>JAJTJO010000006.1:0-360235 GCA_024550625.1 Dendroctonus valens
AAATACGAGCATAATTTTTATAGCTAAGAAAGGTTACGAAATGCAACAGCATTAGCAATACTGCAACAACAAAAATTAATAGTTTTTTGATTTCGATAACCAAAATCCTAATCAATGAAACAACTATACATAGAGAAAAATCCATGAAATGATTCGCATCAAAAACACCAGAATGCAATGATTTTATGATCAGACACAACAATCTTAGCTCATAGTGTAGCAACAAAACAAAACTGATAGATGCATTCCAAGTATTCCTGGGTTTTCAGCTTCAAATTTCATTGTCAACCAATTATGGCGTTAATGTGATTGGTTACGTGCAAATAGTTGCCGTAAACCTGTTTAATAATTTTTTTTCGACCTTCGGTATGCGTGTGCAAAAGTTTATTGCCAAGCATATCTTGTTTTGGTTTTTTCATCTAGAGTTAAATTTGGCTGGAAAATCCGAATCTAGCAACTTTGGCGATTCTTTTATCAGTCAGTTTCGAATTCTGTATCGCAGGTGAAAAAATGTTTTGGTAGAGCGGGATCACGTGTCCGTAGGGCCAAATGAAATTGGTGAATTTTATTCTCTCCAACGGAAGGTTGGGGGGAGGAAAAACTTCTACTGGTGTGACGGTAGATTTTTGGTGGTTTGAATGATTTGAAATGAAGGCCGTGCCGGTCAGATGCAGTCGATTTTTGAGTTTTGTTTTCCGCACGGTCCGGGCTTGAGATTTTCATTGTGTTCATCGCTAACCGCCCATGGTCGGTTTTTGAAAGGTTTTGGATCGAGAGAATTTATGATGATGCATTGGATGATTGATGGTTTGGCAAAGGCCTTGATTGAGTTTGCAAGAGGTTTCAAGAGTCGGCGATTTGAATTTTTGGGACCCAGTAACCATACGAATCCATGATGGCCCGTTAGTTGGCCAAACGAATATGAGGCGTAATGATCGGATCCGGTTGAGCAATGTCAAACCAGCTCGCTTTGGGAGGAACTTCAGAGCGGAACTTTGGTTTTTGACGTGGAGGCTGGTTCTGGTGTTTTTCATTTGTTGGTAGAAGTTGTATGCTACTATGGAAGCATGCTTGCGGCCCAACTTTTGGTGACAGACTTTTGTTTTTTTAATCAGTTTTTTTATGACAGTTTTTTTATGTGAGAGTCTAATAAGACGTGTTGTAAATAGTTAATTTGCTTGGCTGAAACATGTCAAGATCGACTTCATCAGTTTGCATATTTTGGTATTTCTTGTTGCTTAATTGCCGATCCTTCACAGTCGGGACCTGAAGTGATTTCTCCCTTATTTGTTTGGTACCCCCTCACTGGGGATTTGTTTGAGTTTTATTGTATGATCACGACCTGCCCCCATGGCAAGCCCGCGAGCCACTGACTAAGTGAATCACTCCAGTCAGTCCCCTCAGGGTCCTTCCCCTTCACATCCACGGCTTGATTGAGTTAGGTCTATCCATGAGATTAAGGGTGCACCAGAATATCCGATGTAGACACCCTAAGGAAATGGATATGATGTGTTTTTAGACCGAAAGTACTCTCATAAAATTGGAATGTGAGTAAATACATAGTATTGTGCAGATTGAATTGAGTGTGCATATGTGGAGTGGCCTATTGACGTTCCAAAAATTTGTTCACGAGCCGCAAGTACTAGCTCTTGCTCTAATCACGCCCGAATAAATACATATAGTTGGAAGTAAAAATTCCATTAACGAATGAATCCATCGTTTCGTCCCGGGCCTACCCATTGGACTCGTCAGTAAGGCTAGGTAGACCCTGCCTTATACCCGGACACCGGTTATACGCGTTCGGCCGTAAATGAACCGAGCCGCGCGTAGCTCTTGTGCGGTGAGATGTTGGCACCCGGGTTGCTGATGCTGCCTGCTAACCCGTTCCATTCTGCTTTTGTTCCCAAGCATTTCTCTTCGTTTGTATATTCTAAGCTTACTGACGAGTCCAATAGTAGCCCGGACGAAACGCATGGATCACTCACATAACGCCCATAATTGGTGCAATGAAATTGACTGAAACCCAGGAATACATTGGAATGATAAAGTACAGTCAGGAAAAGAATATACAAAACGAATTTTTTCGAAATTTTTCAAATAAATTGAAGTACAGTCAGGAAATATACAACAATGAATCATAATCGACAATCTCAGAACAAGTTCAGAGGCTGGCGTGTCTGGAATAACTGGAGCATTCAGCAACGCCGACGGCCGCTATGGAGACACTCTCCTGTTAAACGGTACAAAACAGCTATCCTGAGTCCCACACAGCCCAGAGCCGCCAAAACATCAGCTCTGAGGGTGGCATAAGAGAAGCGCATTTCCCAGCTCACCGGAAACGAAAATTGATAGTTTGCATATTCGATTTTTGATTATTTTTTGATCATCGGGCGACCAATTTTATGTTTTGCGCCAGCGTAGACTTTTTAAGGAAACGAATTTTCTTAGATTACCGACTTTATTATGCACCGTCTTCATACACGACGATTAATTGAATGAAGACAATATATGTGGATTTGTCCACTATTAATATATTCTCTTATCTCTACTTAAAGCTAACTCAGCATGTTCATAGGTATACTGATCTGGTAGTTCTAGTTGTGGGTAGCCTTAGTAGGGTTTCTATAACTCATCCTAAATTGGGAGTAAATTTTGAAAACCCTGTACATTATTTCGGACAGAGCAAATCGTGACGTGGGAATATCTCTACTGACAATAGGTTTGTATGGAGGATCACCAAAAGTTTTGTACAATCTATCATAAAGAATCCAATCTTCTTGGAATGGATTCTGTCTTCATACTAAAATTTTGCCTCAAATTGAGATATTTTTATGGCTGCGCTAGCATTGGAACTTGGGCCATTTGGTTCCCAAATTAGCCCTCTAAAACCTCGGATTCGTTGGAGGCGTAGGATTCCTACAATCAGAAATAAATGTTTATATTCTATTTATATAGGATAGAAGGGGGAATTGAGGTTCTTGGGGTAATACGAGCCCTTCTGATTTCAGTGGTCCATAAATTTTCGTAAGGTCTGAACTATGCCGCTCTCGTGGGGGCACTCGTCAGTAGAGCCTTAAATTAAATTTGTCGATTTTATGGCGATACGTTTTTAAGATTAAACTATTCAATTGTGTATAATCGCAATAGTGCCTAATTCGATTTTCCAAAGTTTTTCAAATATCGTGGAGGGCGATCCGTGGTAATGCGGACGTATCGCATGATGGTAATACCGTCCACCCTTTTTATCCCAGATGATTTCCTACAACTAAAACTTTTTGGTTTAGAACACTTTACAGATGCCTCACAATTGTACTCGAAAACTAAGAAAGCATGTCTGTTTGTGTGACATAATTCTGCCTTTGGTGCTGTAAATAACGGGGCAACACTGATGAATCTTCAACTTCTCGCGCACGTAAGTTCGATGTAAAAGGAATCAGAACTGGACCACTTTAAGTCGACAACCTGTAGTTTTTACCCCAAGAAAAATAAACGCTGAGCTCACATTATTAAACTTTTCTTCTTATTTTCCGAATTAACGCCAATTCAGGTCACGTAGGGTGCATATCAAGTTTGTCCCGTAAGGATAAGCGCGCTGTATCTCGACAACGTTAAGAGCCCGCGGTTTGTCAAAAAACATTCCTTATAGTAAAGTTTGACACAGAAAATGGCTGGAAGTGTACTGAAGTTCTAACGCGACCGATAGGGGGCGTAACTTTTAGCAAAAAACAAAAAGCCATGGTACTCGGAAAATGGGAATTAGCTACAACATTGAAAACGACTTTGAGAGTTTGGGTAATACCGCATCGTTTTAGCTCTTTTTTTTTTTGTATCTTTCATAATAAAAAGGCGGGATGCCAATGCAGTTTTTCAATAATTGCATTTTAATATCTCTGAACCACGTATCCGATTCCAAAAGTAATTTTTGTGTTGAACAGTTCGATTTGAAACAAGTCAACTAGAGGTTATTTTCTGACGGACCGCCATTACCTTTTTGTGATTTTTTTTCAGCGGCTTTTCCTACCGAAATTAGAATAAATAATGCATTGAGAATGATGAATCCGTTTTGAAGATTTGCGAGATGTTTTTCGCTTGATGGGTGGTAACTACTTTGCTACATGAAGATACTGTAATTAAGAAAATAAGTGTTTCCAAATGTCGGGTAAAATTTATTTAAGAATGTACTGTCAACATTGTAAAGTGCGAACTGCGTTTAAACAATTATGATATCGCCTTATTTGGACGTTGACCATGGTGCTTGGCATGTAGAAAATACAACAATAATAAATTTGAGCAGTTTTATAGTAGTGATATAACATAGGTATTTTCAATGCTTAAGCATAAGCTTTTCCGACGTTACATTTGTAGTTTTCTACAAACTTACTTGTGACTTGATGAAAAAATTTAAGTAATGTTCAATAGTTTCCGGTTCCAAAACGATTTCTATTGCTATGAAACTACTATGAATAAAACTGGGCATAGTATAATATTACCTACAATAAAGCTTACCTGTTTTAGCAAAGTTGGTCCATAAGGTGACCATCTTCTGAATTGTTTTCATATCGGCTGCGGTTGGAGTTTTAGCAGTCACGACTAACTAAATTCATAGTTCAAATCTGTCTGCATAGCACACTTTAAAATATTAATGTAAGTCAAATATATCTTGCGGTTGATACGCGGTTATGGGTTCAAATGAAAGTCGCATTAATAAAACTACCGTTGAACCATTTTTCAAGAAGATTAATATAACGCTTTATTAATCCTATTATTTAATTACATTTTCCATTTAGCATAAAAATATATACCACCAAGTGTGTCCTTGAAGACCAGATAAACAAACACTACTCATTATTTGCATTATCTAAATTAGAATGCTATATCCGGGTGTCCCACCGGGAACCGCCCGCGATTCATATAGCTGGCGAAACTATAAAAACACAGAGAACTTTGAAAATTGAACAATATACGTAATTCTTAGGGGGCAAGCGATCTAAGATATTTTTCAAGATGTGTCACACTTCCGGTTATACCGAAAGTAGGTAATCAACTTGTATATTTTAAATGGGACGTCCTTCAATATTAGTACATGTTTTGAATTTCTACTCGAAATTCTAAATATATTTCATGTAACTCGATCAGTACGCTAAGTCTAATAACCGTTTTTTTGATAATTTGAATTTTATGTACAAAAATGACAGTTCGTCACCCCACTCCGAATAAAATATGATTCATTTTTTCCTATAAGGGAATATGTGCTACTTAATTTGAGCCGATTTCCTGTTAAAAAGGACTTTACTTTAATGGAATTTCGACAAAATTTGATAACTATGAATAGAAGTGTTAAAAAAATAAGTTTCAAATGACGTTGAGAAAACCCCCAAATCTATTTTTATGGAAACCCCCATTTTTGGATAATTTTAATCCTTATTTAGTGTTAAAATTAGGTAGAGTTTGTGTAAAGTTGTCTATTCCAAAGAGTTTGGTTTTCGAAATGATTGTCAAGTTAATTTTCATATGGCTATATTTTGCCGCATCTTATTTTAAATACTGTTACCTTAGTTTGCCCTAGGGTGCGAAAGTGGCCATTGTTATGCACACCCAATGTTCCACAATGAATGCTTACAGCTGGTCAGTTAACCTTTTTTGAAAAATTAATATTCAAGACGCTAAATTAATACAAACGAAGCATTTTTTTAAAATTATTTATGTATTTATGGAGAGTAAAGGTTGATTCAATGTTTTTCAAGAAAAGGTTAAATTATTAATTATTACTATGATCATTATAATTATATCATAAACTAAAACAGTTTTTTTTAATCTAGAGTTCTCTTATTTTTTTCTGGTTGCCTTTATAAAATTAAACATGCACTGTTATTTAGACTAAAACCACAATAAATTTTTTGAATTTCTACTAATTTGTTCAACACACACTGAAGTTTCATGTTTTTGTGGATACCGCATGGCAAATTGTGTCCACAATGTTCTTGATATGACTTTTCACATTCTCCATAATAATAAATAAGTTTAAAAATCTTTCGTTTGTATAATTTAAGCGTCTTGACTATTATTTTTTTCAAAAGGTACTGAACAGCTATAAGCATTCTCTTGACAGTTGGGTTGCATTAAAAAGGTGCCACTTTCGTTATGGCAACTAAGATGTGACAGTATTTAAAATAAGATCAAGAAAATAGCCATAATGACACTTAAATGGGCAAAATTTCCAGAAATAAACACTGTTGAATGGACACTTTACACAAACTTACCCTTAATTTTTAACACTTAATAAATAAATTATCTAAAATGGGGTTTCCATTTAAACAATTGATTTTGGGAGGGGGGGTCGGGGGGGGGGGGGGGGGGGGGGGTTGGTTTCTCTAACCGTCATTTTCAAACTACTTTTTTTACACTTTGTATTAAATAGTTATGAAAATTTTGTCGAATTCCATAAAGTAAGTCCTTTTCAACAAGGCAATGCGACTCAATTAAGTTTTACATTTCCTTATAGAAAAATGATGAGTATTCGAGCTGGCTGCAACTGTCATTATTTTTCCATAAAATTTCAAATATTCAAAAACGGTTAGTCTTAGGTATAAACTACTGTACATTGAATATGTTTTAAATTTGGAGTAGAAAACTACAATATGTAATATATATAGAGGTGTTCCATTTACAATAAGTAGTTTGATACCTACTTCCGCGTATAACCGGAACGCACCTTGTTGAAATAATTTTAGATCGCTTGCCCCAAGACCTACGCATACGTGTCCCAATCTTAAAATTTCTGCCTAATTATTTTGACAGAATTCGATCGCGGCGGTTCCCGGTGGGACACCCGTGTATTTTTAGTACGGACGATGTTCAGATATAATATGGTTGAGGTTAGATTGCAGAATGTATAAAAAGAGTGGTGTTGGGGGGGGGGTGCTTGCCACTGCTTGTTGACTTTCGTGTTGATTTTTTCTTGACTGTGTTATTAGGTGAATGTTCAGAACAGGGCAGATCTGTTTTTAATTTATAACTGCCGCCGTTTGGCGAGTAACACTATGTCCCACCGTAGAAAACTCTAATAACAAAAAATATTTTCCTTAGGATTTTCGATAAAATGCCGTATCCCACCACTTTTCACTCTCTGGAGTTCACCAATTTCCGAAATTCAAACAAGGGCGTCATGATGGTTGTCGCTCTTTGCGACAAGCGTACATTCGAATTTTTTCGGCAGCCACTTGCCAGTACTATTCCACCACTACCGTAATCACGCGTCTTTCAGTTTCCAAGACAACCAAACTGAAACAATCGCATTCCAAAGTGTCAAGTTTTCGTTTGAAGTTCTACTCAGTTTCTAATAGAAAATACATTACGTTCTTTCATATCTTATTTGCGGCGCGTAACATTTCGAAATAAATATTTTTTGAAGAATTTTTGCGAAACTTCCCTGTTTTTGGAGATATTGCTTTCCTTCACTGGACACTGCGCTTACAACTCGCCTCATACCCTCTGCTGTATGTACTTCTGTAAGTTTTCAACTTGTAATTAATTATCTTTTCTGGTTTGATTGTAGAGTTTAATAACTTTTGGTAGCATTTTGGTCAGGCGGCTGAGAATTCTGAATTTTTCGCCCGGCCATGCTAGGCAACAAAAAACAGTGCGCGTCTTCGAACAATTACCCAATTACTAACTAGAGTCGGTGTTTTCTTTCTCGCAATTGTTTTTTGTTTAGTTACGTTACTTCCACTCACCGAATACTGTAGTAATTTTTTGAGTTTTTATATTTAATGTGACGAGTTTGTAGCCATAACCTAATGTAAGTCTAGAAAGTGACATCATGTATTGTAAAGAACACGGGCTTATTTCGCTGCCTTTCGCGCATTCGTCCTACGCGCCTGCCGAACATCGAGGCTGCCAGCCGCGTTTGCAAACTGCCACCAAAATAAAAAATCTCAATCAAATCAAAAATGGAACAAATCAAAATTCCGCGGTCCTTAGAGGCAAATTTCCAGAAGTACTTCCCCCTTTAGAGGAAATGTAGCGCAGTGTCATTGAAGGAAAGCAATATCTCAAACACGGAAAAAACTATTACAATTCTTGTAGGAAAACGTGTTTTCTAAAATTTATGGGTAATAGGGGTGGTTCGTTGAGCTTAACCATTTTTTCCCACGTTCGATTCTCGAGCACATAAATTAGTTTCAGTCGTGAATTTTTTAACACAATGAAGAGAGAGAAGAAGGAGTGACCCAACGAAACTTGAAACTTTAAAATCGATTATTTCAGTTTGATTGTCCTCTGATAACAGAACGCGTTGGTGACGAAACCCCGTGTTTAGGTACTGGTATGATAGTACTGGCAACTCGCGGAAAACTTTCGCCTGGTCGACCGTCGCAGAGAGTGGACCATCATGGCCACCTTTGTTTTGTTTTGGAAATTGTGTTTTTTCAGCGGGTGAAAAGTGGTGGAAAACGGCATTTTTTCGATAATCTATAGGAAAATGTTGTTTGTTCTGAATTTCTATAAGGGAGCATATTTTTTAATCGCAAAGCTGCAGTCTTAAAAAGAAGCCCCGTGTTCTTTACAAATTACCGACATCATTTCATTTTAAATAAAAGTGAAAATTCTTTTCCATGAATTTTTAACATATCACAACTCTTTAATGCAAATTTAGTTTTTACGTTTATGCAATTTATTTACCTTGATGTGCATTATTTTTGGATCCCCAATGTCGCCCTTGAATGCAATTCGTAATAATAACACTTTAGAGAATTTGGAACTTGGACAACCGTTTCTCGTATGGACGACGAAATTTTTCACATTGAGAAACTAAAATCCACATTGTTTCATAAAATGATTAGGTCAGGCTTGTTTGCTTTTTATTTACCTGAAATGAAGCTTTTTGGGATCACTTGCGATATCTATGGTGTCAAAAAGTGTCTTTTTACTTTAGAGAGCGCCTGCTGTTACTGCTTGATAAAGTTTTTGGTTAGCCTTCAGGAGCAAGTAGTCTTACATTCGACTCGTACTTAAGCAAAAGGAAGCCTTTCTTGCGCTGCAAGAAGAAAATGCAAATATCTATCCCATCACAGCAGATGATTACTCTTGAGTTCACCTCGCGTTAGCATAGAATATTCGTTTAGTTAGAACAGTTGGCTGAAAATTTTTATTTCAGAGGTGTGTCATGAGTACGGGAAAATCCATCGGAATGGTGAATGCCGGTCAACATAACAGGGCGTTGGCACGTACCATAGAAATACCTTTTTAGTTGTTAAGTGAGATCGGAGACAATTTCGAAGTACGTCTATAGTGGGTTATTGTAAAAATTAATGGATGGGAGACAAGCCCGTATTGATGGGCACCAAGATCCCTAGAAGCAAAGTCAGGGTCGTCTGTCTTGTTTGTAAACAGATCCTGGCTTAATTGAAGCAATACGGTAAACTTATTCAAGCAGTCGTCTGTCATGCACTTTAAAGTTGCATCGGGAATCATTTCTGAGACTTCAAAACAGATTTGAGAGTGGCGGGGCGATAGGGTTAGCGGCCAGTTAGTTTGGGATGTGCACAAATCTGGAATGCCCAAACTTATTATAGAAATAGTTTCCGAGAATTTATTTAATGTCTATTTTGTTCCTGCGAATCTAGCCATAGCAAATTTTCTTTTTTTCAAATATTGTCCTGTTTGACCTATGAATGTTTTGTCACAATTCAAACAGTCAATCCTGTATATTACGTTAGGTGTGTCCAACTTATCGCTTTTAGGTTTAAACTTTGTGAAACATTCCTTTACCAAGTTGTTTTTAGTTCTTTCCGCCACAGTAATATTATGTGACTTCAGAACACTCTTTATTTTTGTGTTTATCTCCGGCATGTACGGTGGACTAGGGTAAGTGAAAAGTAAACAGCAGATATTGAGGAATTGCAGAGCAATTCCAAGAATGCAAAGAAAATGCGAAGTATAAACAGGTTTTTTTCGTTCCCTCGCTCGATATCGAATAAAATAGGGATTTCAATGTCCAATCAAATGTGAAGGTAGAAACATCTAGACATGTAAGTCAAATTTAGATCTCTAAACAATAGATTCTAGTCTTTTCCCGAACATGTTTATCCCGACTCATCACCTCAAAACCAATGTCCCTAATTGTACTTTTTAGTATGTGTGTGATTTGTATTTTAATATGTGAATTTTGTGAAAGTTTTTTATTTAAATTGATAATAAATGTAAAAATGTATATTTTAGACAAACTGATGATGGTGGAGAAAGACACCGAAACGTATTTGTAACATCTTAAATAATAAACAATAAAATTGACTGAAACCCAGGAAATTTTGAAATAAATTGTCGATATGTACTGATTTTGGTTCTATAGCACCATATTACGGCGGCATATGTGATTATAGGTTTCACAATGGTGACCTACGTCCAGTACGCCATCTTCGGTGCAATTCCCCATGTTTTTTCAAAAGTTCGTTTTCAGGTCCATAAAGCCCTGATCGCCTTGTTTGTTTTCTGTTCCACATGTTCCTTAAACAACAGTTTCTTATCCAGGGTTACCTCAAGATATCCAGGGTTACGACCAAGTGTCGGACATATGTATGGTGTTCCCATATATAGACATTAGTCTAAGGGATCTAAGATCTCTTTTCTTTGTGAAAGCGATAATAGATGTTTGGGATGGACTGATTTTCAGCCCTTCTGTGTTACACTATTGTTTGGTGATGTTTAGCGCCTGCCGCATCTCCAAACTTTCCCTGCACAACAATAGAGATGTCATCCGCATCTCCCAGCGTATTGAAACCCTTCCCCTCAAGAGACAACAGGAGCCGGTCCACCACGAAGCTCCACAGCAAAGGCGACAAAACTCCGCTCTGCGGACTTTCGCCGGCAGCCACGCTGACTTCATTGAGTGCGACGGTAACTGTTCTGCAGCTTAGCATGTTTTGCATCCGCTCACATATTGAAGGATCCAGTCCACGATATTTCACCGCTCTGACTATTGACTGAAAAGAGGTATTGTCAAAGGCTCCCTCTATGTCCAGAAAAGCCGCCAGAGCAACTTCTTTGCGTCCTAGTAATGTTTCTGCTCTCTGCACCAGTTCATGGATAGCAGATTTGCAGGATTTTCCCGTTTGGTAGGCATATTGGTTGTGGTGTAGAGGATTTCTGGTAATAACCTCTTCCCTGATATGCATGTCGATCAGCTTCTCTAGTGTTTTAAGTAAGAACGAGTTATGCTGATCGGGCGAAAGGATTTGGCTTGGCCATACGTCGCAAGCCCTGGTTTTGGAATAAATACTACTTTTGTCATTTCATTGGTATGTAGGCCAGAGCCAGACTGGCTCGGAGCATCTTGCACAAGAGGGGCACAAGTAAATCAGTTTCCTGCTGTAGCAGAACTGACACGACGCCATCTGTACCCGGTGATTTAAATGGTCTTAAAGAACTTATGGCCCATTTAACTTTGCACTGATTTACAATGCTTGAGGCAAGATTACATTGTTCTTTTGGTGTCCGCTGTCGCGCCCCGAAAACCACAGGTATCTCCTATTCTCTGACTGTTCAAAGTATTGATCCAGGAAAGTGAGTCTTGAGCATAAGCTCCAAGGTTTCCTCTTCTGTTGTTGTATATTCTCCCTGTGATTTTATGAGGGATCCCACTTTTTGCTGTGGTTCTTTTGAAAGTGTCTTATGGAGTCTAGCGTAGCTCGGAGTATCTTCGATATCCTTGCATTCTTACCTCCATGAAACCCTTTGTGCTTTTTTATGGCGTTGCCATACTTCGTCAGGGATGTTTTGTATTCACGCCAGAAGGCCTCGTTTCGTTTAGTCCCGCTAAATAGCTTTCTCACCGTTTCCCTCATCGTTGACAGTCCCGGGTTCCACCACTTGGGATGTTCTCGTTTGTCTCTTCGACTGCAGAGGGCATGCGTCTTGTCTTGACAGTGCAGTCTTGAACAGTTTCAACTTTGATGTGCTGGTTAATGTCCCATATTCTTATCGCACTCCAAATAAGAATGACCCCTTATGGGAAAACACATTCCTATGCTGTCAAGTCTTCGTGTGGAAATAACTACGTAATGAATAAATTTAAACAGGTAGTGGTTTTTATTTTGACCTCCACACGAGTCATAAAATATTACTAAATTCTTTACACTGGAGTTTAACTGAGTAAATATAAAATGATGCAAAAATGATGTAACTTCTTCTGATCCCTTAATTGCGATATTTTCAGGATAACAATAAAACTAGGAGTCTGCGTTAGACAGTACGTGAATATTGAAAGAACAGAAAGTGAGTTGTCGTCTGCAATACACGTCAAAGGGAGGTTCTTTTGAAAGTCCATAGATATGGCTTCAAACTCTTTTCCCTTCATACTTTTCTTTCTTGCTTCTCTTTTACGGTCATAAAACACTTCAGCTTTTCGCAAATGGAAATCATGTTCTGTTTCTTTTTTTTCTAAGTTCTTGAAGAATTTTTGCATCATTTCCTACCATGATTGTGTCGTTTATTGGAACTGTCGATTTTGGTTTGAGGAATTTGTATTGTATTATATTTTTTTTACACCCCCTCCGGGGTCCTCTGCCTCCTCCATACTCTAGACTTGCCTTTAAGATCTCTCTGGAAGTCTGGATGCACGTATACACAGGATCACAGGAATCTAACGAGACTATATCACACATTTTGTGCTTATGGTAGCTGGTGATTGTTGAGCCTTACTGGGGGACATGTTTCTTTCCTTTTAGTGAAAGTTATGTGCGTCGACTTTGTTTCGTTGGCCTTGATTCGCCATTTTTTAAACCAGTTTTGAATGTTGTCCAAGTTTTTTTTTGCAGCTTTCTTGATGCCATCGTCGGGCTTTCATGAGTTGCCAAAATGGCCGTATCATCTGCATATGTAGCAATTAGAGTTTCATTGGATGTGGGAAGATCTGCAGTGTAGACTGAGTACAGCACTGGTCCCAGCACGCCTCCCTGTGGAACGCCAGCTTCTATCGGATGTAATTCCAAGTATTCGTTGCCATGTCTTACTACAAAGTATCGAACAATAACTTTTTTTTTGATTTTGAATGTTTAAGTTTTCTAATATACAAAAATTAAAATGACAAAATTATAGCATTTTGAAATGGTAACACTTCGAGTGCCGACCCATGTAGTGTCGCATTGGCGTAGGTGCGCGGAGAGGGTGGTATTCGAACAATTCAAGGGCCAGAGGTGTCTCAAAGACGTGTCGTCTGTAGTTACGGGTTAAGATTTACAACGTGTTATTGCAATGATGTTGAAAAACAATTATGTCATCTAGATAAACCAGGCATTTTTCATTTGGAAGTCCGCGCAATATTGAGTCCATAACTTGTTGAAATGTAACTGGTGCGTTTTTTAAACCAAAAGGCATTCTAAGAAATTCATAATGTCCTTGGTCTGTGTTAAAGGCGGTTTTTTCAATGCCAGCTTTTTTCATCTCTATTCGGTGGAAACCTGACGCTAAATCAATTGTCGAGAAATACTGGCATTTTCCTAGTTTATCTAAAATATCTGAGATCTGTGGTAGTGGGTATCATTTATCTATAGTTTTTGTTTACCAGTTGAATCGAGTTTCTTGGGAACTACCCAAATAGGCGAGGACCATGGAGAATCAGAAGGTCAATATTATTTTTTGGTCCAGCATTTTTTAAATTTGATTTTGAACTTCTTGACGGTGAATGAATGGATATCTGTAGGATTTTGAATAAATTGGAATTTCGCCTGTAGTTTTGATTAAATGCTTAATTTAATTTGTAAAAGTCAAATCGGTTTCTTCAGTGAGAAATATATCAGAATATTCCTTACATAATTTTAAAACCTTTTTTTTTTCTTCGGGGTTTAGATGGTTGGTTCGAATGTAGGAAGGTTCGAATATTGGTTTGATTAAACTAAAGTGATTCGAAAAATCATCAAAATTGTTTAAGTATATAGTTTCGAAATAGCTTTTGTCAAATTGCTCTACTTTCATTGGGATTGACAGATCTATGGTTACAGGTGTGGATCCTTTGTTTAAAACTGTGGTTAGGGCATAACCATCTTTTGCATTGGTGAAAGTTTCTCGAATTTCGCAATTATTACTGAGTTTTAGGTAGGGTATAATTATTTCACCATTTTTGATTGACGATTTTACCTTAATTACTTGTTCAGTTTTGGCAACGACGGCGCAACAATTTAATTCAGTTTTTGTTTTATGAAATTTAAGCTTAATTTTGGCGTACGGCGTAATTAGATAACCTTTGTCGAAGTCGACACTTGATTTTAAAAGTTTCAAATTATCTAAACCTAACAGTCCTTCGAAAACATTGTGGAATTTGAAGAGATAAAATTTGAGGTTTCGCTGTGTTGGTAATCTGAATATGTCTGATGTAGGTATTAGGGTACTGAACTTACTACGAACTGGTCATGAACTATGTTACTTGAGAAAAATCGTTTTGCAATATCAGGATTTATGAAGGATTTTGTTGAACCTGAGCCTATTAATACTTTAATATTGTTTTCTGGGAATATTATACATGACATATATGATATAGTTCACTGACGCTATTAATATTAAATGTTATGGTTATTAAATGTTATGGTGGTGGTTTAATTGCTAAGTATGGGGATTTGTTCCCGGAGGAGAATGAAAATTTTGTTTCTCTCTATTTCTTGATTATCGGAATCATCAATTTCGTGTTCTTGTGGTTCTGAGTTGAAATAGATAGTTTGGGTCAATATAACAGGCATTATCTGAATTATCAGGATACTCGTATGACTCACTTTCATTCATAGTGCCCAGCTCAGTATTATAAATTTCTTCGATTATGGGTCTGGGCCGTGATTGAAAATTCGGGTTACGTTGGAAATTGGAATTATTGAATTTACTTTGTCTAGTACTCAATGACATTGGGGTTGGTTTTGGAAATTGTTTAGAAGGATCTGGTTTGAAAACATTTGGTTTACCAAATTCTTGCGAATTGGTAAATGGCTTGGGGGTTGGTAAATTATAATTAGGTCTGATATTAACCGGTTGAGAAGGGACATTTGGAATACGATTAAATGGGTTAGTAGTAGTAAACATCTTTATTTCTAAAATAGGCTATCGACCTATCGGTCTTTCCGCCCTTGTTTAATACATGCAGTCTTAATCTAAATAAAAAACAAATATGAAAATTCTCTTATTCTAGGTTAACAATCTTATTAAATAAACTTTCCAATTCTAATGACAAGAAAAAATTATTTTATTGTCCAGTAGTCAGTTGCGTTTGTAAGTGTTCGAGTAGCGTTGATGTAAGGAAACGGAAGCGGGATTGTCTGGTTGGTCTTGTAAGACAAAGTGGATTCAGTATGGTCCAGTTGTAGGGGTTGTTTGTCCATTTTGTCTGTAGGTGTATGAGTTTTTCCGAAATCTTTGTCATGTTTGTGCGTTCGTATAGTAGTTCGGTGGAGGGGTTGTGTAGTGGGTTTTGGGGGTGTCTTATTCGTGTTATTAGTCTTAGTGCAATTTGTTCTGTTGTTTGTATATAACGTTTTGTCCTTTCTGTTCCGTTGGTCATGAGTATATGTCCATAGTCTAGCAAGGGTCTACAATTAGCTTTATATATTTTGGTGGCGGTGTTTGTGCTAATTCCTCTGTCTTTGTAGGTTAGTGATCGGAAGTGTTTTGTTCTCTTTATTGTTTCTGCCCTGATGTTTCGTATGTGTTTAGTGAATTTAAGTTTGTGGTCAATTGTGATTCCAAGTTATTTTACGTCGTTTTTTGGCTGTGTCGTTTGGCCGTTTGCAGTTATCGTAGGGGAGTCAGCGTTGAGTCTGTGGTTTGTGAGCAGAAGTTGGTTTTTTGACGCGTTTGGTGTTAGTCTCCATTTATAAAACCATGTCATTGTGTTGTTTGTTAGTGTTTGGAATCTTTGAGCTGCTCTCTCAGTAGTTTTGTCATGTACAATAAGTGCCGTGTCGTCTGCGTATTGTAATATGTATGCCGATCTGTCGATTTGATTTTTGTCTGGTAAGTTGTAATTGTATATGTCATGGCAGTATATATTGTAGAGAAACGGTGAGAGCGGGGATCCTTGAGGGAGCCCTTGTTCAGGGGAAAAATAAAATGACAGTGTTTTGTCAATTCGTACTTGTAGTTGTCTGTTTTCTAGTAAGTTCTTTATGGTGTGTAGAAGATATGTTGGTGTGTGTAGTTTGTATAGTAAGCCTCTATGCCAGACACTATCACAAGCTTTGTTAATGTCCATAAACAGGCAAGCTATCTTTCTGTGAGTTGGGTGGGTAGTTTGTATATTGTTGGCCAAAATAAAGAGCGGATGAATAGTCGAGTGATGTTGTTTGAAGCCAAATTGGTAGGTAGTTATATATTTTCCAATCACTTTTTCAAGCCGCTGCTTTATTATGTATTTCAAAATTTTTTTCCTGGGTTTCAGTCAATTTTATTGTTTATTATTTAAAATGTCACAAATACGTTTCGGTGTCTTTCTCCACCATCATCAGTTTGTCTAAAATATATATTTACACTTATCATCAATTTAAATAGAAAACTTTCACCAAAATTCACATATTAAAATACAAATCACACACATATTAAAAAGTACATCAAGAACATTGGTTTTCAGGTGATGAGTCAGGACAAACATGTCTGGGAAAAGACTAGAATCTATTGTTTAGAGATTTAAATTTAACTTACGTGTATAGTTCTTTCTACCTTCACATTTGACTGGTTACTGAAATTCCATATTTTATTCGATATCGAGCGAGCGAAACAAAAAAAACTGTTTATCTTTCGCCTTTTCTTTGCATTCTAGGAATTGCTTTGCAATTCCTCAATATCAGGTGTTTATATTTCATTTACTTGGTCCAATCAGTTCATGCGTGCGATCATTTAATTAGTGTATGATACACAGAGCTAAGAATGTCTGTGTCTGATCTGAAATTCGTTGCATTCTGATGTTTTTTAATCTGTATCATTTCATGCATTCTTCTCTTATTATAGTTGTTTTCATTGATTAATATTTTTGTGTTATCGAAATCAACACTATGTAACTTTTGTTGTGCATGTTGTGCTAATGCTGTTCCATTTTCGTTAACCTTTCTTAAGCTATATTTATGTTCGTATATTCTTTTCTTTAAATATTGCCCTGTTTGACCTATGTATGTGTTGTCACAGTTCAAACTGTCAATTTTGTATATTACGTTAGGTGTGTCCAACTTATCGCTTCTAGGTTTAAAATTTGTAAAACATTCTTCATTTTTTATTTTTGTGTTGGTTTCTGATAACGGTAATGATTGGTTGGGATTTTGTTTTTTTGTGATGCAGTTGTTCAACTCAGCTAGGATCAGCCTCTGTGTTTCCTGAGTTAGGCCTTTAAGGAGTTTTACCTTTATTTTATCTTTTCCCGGTGTTGTGTTTTTGATATGCGCTAGGGCTTCATCGTACTCTGTGTCTGTGATCAGTTTGTAGGTATAGTTTGGTGAGCTGTTAAAATAGTTCAAGTACCAGTCGTTGATCAAGTTCCAGTTGTCATTGTCGAAGTTAGGGTTTGTCGATATGCTGAAGGCCCTTTGATAGTGTCTGGCGAACGCGTCCGCTTTCTTTTTGTCTGTGTAACGTTCTATTCCGTTTTCGTCAATTGTGTCAGTAGTGCCAGTTTTTTTTGTATTGCGCTAGTTTCTTAATTTTTCGCCAGTATGTTTTGCCTTTGTCTTTTTGTATTTCTTTACATGTTTCTAGCCATTTGTCTTGTCGGTATTGTCCAATCAAAGTTTTAATGTTTCTGTTAAGTTGGTTCAGTGTCTTTTTTAGGTCGTTATTTTGAGTGTTTGTATATAGTCTGTACAGTTCTCTCTTATGTTTTATGAGTCTCAGTATGTATTTGGGCAGTGTATGTCGGTAGAAAGCATTTTTTATTTCCGGGCTAAATTTTCCTATGGCTAGTGAAAGTTGTTGTTGTATGGTTTCTATTGAAATGGGCTGTGCTTGCGATTGAATGTAGTCATGTATATGTTGTTTCACTTTGTCTATGTCAGTCTTTGTTAGGTTTAAGTTTTTCTCTATAGGAGGTGTATTGGAGGTAGGTTGCGTATGTTGTAAGTCTATGTTAAACGTAATAGCCAGGTGGTCAGATCCAAGTTCGTTGGTTAAGTTTATGTTGTTGATGGTGTTTGTTAAGTTTCTTGTGTGCAGTAGAACGTCTGGTGTTGAATCTGGTTTGCGGACATCAGGAAAGTTGGTGGGGTGTGCTGTTTTATAAAGTCGGAATTTTGTAAAAATCTTTTAAGCTGTTTCGTTTTGTTTCTTTTCAAATTAAAGTCGCCTGTAATTACTGCATATTTATAGATGCTTGCCTTGGTCAATATGTTTTGTCCTAGGTTGGAGAGTGGGTGTATGTATGTCAGAAATATGTGTATCAGGTCGTTTAATTAGGGTATGGTAAAATGTAGACAGTCGTTCAAAGGGTTGTTGAGCGGGGAGGGTTTGCTTTGCCTAGATTTGTTATAGGTTTGAGAAGAACTGAGGCCCCGCCCCTGGCGTGGTTGGTGAAATTGCCATGTCTACAGATGTGTTGCCAGTCCCTGTATGTTGAAGTCTGTCCGATTTTCGTTTTATTCCCTACAAACATGCAGCAGTCCATGTCGTTTTGTTCTGTGTTATTGTAAATTAGTGGCTTTTTATGGTTTAGTCCGTTGATGTTCGCGTAAAGTACTTTCAAATTGAATCTTGTATGTTTGTTACTGTCTGTCTCACTTGTTCGTAGGGTTCAGTTGGAGAGCGTCCCTCGGGCAGGAGCATGTCAAATATTAAGATGTAAATATGGTTTCCGAAGAAAACAACGGATGTGTCAATGTCGAAGTCTTCTATAAATTGTTTTCGTCGTTTTTTTAGTAGTTCGTCTCTGTTGGTATTGTTTGTCTTGTTAAGTTGATGTTTGTATTTGTTTATGATGCGATCATGTGTTGTAATGGGTGTGTGTATTCTACTTGCCACTGTCGTCGTCTCCGCAATCTCGGGCGTCCGTTTGTTTAGACATTTTATCTTGACGTTTGATATTCCGTCGATTGGGGCTGTCGGTCGTTTTGGGCACTTCATGCTCCATACTGCGTGGTCTTCGGAGTTGCATGCTGCGCATTTGGTTGGCAGTGGTGACTTGCATTTAGAAGTTGGATGGGGACCCTGGCACTTGTTGCATCTCGGCGATTGCTTGCAGCCTTCAGTTTTGTGGTTGAACAGGTTGCATTTGGCACACAGCGCAAGCACGGGTGCTGGTGGTTTGCTTTCGGTGATCTTGAAAATGCGGCCCAAAAAATGAACCGCACGGTCGTTCATCAACCTTTCGTAGGTGGATATATCGCCGGTTATTAGCCTCATCATGAGTGCGGGTGCGTTGCGTTCTCGTGAGATTATTCTCTTGCAGAATCTTATTCTGAAGCTTTGCTGCTCCAGGCATTTCAGAAACATGCTGTCCTCAATATCTAGGTCGACCCCAGTGGCGACGACTGAATATGATGGTGTAATATTCTGATTTGATCTTTGTTGTCGGATTAGTGGGAGGTTATCATTTTTTTGTAGTTTGAATGTTGTTATCATGTTTTCTTGTTTTAGTTGTTGTAAAATTTGTGTTGCTTTGTCATCATTGTTGGTTTTAATTAGAAAGTGATTATCTTGCCTGATAATCACATTCTTGTTGTTAGGGTTGAGTTCCTCCCATCTGATTGCAAGTTGCACTCTGATGATGGTCGGCATTGCGTTCGCTGTGAATATTTGCAAATATGTTGGAAATCTTGTTGATGTTGTCTTGCTGTTTGTTGTTTGGTTTTTATATGTTGTAGCTTGATGATCCAACGCTATTCGTTTGGCCTCAGGTGTTGGCGTTGTGGGGGTTGGCTGGGTTGGCTGGGTTGGCTGGGTCGTCTTCGGTTTTCTACCCCGTTTTTTTAATTGTGGCTTTTTGAACCCACCATCCTGGGAGGCATAATCCGATTCGGATTCTTGCGAACTCCCAGGGTTTATCCTTTCGTTTGAATTAGACCCGTATATTCTCGCTGAACGATAAATGCGGTTGGATTCTTCAAATTCTTTGCCGTAGTGTAAACGACCTTGCTTTAAATATGCTAACACTGGGCACGTCTTATCACCACTAAGCTTGGTTAGACACTCTAAATGAGTTATTTGCAAAGTTATTATAGTATGCTACGGGTTTCTGGTTAAATCTTTGGAAATGATTATATGTATTGTTACTGTTGGGGCTTAAGAAAACCCGGTTAATTTCTCGAATTGATTTATTTGATTTTATAAAACGTTGAAATGGATCTCTTTATTCGCTGCGTTGTTCTTGATTTCGATTCGCCTCTGTTTTTTCTCGGCTCTCGGCTAGTGTGTGTTGTCGGCTGTCGAACGCCTTCCAGGGCTCTTCCTTATCGACGCTGACTGGGTGGATACTGGACAGATGGTCCGAACCGTTACTATGTACTATTGGTTGCTGAAAAAAGTTTGGTTGAAATGGTTTATTATTATTGAATGGTTGTGATCGGGATTTATCAAATTGCTTTGAAGGAACATGATTATTATTTTGAATTTCGAAGAATTTAATATTGGTCTCTTCAATTACGAATCGGATGGCTTCGGCTAAATCTGTTGGTCTCATGCAACGAATTGTATTGCCAACAGGTTCTTTTAGGCCAGATAGAAAGTTTTTTAATGCTAACTTTTGACAAACGGTTCGTTTAACGGTTGCAGAGGCAATATCATCGTGAGAGTCAACATAGCTTACTAGCAAATTTAATATTTCTAAAACTTTATCATAAAAAGTTTGTGGAGATTCATTATGTTGCCTCAACATTACTAAATCTCTATTTAGACAGCTTTCATCGCGTCTGTCAGCAAAGTTTCTATATAATGTATTTTTAAGATCTTCCCAGGTGGAGACGTTTTGTACATTTTCAAGTCTAGCATTTCCTGTTAATTTTCCAATTAAACTGTTCAGTGGGTAAGTACTTTGGAAGCGACCTGCATCTCCTTGCATTATAAAAATTGTCAATGATAGATTTACAGGTAGCTAAGAATCTATTCAGTTCGCTAAGGGGTCTATCAAATTGCGGAACACAATTTAAATATTCAGGTTTAAATTGTGGCATTATGTTATTATGAATTATTGTGTATTTTTTCCTGACTGTACTTCAGTTTATTCCAAAAAAATTCCTGGGTTGACATTTTAAATAATAAACAATAAAATTGACTGAAACCCAGGAATTTTTTTGGAAGTTATTATGAATATTAGTATTTATTTCAATAGTGTCGTTACTATCTAATGTATTAAAATATTAATTACCAGTTTTTTTAGAATTCCTGCGAGATGCTGTTTTAACGTATAAGTATTGATATCTAATTTAATATCTGAATTTGACACTTCTGTTTGGCTAGAAGCGGAGTCAGAGCTAATTAAAGAATTACTTATATTTAAATTATCTAGTAAGTTTGATAAATTATTAACAGACATTGACAAATTGCACTTAGGGTAAACTAGCCCATATTGAATCAATTTTCCTAAAAATCACCTTAGAGTTGTGAAAATTGTTAAAATCATTAATGCACCGGACATAAAGTATGTATTGGGTATTTAGAAACAGAAAGACCCGCATAAATAGTTTTTAAAATAATTATGTATATTTTTAATTAATAAAAGAAAAAAAGTTGCACATGGTTCAATTTGGGAAATGTGTTGCTCAAATTGAACCACCGGGATCTTAATTGAACCATCAAATTTTTTAATAAGATTAAGCAATATGATTGAATAAAATTAATAATAGGACAACTAAAGTAGATTTACTGGAATTATGAAACTTTAACGATATAATTCGTTTTTAAAAAGTTTTTATTTTTACAACGACAATTTATTTAGCTACTTAATTCCACAACGTGGTTACAAAGAATGAGTTCTCATGCAAAACAGTCAAATGAGGAAAACACTTCTGCTGACTCGTGGAATGTTGGAGTATGGTGGTTTCCTAGTATTGTAGTTGCAGAGTTAGGTGGGTATGGCTATGTAACTTCTCCCTCCTCAGGATTCGAAAATAACGGACTGTTTTTTCGAAGCGGTAGTTGCTGAGTAATCATCTGGTACTTGAAGATCCGTAGATTTATGGAAAGCATTTCGGGTCGATAGCCAAAAGATTTTGACTCGGTTCCATTGGCTCGTCAATAGGAGAATCAGAAGAAATGTGCAGACGCCCACAATACCAAAGAAGGTGTATTCTTGGTGTTTTGACTTCTGGTTTAAAGTCACTGGTAAAAGTTGATTGGCTATTTCCTTCAAATGATAAATTTCATCTAGATTAATTTTGGAAATGTTTGGTGCGTCCAAGAACTTCGTAGTAATTGTTTGAGGTAGTGTGATTTTCGGCAATATAAATGGTTTTCCTTTTTGTATGTTGATGTTATTGATGAATTTCTTTTCATTAATTTGAATTTCGCAATTTTTCGGGATCTTGACAAGGGTTGATGTTTCAAGCAGGTGATACTGATCGGTACCACATTTGGATATTAACTTTGCAGGTTCTGTTAACAGTACGAGGACCAATTCTTGCGTTACTTGTTCAACTATTGGTTCTACTAACTTAATGTTGAAGGTTGGGCAATTATGTATTGTCTTGCCTTTTAAAAGTTCATTGGTACAATCATTTTGTGGGTGAAACTCTTCGTTGCAGTAATATGTGTCTACTATTTTTGAGCAAGGCTGACTGGTGTGCTGGTTTCTAACTTCTTCTTGTGCGAGGTAAGGGTATTGGGGAATGAATATAGTTCGATTTAGGATAATAGGGTAAAGGTGAAAAAACATTAAATCTTCTGGCCTTAGCATAGGTACGTGTATCGCAAAAATTATTTTCGTGTGAGAGAAACTAACCTGAGTTCCAAAAAATTCATAATACGAGAGTATATTTTGAAATTTTAGGATTGCTACAACTTTGTACATGTTTTCTAAATATTTTAGCATAGTTGTTAATTCGTTAGTGGACAAAATACTGTTATGCAGCGCATTTAGCTTGGAAAACTTTATTGCATCCTCTAAATTATCCAAAAACATAATTAAGTTTTGACAATCTAGGTTTAATTGCGTTATTGACCCATGAAACCCAAGATAATTCTGAACATTGGATATCGTTTGTTGCATTAGTTGCTGAAAGGACCTTATACTTAATCTAAGTTTGTCCTGATTTTCGTTAAGGGTAGTTATGGTCTTATTGTAATGAGTGATTAAACCTTTGGATAGCGACATCTGAAGTTTTAGTTCATCGTTAACGCTTGTTTGACTACTCTCTAAAGTAGCAATTGCATCATTGTAATGTTGACCGTCTTCAGCGTCAAGTGTACCAAAAAGCCATTTATTAATTTGTCCTACTATATTCAAAAGGCCTCGTTTCTTTCGATTATTTGGTATTAAATTTTGAAGTTTACCTGATGCGATGTGAATTAAGTTGTCCGTTCTTATTAGTAAATTTTCTGATAACTGATGATATGATATACCGTTATTACCGTTATGTGACTTTAAGTAGCCTTTAAGTATTAGAAAATTGCTTTTTAAATTTTCCATTTGCGTAATTATCTCAATTAAATCTATATAGTGTAGAAATGTATGCTTACTATAGACTAGCTTAGCATTACCTAGCTTAATCGGAAGTATTGGATTATTTAAGGGGTTTAGTTGTATTTCCGTTTCAATTGACCATTTGGTTTGAAGAACCAGGAACAGGACAATCGGGATTTTCCATTTGAGACCCATTTCCTTGGTTTCTCTGCAAATAATAGTGTAACTTAGTTTTTGGTTTTCGGGCACAACTTTTGTGATAATCGTGATTTTGTGTTTGTAATTTAATATCGGTTTGCCCGATTAGTTGCATTTTATTAAATTTTGGTAAGTGTTTGCCGCGGTTTTTGGTTTTGATATAAGCGTGATTTTGTGACTCGAAATCTGGTGGTTCACATCGGTTTTCGTTCCGTTTAGTTATTATTGCACATTTTGCTTCTTCATTCTTTTGCTTAATTTTTTCGTATAACTTATTCGAATTTTCTTTATGCGATTGCACATAACTTGAAGTAATTGCGTTATCGTTGAGATCAAACGGATTTATTGATTTAATGTGACCAGTTATGATTTCAAAAGGAGTAAATTTTGTTACAGTATGAATAGAATTATTATAACCCAAAACTGCGCGTGATTAATTGATCAGTTGATAGTTCTTTATTTTCCTCTTTCAAGCATCTGTAGCTTTCTATGACTGACGAATGAAAGTGTTCAACAGGTGAATTTGAATTACTATTCTTGGCTGTTGTGTAGTGTAAATCAATTTTATAGAGTTTGCAAAAGTCTTCTAAAGCTTTATTCTTAAATTCCGTTCCTTGATCTGTAGTTATCTTCAATGGTAAACCATGATGTGTAATAAAGGTGTATAGATTTTCGATAACTTCAATTCCGGTAATACTTTTAAGTGGGTATGCCTGCCCGTATCTGGAAAATGAATCTAAAACTGTGACATAAGCATCGTAATTCATTCTAAAAGTGTCGACATGTATGTGTTCAAATGGTCTGGATGCTGTAGGAGTGAGATTGAACTTAACAATAGGTGGACTTCTGTCATATTTATTTTTCTGACAAATTTCACAATTATTCACGTAGTTTTCTATATCTTCAGACATTTTTGGCCAATAATATATTTGATTTAAACTCAATTTTAGCTCGCTAATGCCGCGGTGACAAGTCTTTGTGGTGTGATAGAGCTTCATTCTCTCCTGCTGCTCCTCTCTGGTTTGTACATCTTCAAGCATTTTTGTACAATGAAGCATTTTATAAGCAGAATTTTTAAAGATATTTTGAAGGGTTACTGTAAAAATTCGCGCAAGGCCATCGTGTCGAAAATATAATGCGTATGATTGTTTCGGATTGAGGTATTCTTTTATAAATTTGATAATGTGAGGGGCGGGATTAATTTTTGAAACAGTTAAGTACATACGGATGTTTTCGAATATGCGTTTCTCTTTAATATGAACATTTAGGATATCTCCAACTGTAATAATTATTTGATTCTTGTACATATTTATTGGACGTTCAAATATTGGTATTCCAAAAATAGGATTTTCTGATGATGAGTGTATTGTTTCTGAATCGGACGGTTGGTTGTTAACTTGGTTCGGTGTTCTTACCTGGATATTCGATATAATATTAATTTTGCCTTTATTTGAATTTGAGGGTTCGGTGTTTTGCCCTAAAATCTCTGAAACTGTTAAGTTATCTAAGCTTGGCAATTCTTCGTGATTTAACATAAAGTCATTGGTTATTTCATCGGTGTCTCCTATTGTGAAGTGGTTGATTCCACTATTTTTGAGCTGCCTCTAATGTGGTTAGTGCACCACTGGAATCAGCTCTTCTGGTGATCAGGTTTGCGATAGGGTGGCTTATTTTATGCCGTTTGTGTTCGTTGAAACTCTCTTTTTGTTCGATGGGTTTTTTATTATAAGATATTTTAAGATTTGCCTTTATGGAAAACAGGAGAGTAGTTGAGTGAATGAGTGTCGGCGAGAGAGTGTCGCTAACCTATCTGTCTGTGACAGTCCCTTTTTGACATAAGGCATAATTACAATGTGGCCAACTGACTAACATTAAAATAATTAGAAATGTGCACACACTGCGGTGTGACAAGGTAAGAAACATCGAACATCCCGCGCTCCTTGAAAGGCTGCAGGATCTTTCTAAACATAGCATAAGTATTTAAAAATAACATAAGGATTAAGCAACAATCACTAACATATAAACTATAGGATATTCCACTGAGTTGTTCACTGTTTTTCTTCACGAACATTGTCTAAGGGTAGTAAACTAAGTTTCACTAATGCTCTTTTGAGAGTTCCGCCTTTAGTACGTACACTCACCACGCGAACTATACCATCGGCACCGGGGTGGATGTCTATAATGCGTCCTAAAGACCACAGGAGTGGAGGTACGTTGTCCTCATGGAGAACTACCAGAGATCCGACAAGGTTTTGTGGTTGACGTTGATACTGCCATTTTGAGCGCTGTTGAAGATGATGGAGGTAGTCAGTCTTCCATCGATTCCATATATCCCTTAGCAATTTTTGGCAATGTTTGAAGCGTGATAGCCGGCTGATGGGAGTATCAGTGTAATCCAGTTCAGGCACAACATTCAGAGCTTCTCCGATGAGGAAATGTCCGGGTGTAATTGCGTCAAGGTCAGAGGGATCGTTGGAGAGAGGAGTGAGAGGACGAGAATTTAATACCGCCTCCACCTTTGTTAGTATTGTATAAAATTCCTCATAAGTTAAAGGGGTTGAGTTTAGAATTATTTTTAAGTGATACTTAAGAGAACCTACCGCGGCCTCCCATAATCCGCCAAAATGTGGAGATCGGGCAGGAATAAATCGCCAATCTATAAAATGCTCACTCAGGTACAACTGGAATTTACTGTCGCTCAAGATTTCGGAGACCTTTATAAGCTCGTTATTAGCACCAATAAACGTTTTACCGTTATCAGAAAATATAGTCTTACAAAGTCCGCGTCTCGATACAAACCGCTGTAGTGCATCAAGAAAACATAGGGTCGTCATTTCAGTAACAAGCTCTATGTGTACGCATTTTGTTGACATACAAACGAAAATACAGGCATAGCCCTTTATGATCTTCCGATTTCGATACTTTCCGTCTTTTATTTGAAAGGGTCCTGCATAGTCTACACCAACTTGGCTAAACGCTCTAGATGGGTTTACTCGAGACGGAGGAAGGGAACCCATTTGTGTTGTTAGCTTGGAAGGCGATACTCTGAAGCATTTTATGCATTTTTTGAGATGCATTTTTACAGTTTGCCTCCCATGAATTGGCCAAAAAGTTTTTCTAACAAAGGAGAGGGTTGCTTGAGGCCCAATATGTAGATTTAATTTATGGATATGTTCTATGAACAATTTTGTGAAAGAGTTGCGATTTGGGAGCAACATAGGATGTTTGTGATTAAAATTTATCTTGGCATGAGTTAATCTTCCTCCAACTCTGAGGATGCCATTATGATCTAAAAATGGGTTCAAGGAGATAATTTTACTGCTTGATTTAACCGACTTTGAGGATTTTAAACTCTGAATTTCTTCTTGAAAATATTCCCCTTGCACTAGTTTCACTAAAAGTTCAGTGCTACTCTGCCTTTCATGAGAATTCAAAGGTCCAGTGATATTTTTGGTATTAGGTTTTACGTTGTTTAGAAATCGTAGGCAGTATGCAGTAACGTTGATTAATTTCGAATAATGTGAAAATCGGCCTATTAAGTCATAGAATGGATTTTTCACGGAAGTTACAGTCAGAACTATATCAGAGCGCATTCGTTGCTCAGGAAGATCAGAGGTTTCTCTGGCAACATTGGAAATGTGATTGTTTTTGGGCCAATTATCAGGAGAATTTGACAAGAAGTTTGGTCCATTCCACCAAAGAGAAGATCGCTCAAAGTCCATTGGACTAATGCCTCTAGAGATTATGTCAGCTGGGTTGTCGTTGGACGAAATGTGATGATTTTTTATATATTTTTTATCCTGGGAATAAAAACGATTTAAAGCTGTATGATAGGAATTTCCTAATTCATTAACGTTGTCCTTTAAGGGTAACTTGCCAATAAATCTTCCAGTAATTTGATCTCTAATTGTGGAGTCGATAAATAGCCTTTCGCATTGAATTTCTTCATTGGAGTACAGCTTCTTATCCATATAGTTCTCTTCATTGTTTATAAATTTTTCAAATTGTTTCAATTCGGAGTTAAGACTGAGAAGACAAGAGGAATGTGTTTTATATAATGGTACTGGACCAGAAATTATATAACCAAATTTAGTTTGTTGCAAAAATGGAAGATTTTTACCTAACTCAATTTTATTTTTACCAAGAGAGTCGAAGAATATAGACGCACCCAACAGCATATCAATTTGAGCAGGTTGATGGAAGGTAGGATCTGCTAAGCCGATATGTTGGGGTATTTGTATTTTTGATTTATCGATGGGAATTTGAGGCATAGTACCTGTAATATCCTTGATTACTAAAAAGGAAGCTTGAGTATTGTATCTAGAATGTAATGATTGAATTTTGAGTCGGCAGTGTTTTGAAATATTTGTAAGATTCTGATTCAAACCAGCAACTGGTAATTCTATGGGGTAGTAAGGTAATTGTATTCGAGTTAATAGGTCTTCAGTTATAAAATTTGACTGTGATGCACTGTCTAGTAATGCTCTGCATTGAATTGGTTGATTATGGAGGTCATAAACATACAAAATGACTGTCGATAATAAGGTGAATGGCCCAGATTGATAGCTGCATTGAGTCGTGGGAGTGAAACACGCATTTGAAGAGGTGTTAAAATGGTTATTGTTTGGTTGAGAATATGATTGAATTGGGATTTGAGGTTGCTCATATTCTTGAGTGACTTCTGTTGGTGGAGTTGTTTGATCAGCGATTGCTTGCCTAGGTTCAAAAGTGTTATTGCTCGGAAACCTTGAATTATTACCTTGATTGCTAATCCTTGACGAATTGAGCTCTCGCGGATTTAGGTGAAGTAGTGAGTGATGTTTTTTCTGACATATTCTACATGTATGGGTGGATTGACATTTGGATGTAGTATGATTGGCTCGAAGACAATTTGAGCACAAATGTAAACGTCTGACTTCATTAAATCGGACGTTAACTGGAATGCCTTTAAATTTTTCGCAGGCGTATAGGAAATGCGGTTGCTTGCATAACGGGCATGACAGATTAGTGATTGCATGAGAATAAGTTCTATTATGATTATTTTGACCATTATTGGTATGAATTTGAGAAGTTGATTGATTAATTTTAAAATCTACTGACTCGAGAAAGCAACAACGCGCTACCAAAAAGTTGGAAAATTCAGAAATTGTGTTGTTAACCTTGTGTTGAGAATGAATTTCCCATTCTCGCCTAGTCTGTACACATAGTTTGGTGTTTAATAAATAAATTAAAATGGTATCCCATTGATTAACATTTTCACCTAGGGCTTCTAAGGCTCGGAAGTTGGCTAAGAATATATCGGTGAAATTTCTCAAGTTCGTGTGAGTTTCTTTGGTTACAATTGCTAAGTCGAAAATTACTTTTAAATGTGCGTGAATTATGGCCTTTTTATTTGCATATCTGTCAATGACTAATTTCCAGGCATTTGCATAATTATCGTCAGAGGGTGCTAATGAACTAATTAAACGTGCAGCATCACCTTTGAGGGAATTTTGGAGGTACCAAAACTTTTGTAAATTAGGGATTGAAGGATTATTATGTACTAGAGATTCAAATGTATTTTGGAAATGTGTCCATTTCTCATAGCTGCCACTAAACTCGGGTAATGATAAGGGCGGTAGTTTTGCACAAAATGCGGCAGCTATGTCATTAAGATTGGGACAGGTGCTTTGAATGCTGGGCTGCGGTGAACTACATTGTTGAACATTTGATTTGTTAAATTCATGCACCATAGCTTTAGCTTCGGCGATTACTTGAAAATACCTTTGTTCAAACGCCTCCCTTTCCATTTCATGTTGTTCTGGTGTAGTTTTTGTGTCAATTTGCTCTATCTCAGACTGGATAGTATCGAATTCAGAGTATATGGGTTGAATAATATCCAAGCGTGTTTGTAAATCGAGCGCTTCTGTTGTACCGCGTAAGGTAGTTTTTGTTAAGAATGTTTGAAAACGTGTCAATTGAGATTTTAATTGACCGCGGCGAGATATGTAGCGTTTTGGTTCACTACTAGCAAGTTCAGCTTGTTCTTGTGAGTTAGGCATGTTAGAGATATGGATATAAATTCAAGTGCAATGTAAGATTTAATTAAGATGGAAGATAAGGAGGATTAAAATTAAAGTAAGGCCTTGTTTAAGATTTAAGGCAACAATAATTTCAGCGTTCAGATAAATAGATGCGTCTAATATGAACTGAAGGGTATGTAATAAGGTTGACTTATTTTCATGGAGGCGCAGCCCTAAATAAGGTTAGGTTAGGTCACACGTGGGTTAGAGTTATTTAACAAAAAATGGGTTATTTTGGGAAGTTTGAATGGGACTGACCTTTTATGCTCTGTTTTCCAATAATATCCGGCTCGAAGGACCAATGTGAAGTGGTTGATTCCACTATTTTTGAGCTGCCTCTAATGTGGTTAGTGCACCACTGGAATCAGCTCTTCTGGTGATCAGGTTTGCGATAGGGTGGCTTATTTTATGCCGTTTGTGTTCGTTGAAACTCTCTTTTTGTTCGATGGGTTTTTTATTATAAGATATTTTAAGATTTGCCTTTATGGAAAACAGGAGAGTAGTTGAGTGAATGAGTGTCGGCGAGAGAGTGTCGCTAACCTATCTGTCTGTGACAGTCCCTTTTTGACATAAGGCATAATTACAATGTTGCCAACTGACTAACATTAAAATAATTAGAAATGTGCACACACTGCGGTGTGACAAGGTAAGAAACATCGAACACCTATATTGTTGTATAATGAATCTGTTTCTAGAGCATTGAGGTCAACAGGATTCCTGGAAAGTGCATCTGCTGCTTTATTGGATTTGCCTTTTTTATATCTGATTTCGTAGTCGAACTCCTCTAATTTTAGTCTCCAACGTACCAACCTGGAATTCGGTTCTTTCATTGACATGAGCCATTGTAAGGGTTTATGGTCTGTGAAGATTATAAATTTCCTTCCAAATAAATATGGGCGATAGTACTTGCAACTCCAGACAATTGCCAATAGCTCCTTCTCAATTGTTGAGTAATTTATCTCCGCTGGATTAAGGGTTCTAGATGCGTAACATATTGCATGGTTTCCCTAAGATAGTACTCCTGAAATCGCGAAATTAGAAGCGTCGGTGGTTAACTCGAAGGGTTTCGTAAAATTTGGATATGCCAAGACAGGTTCTGTTGTTAGAACATTTTTGCAAGTATTAACACACTCTATGAATTCTTTTGTGTGCACAATTTTTCCTTCTTTCTTAAGACATTGTGTTAAGGGTTTAGTTAGCTTTGCAAAATTCTGGATAAATTTTCGATAATATCCAACCAATCCCAAAAATGATTTTAGTTCGCGTTGCGTTTTTGGAAGTGGGTATTTTTGTATTGCCGTGATCTTGTTTTTGTTTGGTTTTATGCCCTCTGGTGTGACAATGCGTCCTAAAAATTCGACCTCTCCTCGCAGAAACTCACATTTATCGAGTTGAATTTTTAAATTTGCTTCACGAAGTTTTTTAAATACCAATTTTAAATTTTGAATATGTTCTGTTAAATTTGTGCTGAACACGATTACATCATCCATAAATACCATACAAACATTGTTTTGTAAATCTTTGAGTACTTCATCCATTACACGTTGGAATGTCGCTGGAGCATTTCTCAGTCCAAATGGCATTCTTAAATACTCGTAGTGGCCATGTTCCACGCTAAATGCTGTTTTTTCTATCGAGTCCTTGTGTATTTCAATCTGGTGAAACCCACTCGCCAAATCGAGAGTAGAAAAATATTGGGCACGGCCCAGTTTATCTAATATATCGTTAATGTTGGGTATTGGGTATTTGTCGGGAACACATTTGTCATTAATTTTTCTGAAATCGCAAACTATCCTCCATTTCTTTTGCCCTGACGCGTCCATTTTCTTGGGGACAATCCATATTGGTGATGACCATGGACTGCTGGAAGATCGAATAATTCCTTTGTCTAACATTTCATTTATTTGTTTTTTAACCTCTGCTTTGTGAACATATGAGTATCGATATGGTTTAACGTGCACCGGAATCTCGTCGGTTGTTTTGATTTCATGCTTAATTCTTGATGTAAAACTGAGTTGGTCTCCTGGTTTATAGAATATATCGGAAAATTCCGTACACAATCGATTGATAGCTAATTTTTCTTCGATATTCATGTGATTCGTTCGCACTTGATTACTAATATTAAACGTTTTGTTATTACGATTTCCAAGATTTTGCGAGACTGTCTCAAGAGTATAAATTTCATACTTTGCAGGTTCAAAAGCCTCGACCTTTAGTGGTTCAGTTAAGGTTATTGAAACGGTCTTATCTGTGGGGTTTTGAATTTCAACGGTGGCAAATCCGTAGCGTGCACAGGTGACCATTGACAGAATAATCAGGTCGTTCATCTTCTGGGTATTTATAATAATATCCCCGTCGTTAACATTAACTGGTAATTTCTTCTTAATTTTACTGCCTGGGTTTACCGAGAATGTAAAACTAGCTTCTGCAGGTGTTCTGTACTTAAAGGGAATTTCGATGTTTGCTCCAATCAATCGCTTGTTAATTAAATCAATGTTAAGATTCATATTTATAAGATCATTGAGTCCTAGAACGCCATCAAAATAATCATGAAAATCAAATAAAATAAAGCTGATTTCGTAGTCGAGACCAACTTCTGCGAGCGCGGAAATATTAGCTTGAAACTGCGTGCTTTCGCTACCTATGGCTGTTTTAATAGTATTGGTTGACCGAAATATACAGTGTGGAAAATAAGTCTCGGCAATGGTGGGTCTTAAAATTGATCGAAAACTGCCAGTGTCAATTAAAAGCTTGATGTTAAGACTGCTAATTTCAATGTATGGAAGGGCATTGTATGAAGAAATGTTAATTTCTATTAGCTGTGTTCTTTCGTTGGGCTGGGGTCGCAAAAATTTTAATTTTCTTCGAGAACAGTATTTTGGGAAGTTCGAGTGTCTTGAAGCTCCTGGAAGTTGATTTGGTCTTCAAATTGATCAGAGTATGTTTCTGTTGACTGAGGGTAGTCAAGGTATTCTTGGTTATAAAAATGTTCAAAATTTTGACAATACGGGTTTGTAGAATGATCTTCGTATTCGTTCGAATATAGTTCTTCAACTATCATTGGCTGTGGTGTTTGATAAAATGGTTTTTGGAAGTTATACTCAGAAATATATCGCTACATGGGAGCAAAAACCTGAATTTAAAGGGTGGCTGAAGGGTAGCAAGAAAGGGTCAAATTACTCATTCTGCAAGGCATGCAATAAAGATTTTATATGTGGCAAATCCGAAATCCAGAAACATACTGCAAGAAAACAATATACCAAGTTGGTAAAATCATTACACAACAAAAGACTTTGACTGATATGACATCTTATATGGAAAAAATATCTTTAAATAATAAAATAAAAACTGCTGAAATTCGAATTGCAGCATATGCTGCTGCACATAGCATTTCATTTAGTACTTTAGACCATTTATCAGAAATTATTAGAATATCATTTGACGATTCAGAAATTGCTAAAAAATTCACATGTTCTCGCACCAAAGCCACAGCTATTGTCAATAATGTTTTAGGGCAGTACAGTTTTGAAAACTCCATTAAATATTACAAACAAAAAAGTTTTCATTAATTGTTGATGAGTCTACCGATAAAGGCGCAATAAAACATTTAGCTTTAGTGGCACGTAGTTTTCATAAACATAAAATTAATGATTTGTTCTTTGGTCTATTGCCTGTAGCAAATGCAACGACCGAAGGGTACTTTACAACTTTTAATAGGCTTTGCATCAGATGGTGCAAATGCTATGATGGGAATTCACAATTCATTATCCACCAAACTAAAAGCTGAAATTCCTAATTTATTCATTATGAAATGTGCCTGTCATTCATTTAGTTTATGTGCTAATTATGCTTGTGAAAAACTACCAGATGATATTGAACAAATGGCTAGAGATGTTCATACTTATCTACAGTTCAGCTTTATTAAACCTATAAACCAGCCTATAAAACCGAATTTGCAGAATTTCAGGAGTTTAGGAATATAGGGAATTTAGGAATACAGGAATATTCAGGAGGCAGTAAAACCTCACAAAATGTTGCAACCCTCTCAAGCAAGGTGGTTGTCTGTATTGCCAGTTGTAAAAAGAATACTTGAGCAATATGATGCTTTAATAGTAGTTTTCGATACAAGGGCGAAACTTGTCGTTTTTCGAACGACGACGGCATTTGACAGTCCGGAGACATTCATCCGTCAGGAGTTCGAAAAACGGGTTTTCGCCTAGCATCGAACAATATTTTTTATTCGAATGAAAGACAACACGAATAATAAGTTATAATAAATAAGAACAGCCAAAAATAAAAGGTATCGGGTTCATATTTTAAATTTGATGTCAATGCCATTTCTCAAATGTCACGTTTTGACGCTTGTAATTTTTCAAAAGGGTATTCTTGTAAGCTTATGCAAGTGGAACAATGAGTGCCGAAAATTCAATGCCCTGTACACCTCCAGAAGTTAGAGATGCCGCAAATGTTGGTTCGACTTCCAACCTTGAAACAGCTGCTTGCTTTTACTGTTTTCATTTATTAATTAATTATTATTAATATTATTAATTCAAATATTAAAATACAACTCACACACATATTAAAAAGTACAATTAGGGACATTGGTTCTCAGGTGATGAGTCGGGATAAACATTTTCGGGAAAAGACTAGAATCTATTGTTTAGAGATCTAAATTTAACTTACATGTTTAGATGTTTCTACCTTCACATTTGATTGGACATTGAAATCCCTATTTTATTCGATATCGAGCGAGGGAACGAAAAAAACATGTTTATACTTCGCCTTTTCTTTGCATTCTTGGAATTGCTTGGAATATCTGCTGTTTACTTTTCACTTACCTGGTCTATTCAGTTCATGCATGCGATCATCTAATTAATGTGTGATACACTGAGCTAAGATTGTCTGTGTCTGATCTAAAATTCATTGCATTCTGGTGTTTTTTGATCTGTATCATTTCATGGATTCTTCTCTTATTATAGTTGTTTTCATTGATTAGTATTTTTGTGTTATCGAAATCAAAACTATGTAATTTTTGTTGTGCATGTTGTGCTAATGCTGTTGCATCTTCGTTAACCTTTCTTAAGCTATATTTATGCTCGTATATTCTTTTTTTCAAATATTGTCCTGTTTGACCTATGTATGTTTTGTCACATTCCAAACAGTCAATCCTGTATATTACGTTAGGTGTGTCCAACTTATCGCTTTTAGGTTTAAACTTTGTGAAACATTCCCTTATCAAGTTGTTTTTAGTTCTTTCCGCCACAGTAATATTATGTGGCTTCAGAACACTCTTTATTTTTGTGTTTATCTCCGGCATGTACGGTAATGATACATACCTGACTTCGCCTTCCTTTATCTTACCTACACCATTTATGCTGTTCCATTTATTTGAATTGTAGATTTTATTAATTCTTTGTTTTATTATTGGCTCAAAGAAAGCTTTGGGATAGTTGTTCATTATTAGTACCTTTTTTATTTTTTCAAGATTTTTTGATCTATATTCATAATGTGCCAATTTAATCGCTCTATCAGTATTGTGTTACAACCCTTTTTTTTTAAATTGTATAGGTGTTTCGTATAGGTGTTCGTATCGAAACGATATATATTATTTATGGAGAATGTGAAAAAGTTATATAACATGTGACAGATTTACCATTCAATATCCTTCCAACAAGCTGAGTTAGGGAGTCAGAATTGTCCAAATCAACAGTTCATAGAATATTACCCAAGCATAAATTCCATCCATACGCGTTGTCCACAGTTCAACATCTGAAAGAAACTGATATTACAAGAAGAGTGGCACTATGTAAATTTCTCATGATTTGGTCGCAAGGAAACAATATTTTTTTTGGACAATACCATCTGAACAGACGAAGCTGAATTTACAAAAAACGGTCCTTTCACTCATGACGTTCTACCTCTGTATCGAAGCCAAAAACCCTGCTTCCAAAAATAAATAAAATACAGGGGTGATTGGAAAAGACAAGCCAGCAAGAGCAAAAGACTAGCAAGGTGAGCCTTTGCCACCCACCTAGAGTTCCAGTTCCGGAAAAACCTTGTTCATCACCCAGATCAAGAGAGAATAGTCAATGAGCTGGTAGCCGCTCAACTCCGAAACTGCCAGCCCATCAAACCCAGAAGAGTCACCAAAGAGATCATCCAGGACATCATCAAGGGACCAAGAGAAAAAAGTCCCCTCGACATGATGGAATCACAAAGTTGTCAAAAAGCTACCGCAGATAGCTATTGAGGAGCTTACCACAGTGGCATATGGAATCTTGGACATTCAATATTTCCCGACCACCTGGAAGGCATTAATGGTATTGGCACCCAAAAAAGGCAAGAACAGGAATCTGATCACGTCATACAGGCCCATCAGTCCACTGTCTACACTGAGCGAGGTCATGGAAAGGTGTATCCTGAACCACCTACAGGATACAGTAGAGGACACGCAAGTGCTGCTGGATGAGCAACATGGATTCGGCTCAACACACTCTCACCGCCCGGCTAACAACAATAATCCTGCAGCAGATAAACCGCCGACGCAATCTGGGAGCCGTCTTCCTGGATATGGCAAAGGCGTTTGACAAGATTTCGCATCAGGGCTTAATTGCCAAAATGGTCAAGACAGGGTTTCCTGAGTACCAAATCCAGCTAATCCGCAGCTTCCTGTCTGGACACAGCTTCTAATTCAAAGCCGATGATTAGGTGTCAACGATCAGAACGATGATCTCAGGAGTACCGCAGGGGTCCATATTGGGTTAGTTTACGACCCAGTAAACGGAGTACGGTTTAGGAGTATGGTGTACATTCCGCCCCCCTCAACCCACCTTTGCCACGGCATGAACACTACACCTACTGCCCACAACACCGATTTGGCACGGCAGAAAGAGAAGGCGGGCCTCTCCCTGAAAAATCAAGAGGGATGCCATAAGGGCCAGGCTGCACGCTGAAAGAAAAATGCCAAGCAACAGCACCCACAACCAGGCCGCGCCCGACTCACGAAGAACCAGACACTGCCGCACCACACAGAAGTTCTCCACCCTTATTAAATTGTTGAAGGGACTAAACTGCTGCGCACCCCAACAAGCAATCAGCAGATGTGAGTCACCCAGCCCCGATTTGGAATCTAGACCCAGCACGCCCACCATGGACCTCTATGACGTTATAGAATTGTCTATGCAACTGACCCGTCTGGAGGACTCCAGAAACCTAATGGCTGCCCTACGGCAAATAACCGGTATCGCCCACCCGAAAGGGGCCTCAATCAACTACCCATTTCCGGAGGTCCACGACCGGATCCAACTCGGCGCCGCTGGTTTACCAACCGACTCCAAAAAGCCGCTGCGGCTGATAGAGCGGGTATTCGGGCGTAGGGACCAGGTATTCTGCATGGATGCCGTATAAAAAGACCTCGTGCCTTCCTACGGCAGAAATGCATTCGGCCCTCAAAAGTCATGGCCGGAGAGCCACTACAAAACCCGCCTACCGTAACATGCCGCAAAATAGACTGCGTGATTGCATCCCCCCGACTTCTGCCAACAGGAAATGGAGGAGTCACTTGCAAGCTACCCCCTGGGCGTTCCGCTGGCTGAGGAATTCCAGTGCCACATCTGTGCTCCAGTGCCAAAAAGGTACAAAAGACACGGGGACCTCAGCAAGCACTTCCTGTATGTCCAGGCTACCTGTAGATCCGTTCTCGGTTGAGCAGTCAAAGTGATCGGAAGGTTTTTCGGCTCAGATATTTCGTGAAACGGCTTCAACGCAAGTACCGCGAATGCAAGTTTTTTCTGTGCGAACAGTTAGTGCGTGCAAAGAGGGCATTATTAGATGCAGATTGGTGTTTCGGTTGTGAAATTCGGACACCTGGACTAAGTCAAAAAGCCGTGTTAAATATAAGTGCATGTGAAATTATTCGATTTTAATTGGACATTTCAAGTCGATTTCCTACCTGGTCATAGTAGGAATTTCGACCTTTTCGCGCCTTCTCGGGCTCAGGCAACCCCTAGCTGGGCGCGGCGGTGCCGTTGTGCACTTTGGTGCAAAACCAGCAAAACCGCGGCGGTGCCACTGTGACTTTATTTACGTGGTTTGTGGAAGTGACTTAATCGACCACTTCGCAGAAAAGTGCCGGCAAACGACCTGGCGGACATCCCCGCCACTCTTAGCTCCCGCGAACCCTCAGTGGCTACCGCGGACAACGAGGACAATGAGTCCATAGCCTCAGGTTCGTCCCTTGGCTCTATCTGGAGCAGTGTTGCTTCACTAGACGCGTTTGCAGGCCTTGCAGAGGAGAAAACCGAAAGGTTTCGGCAAATCTGCAGCCTGCTCAAAAAGAGCCCAAATTGTGCGCGCTGTTCGGTCATTTTGGCTGAGCTCAGTGCGGCATACACCACTGGCAAACATCTTAAGTGGTCAGTGGCGGTGGACCACGTAAGGGCCGACCACTCTAGTACACGGCGAAGAACTGTCGAAGCCCAAGTCGGCAAAGTAGCGTTACAGAAACGCAAAATGCAATCTGTAAGCCCCAAAACGCTTACAGAACATATCAAAAAAGCCAAGCCGCCTGCCCAAAACCAACTGGCTGATAAAGGTGCACCCGCAATTGGTCCAACCATTGCCATGGATCAATCAGGCGACAACTCCGAGGAATATAAAGTTCCTCGGAAAACCATTCCCTGGAAAGCGCTAGTAACCACGCAGGAGGCTTCTACTCCAACGGCCAACCGGTTTACAGCCATACAACCGGCCAATGACGAATCCCACCAAATAGCTAGCGCTGAACCGGAAGTAACAGACGACGAACTGGCTGCATCACCGGCGACCGCTTCAAAGAAGCGTAATGTGGATAAGCCGCCACCAATAGTTATTGCAGGCAAGGCAAACAGCCATGTGGAGCTGGTAAAGGGATTAAAATCTCTCACCAGCAAACCATTCACCCTTAAATACACTAAGGCCAGCCTTATAGTGTACTGCTCCCGCATTATCGACTGGGCGGCTGTAAAACGGTCTCTAGAGACCGAAAACAGTCAGTTCCACACTTACGCTCCCGCCAGCGATAAGACGCATGCCTTTGTCCTTAGGGGGTTGGAGGGGAACGTAAATCCGGAAGATATAAAAAGGAACCTAATTGCAAAATCGGTAAACAAGAAGAACGTGTTTTCAATGAAAACTAAATATAGGCCTTTATTCCTGGTGGTAACAGACGAAAAGGTCACCGTCCGCAAACTCAATGCGGAAGCGAAGGTCGTCTGCGACGTAAGGGTTTCGTGGGAGACACGGAACAACCGAAAAACCCTTACGCAATGTCGCCGTTGTCAAGGATGGGGGCATGTGTCCTCAAACTGCAACCGGAACTTCAAATGTTCAAGGTGCGCTGAGGCGCACGAGATCACATCCTGCCCTCCTGATGCAGCCCTGAAGTGCGCAAAATGCGGCGGTGCACACCGCAGTTTCGACGCTAACTGTCCTGTATATAAATTTAAACAGGCACAGGCACCAGCACCCAATATGCAGAAATATGTGCCGGCTCCCATACCCACAAGACCAGCGTGGGGGCAAGCCGCCCGCGCCCCCGGCCCGATCCACCCTCCACCACCAAGCAGCAGGACCATGGCGCCAAACGGCAACAGGACCATGCTGCCCAGTCAACTGAACTCGCTGGCGGACTTTCCGCCACTAATCCGCCAGCCGGCTCCTCCCAGAAGCACCGCCCACCAGCCTTCAGCAAACTCGACTCAAGCCCATGGTTCAAATGGGAATGCGGTGGCCATGCTCGACAGCGTCCAGCGAGGATTCGCCGAGCTTGCAATGCAGGTAAACTTGCAGGAGATAGTCAAGGCGGTGAGATTTTACAGCGCCGCATTGAAGAACTGCGTTACGAAGGCAGAAAAATTTCTGGTTTCCGCGCAATTCTTCAACGAGGACATTGACAGCTTCGATTTTTAAGCACTGATATTGTCAACTGTGCCCTATGAGGATTGGTGAATGGAACTCATGTGGACTCCGTAGTCGTCTTGGCGAGTTCGTCCAATTCCTCGAGTCTCACGATGTTGATGTGGCGCTAATCGGGGAAACATGGTTGCGCCCCGGAGACCGAATCAAGATTCGAGGATACCGGCTAGAGCGCGCTGATCGGCACGGTAGCAGATGTGGGGTTGCCATAGCCGTAAAGACAACCATACCATACAGGAGACTGCCATACAGGCAGTCAGTAATAGAGAACGTTGGCGTAGAGCTTCCTGATGGTATGTTGATTTACTGTGGGTACTCTACTGCTAGACGCTTACAGGCCACTGATGTGGATCCATTCTTCACAAACACCAATAGGGTTTTCCTTATGGGAGATTTAAACGCTTGCCATCCATACTTCAATAACCCTGGACAGAAAAACGCAGCTGGCACTTTTCTTGCCAACTACGTTCGCGATAATGGCTTACTGGTTATGCCCACAAATACTCCAACTCACTATCCAAGCAATGGAAGGAATCCATCCTTCCTTGATTTTGGAATTGCCAAAGGACTCACCAATCTCACGGAGATGGTGGTAATAGACGCCCTCAGCAGTGACCATTTGCCCATTTACCTTGAAATCAAAGACAAAAAGCGCACAAATACTGACGACTTTCGATACTCATACGAAAATTTCGATTTTCGCGAATATCGAAAGAGACTACAAGACCAGACGTGTATTCCGGACCAGATCGATACTGTCGAAGCTTTAGAGCTTGCAGTGAAAGGGCTGACCAGAAATATACAACGGACACAACAAGCTTTAGCCAGAAAAGTTCCAAATAGGCCTCGGCGCGACAACCTTCCTGAAGACATTTTGGACCTTATTAAGGCGAAAAACCGAATCAGGAAGCGTTGGCAGCGATTTGGGCAACCTGCCGATCGCATAATTGCAGCTAAGCTTGCACAAGACATTCAAAGCGAAATTTCCGCTTACAGGAATTTCACCTGGGCGGAAAAATTGCGAAACTTAACCCCCCGTGACAATTCTTTGTGGAAACTGTCAAGAAGCCTCCGAAAAGGCTACGAGCACATCCCCGCTCTTGAAAAAGATGGAAGGAGTTACATTACCACCAGTGACAAGTGTGAGCTTCTCGCAGACTTTTTGGCAGAGGTACACAAAGTCCAACCATCCCCTCAGGATAACGAGATAGAAATACCGACCGCTGCTTTTGTAGAACGGAAGTATCCTATCCCACCTTCGATTTGGCACTCCTATATTACAACCCCGTCGGAGATACAATCCTGCCTTCGGCGTCTCCCTAACCGAAAAGCCCCTGGGCCAGACGGCATCCCTTATTTACTCCTCAAAAACTTGCCGCGGAAAACTATTGTTCTAATAGTACAAATAGTTAACGCAATCCTTAAACTGCAGCATTTCCCACAGGACTGGAAAAGAGCTGTAATAATTCCAATTTTAAAGCCGGGCAAAAACCCGGCCGACCCTGCCTCCTATAGGCCAATTTCCCTCCTAAACACCCTCGGCAAATTAACTGAGAAGGTTGTCCTTTCGAGGCTGCAAGCGGCAGCCGAACTTAGAAGTTTAATACCGGAAGAGCAGTTTGGCTTTCGACCCAAACATAACACAACGCTGCAGACTGCTAGGATTGTAACGGATTCCTACGCAGAATTTAACAAACTTCAAAGTACGGCAATGCTGCTTCTCGATATGCAAAGAGCCTTCGATACAGTTTGGCATGCTGGCCTACTGTACAAGTTGTTTGCAGTTCATTCACTTCCACTCCATCTAGTCTCGCTAATAGCGTCTTATCTTAAAAACCGCTCATTCCAGGTGAAAGTAGAAAATTCCATCTCTGCCAAACGACGCATTATGGCTGGCGTGCCGCAAGGTACTGTTTTAACGCCGCAATTGTACACACTGTACACAGCGGATATCCCGATGCTCCCTACTACAAAAACAGCACTTTACGCCGACGACATCGCCATATACACGTCGTCTTTTCATGCTCAGGCAGCGAAGTCTCGCATTGCACACCACCTGAGTTTGATGACGACATACTTCGACAAATGGAAATTGAAAGTGAATCCCAGAAAGACAGAACTTATTATCTTCTCGCGCAAATCTAGTAACAATCAAATCTTCTCACCACTCATGGTTCAAAATACCCCCATTATGCCGGTAAAAGAGGTGAAATATCTGGGATTCAGACTAGACGCCCGACTTCGCTTCAAAGCGCATATTTCAAATGCGGTACAAAAGACAGCCATGGCCCAAAGAAAGTTATACTCTCTTTTGGCGCCAAACTCTTTCCTATCACCTCAAAATAAGCTTCTGCTCTATACTTCCACAATTAGGCCCATACTGACATACGGCTCCCCTATCTGGCACTCTCTCAGTGATTTTACGAGACGGCGTGTTCAAAGGACCCAAAATCGGTTCCTGAGAGGCGTTCTATCGGCTGACAGATGCACCAGAAACACCGAACTGCACGAAGCTACAGGGGTGCCCTATATAGCTGACTATATAGATAACATCTCTGCCAAATTTTATCATAGCGGAGTGCAAGGCTCAGTCCTAACACGAAATACCACTCAAATTAGGGCAAACGAGTGCCAACTCACGGTCCCCTGTATAAACGACTGCCCATGTTTCATGAGGCTTTTGTCCCATAACAAAACGTGACAACAAACCTACATTGTCTGCATTAAGCAGGCCTAGTCATTTCTAGCAGGCTGGAAATGCACATATCCAACATTATGTGACTAACCGAAACCTAGCTTCGTTGTTCCGGTCGGTGCGAGACTTGCTGGCAAGACTTGACCCGATCGGAGCGAGGGGGCATGGCGCAGATTTCGATCATAGACAGAGGAGCAACTGGCCGACCATCTGGCCAGGCACTGATAGGAGCTTGCTTCTATCCTTTTATTGCCGTTGTAAATCTGTGAATGTCTGTATACTATGTAAATATTAATAAAGTTTTTATCTATCTATCTATCTGTAGATCCGGAAGGTCCTGGGATCAAACCCTCAGACCGGATTCATTTTCACTAGAAAAAAAACATCATTCTGTCATCTTTTTAAACAAACAAACTGCTGGCTGCGACCATCTAACAACCTTGAAACAAACCACTGATTCTATACGAGGGAACGATACACGGCTTCAAATCCAATTTTCCACACATTTACAACCAAAATACACATTAATCATACCCCGAATTCCGTTTCAAAACCCCGTATCATACAAACGAGAACAAAAAGAGACGTCCTGTCTCTTTTATGAGTATAGAACAAAAAATCTAGAAAAAATAATAAAGATACTAATAATGAACAATTATCCCAAATCATTCTTCGAACCAATCATAAAACGAAGAATAAATAAAATCTACAATTCCAATAAATGGAACAACATAAAATCAGACTATGAAGGCTTTCAGGGCCGGTCAAATCACATATAGAAATGTTTTTCGGGCTTTGAAGCCGTGGTCCATGGGAATTTCTTCCTGACGTTTCGTCCACAACTGCGGTGGACATTATCAAAGGCGATGAGGCAGTGGGCAGTGGGGGAAGTGATCTCCCGTGCTAAGACTGGTTCAACTACTGGATTCTTTATCGTATTTATGCGGTGCGGCCGTGTGAGCTCATGCGTGAGGAGTGGGAGGCGCTTCAATGGTTTTGGCGTACACGCTGTTTGCCGCAAAACGCGTTTCCAATCTGGATTAAGGACCGTGACTAATTCTTTCCTGTTAAAATTGTTGTCATGTTTGAAGATCTCAATGGCCTCTCTGGTTAGTCTCGGATAATACCGTTGAGATTGGTGAAAAATGTCCACTTCATCGAAACGTATTTGGTGGCTATCTAGAAGTGCGTGTTCCGCTACTGCTGATTTTTCTGTTTGTCCTAATCTGCAACTTCTTTTATGCTCAGTGATCCTCGTGTTTACACTACGTTTTGTGGTGCTGATATATGCTCTGTCACAACTGCATGGAACCCTGTAGGTTCCTGGTGCCGATAAAGGATCCCGTTTGTCCTTGGCCGATCTCAAAGTCTGTTGGATTGTTCGAGTTCGTTTAAATACTGTGTTCACTCTGTGTCTCTCCAGTATCCTGCCGAGCCTGTCCGTGACTCCATGTATGTATGGGAGACAAGCCCAACCCTTACGCTCATCATGCGTATCTGTTTCCTCAGGACGACCTCCACTGTTTCTTGGTCGAATTGCTCTATTAAACTAGTTCTTGCTGTATCCATTCCAACCAAAGGCTCTTTCTAGGTGTTTCAATTCTCTTTATAACTCATATGGTTCGCAAATTCTTCTGGTTCTTTTGGTGAGTGTTTTAATGACTCCTCTCTTTTGACTGGGATGATGGTTTGATCCACTGTGCAGGTACCGGTTGGTATGTGTCGGTTTTCTGTACACCGTGTGAGCCAGCTTTCCGTTGATTTTTCTGGTTACCAAGACATCTAAAAATGGCAGTCGCCCATCCTTCTCCACTTCCATAGTGAACTGTATTTTTGAGTTGATTGAGTTGAGGTGCCTCAGGAAGTCTTTAAGTTCAACCAAACCATGACTAACCCAAACAACGAAGTGTCATCAACATCTCGAAACCAACACTTAGGTCTCCTCGCGGCTGTGTCCAGAGCGTCCATCTCAAATTTCTCCATAAAGTAGTTGGCTATCACCGGACTAAGGGGGCTGCCCATTGCTACTCCATCCGTCTGTTCATAGAATTCCCTTTTCCACTGAAAGTAGGTTGTGGTTAAGCAGTGTTCGAACAGTTTGGCCATGCCTGGTGGAAATTCTCTCTCAACAAGTTCCATTGCCTCTTTGATTGGTACCATTGTGAACAACGAAACAACATCAAAACTCACAAGGATTACTCCGGGAGCTTATGACAACGAGAGTAGCCTCTGAGCAAAATGGGATGAGTCCTTTATAAAACTGTCGGTTTTTCCTATTTTGGGCTGTAAAATTCTTGTCAGATATTTTTTAATATCATAGGTCGGACTTCCTATAGCGCTCACAATGGGTCTCAGTGGTATATCTGATTTATGAATCTTGGGCAGCCCGTAGAGCCTTGGTGGGAGTGCTTCTGATTTTCTAAGTTTGGCCAACTCCTCGGACGGAAATGTCATGTCCTTAATTAATTTGTTTGTTGTCCTTAGTATCCGTGCCGTCGGGTCCGGTGCCACCTTCTTGTACGTTGACGGGGTCAAAAGCTCTTTAATTTGGCCTCGCAGTTCAATGATGACATGACCACAGTTGCATTGCCCTTATCGGCTGGTAAAACGAGAATCTCCTTATCCTCGTTGAGCGTTTTCAAGGCATTTCTTTCTCTGAAGGTGAGCTTGCTTTTCGGAGGCTTTGAGCGTTGTAAAATTCGTGATGTCTCAGCCCTTATCTGCTCCGCGGTTTGAATAGGTAGCGAACGTATTCCACTCTCGACATTTGCTATGATGTCTTCCACAGGTGGTCTGGACGGTACTATGGCAAAGTTTCCTCCCTTGGTCAGGAGGCTTTGTTCGTCGGCAGTAAGTTCTTTGCTGGTCAAGTTGACTATAATCTTCCGGTGGTTCTCCTCGGGTGATGGTCCTGTTTTGCTGGATTGGTGAAACCTTTCCGTAAGTGCATCAATTTTTTTCTTTTGGCGATTGGTTGCTGCTTCTTCGGCAACCATCATCCGTTCGGTTGTTAATCGATCCACCTTTTCCCAGTAGATCCAGTGCAATTTGTTGGCTAGTTCTATGTTGACAGGTAAAAGTCTACTGTCAACACGTGCAAGATATCGGCGGGTCTCATGTATCCGTTCGCGTAAAAGAGCCCGTTCAGTCCGGTCGTAGATTTTCTTGGCCTGGTTGGTTCTGAAATATCTTTTCATCTTTAAGAAGGTCGGAGTGATCTTCGTTTCACGGCATCGCAGCAAAAAACCCAGTGAACTCAGGAGATGCGCTTTCTTCTTACGAAGGTTTTCCAGTTGTCGAATCAGTCTCGATATATCCTCCCCGTAGAGGCGTTTTATCAGACTATGAAGGCTTTCATGGCCGGTCAAATCACATATAGAAATGTTTTTCGGTCTTTGAAGCAGTGGTCCATGGAAATTTCTTCCTGACGTTTCGTCCACAACTGCGATGGACATTATCAAAGGCGATGAGGCAGTGGGCGAAGTGATCTCCCGTGCTTTCCGACTAAGACTGGTTCAACTACTGGATTCTTTGTAGTATTTATGCGGTCCGGCCGTGTGAGCTCATGCGTGACGAGTGGGACTCAATGTTTTTTGCATATTGTTAGTAAACAACTAAAAATGGCATTTTTACCTAAACGAACAGTTATCAAGATAGCAATTTTTTTTCCTAGTACTAACTTATCATGTGAGTATTTCATCAAAATATTATATCAGTATATTCAGAATTCTAAGCAAAGGAGACAAATAAACTAGGAAAGTCAACCCTTATAAATAATATGATAAACATTCATAAAAATATTAATTTGAAAGTATTCGTAGTACTGAAACGAATGAAGCACCATGTGCGGAAATAGTTTTCCTGTAATTTCCTGTAATTCCGGTGATAATATAGGAGCGGCGTTGAGCTTCATGATGGTGTTTTGATCTACTGTGGGTACTCTACTTCTACTCGCTTACAGGCCACTGACATTGATCCATTTTTTTCAAACACCAATAGGGTGTTGCTTATGGGAGATTGCAACGCCCGCCATCCACTATTTAATAACCCTGGACGGAAAAACGCAGCTGGCAATTTCCTAGCCAGCTACGTTCGCGACAATGGCCTACTAGTTATGCCCACTTCATCTCCAACGCATTATCCAAACAGTGGAATGAACCCATCTTTCCTTGATTTCGGAATAGCCAAAGGACTCGCCAATGTCACGGCAATGGTGGTTATAGACGCCCTCAGCAGTGACCATTTGCCCATTTACCTCGACATTAGGGATTTAAAGCGCACACAAACGAACGACTTTCGATATTCATACGAAAATTTCGATTTTCGCGAATATCGGAAACGACTACAAGACCTGACGTTTATTCCGGGCCAGATTGATACTGTCGAAGCTCTAGAGCATGCGGTGAAAGGTCTGACCAGGAATATACAACGGACACAGCAAGCTTTGGCCAAAAAAGTTCCGAACAGACCGCGGCGCGACAACCTTCCTGAGGAAATCTTGAACCTTATTAAGGCGAAAAATGGAATCAGGAAGCGTTGGCAACGATTCAGACAATCTGCCGATGGCATAAGGGCAGCAGAACTTGCACGAGACATCAAGAGCGAAATTTCCGCATACAGGAATTTTACCTGGGCGAAAAAATTGCGAAACAAAAACAAGTCCCCGCTATTGAAAAAGAGGGGCGGAGTTACATTACCACCAGCGACAAATGCGAGCTGCTCGCCGACTTTTTGGCAGAAGTACACAAAGTCCAACCAGCCCTTCAGGATAATGAAATAGAAAGACAGACCGCTGTTTTCGTAGAACGGAAGTATCCTATACCACCCTCGAATTTGCATTCCTATATAACAACACCGTCGGAGATACAATCGTGTCTTCAGCGCCTCCCTAGCCGAAAAGCCCCCGGGCCCGACGGCATCCCTTATTTACTCCTCAAAAACTTACCGCGGAAAACTATAGTGTTAATAGTACAAATAGTCAACGCAGTCCTTAAATTGCAGCACTTCCCACAGGACTGGAAAAACGCTGTAATAATTCCTATCTTAAAGCCGGGCAAAAAACCGACTGATCCCGCCTCTTATAGGCCAATTTCCCTCCTAAACTCTCTCGGCAAATTAACCGAGAAGGTTATCCTATCGAGACTACAGGCAGCAGCCGAGCTTCGAAGTTTAATCCCGGAGGAGCAGTTTGGCTTTCGAGCAAGACACAACACAACGCTGCAGACTTCTAGGATCGCAACGGATGCCTATGAAGCATTTAATAAGCTTCAAAGTACGATAATGCTCCTTCTCGATATGGAAAGGGCCTTCGACACAGTCTGGCACACAGGCCTGCTGTATAAGTTGTTTGCCGTACATTCACTGCCACTCTACCTAGTTTCCCTTATAGCGTCTTACCTAAAAAACCGTACCATCCAGGTGAAAGTGGAGAATTCCACTTCTGCCAAAAGACGCATCGCGGCAGGAGTACCACAAGGTACAGTGATTTCGCCGCTGCTGTATACATTGTACATAGCAGACATTCCAAAACTTCCCACTACAAAAATAGCACTATACGCTGATGATACGGCGATCTACGCATCTTCTTTTCGTGCTCAGGCTGCGAAATCTCGCATTGCACATCACCAGAGTTTATTGACGCCGTATTTTGACAAATGGAAACTTAAAGTGAATCCCAGGAAGACGGAACTTATTATCTTTTCGCGCAAATTCACTAACAACAAAATCTTATCATCACTCGTGGTCCAAAATACTCCTATCAAACCAACAAAAGAGGTGAAATACCTGGGATTCAAACTAGACGCCCGACTCCATTTCAATAAGCATGTTGACTATGCTGTACAAAAGACTGCCATGGCCCGAAGAAAGTTGTACTCTCTTCTGGCGCCAAATTCTTTCCTATCACCTCGAAATAAACTTCTGCTCTACACCTCCACCATAAGGCCCATACTGACCTACGGCTCCCCTGTCTGGCACTCTGTCTGTGATTCCACGAGACGACGTGTTCAAAGGACCCAAAATAGGTTCCTAAGAGGCGTCCTATCGGCTGACAGATACACCAGAATAACCGAAATTCACGAAGCTACAGGGATGGCCTATATAGCCGACTATATAGATACCATCGGTGAAAAATTTTATCATAGCGGAGTGCAAGGCTCAGTCCTCACGCGAAATATCACCCAAGTAAGAGCAAACGATCGCCCAACCTATGGTCCCCTCTATAAGCGACTTCCCATATTTTATGCGGATTTTGTCCCTGACAGTACGTGACGACAAACAAACATTGCCTGCCAGTTGCAGACAGTCGTTTCTAGCAGGCTGGAAACGCACAAATCCAACATAACGTGACTTGACGGGTTCGTCCTGCCTCGTTTTCTGGTGTTGGCTGGTCCTTGCACCGATCGGGGCGGGGGCGGATGGATTTGGTCATCTAGTTGGAACTGCCGGCGGTTAACGCCACGGCGACAGTATCAAACTTAAAGGTCGAAGCAAAAGGGGTTTTGGCTTCCCTTCAGGAAGACCTTTTTTCCTTAATGAATGCCCCTCGAATAAAACCAAAACCGCCACTTCAAGACTATCTCCTGGCGTTGTCGTGCGTATGGCTAGCTCGGGAATGTCCTTGTTAGGGCACTGCCCAGGTAATGGACGACTTAGCGCGCCTATTTAGATCATGGGCAAAGAGCAACCGGCCGAACATCTGGCTAGACATGGGAGTTATGTTTTTTAACTTTGTGAATTTTATTAATGGGAATGTTCAATAAATTTTTATCTATCTATCTATCATGTCTGGTGCGACGCGGTAGTATATGGAGAGAAAGGGAGTGTGGGGGTTTACGGTCAGGAGGAAGAAGTTTGGACGGAGGAGTGGGTCGAATGGGGCGGCAAGACATGGCAATCGCAGCCATCGGGTTCGCTCTCAGGATGGTGCGACCGATCAGTGAGCAAGAGGAGTGAAAGAGCACTGGTCTGTTCCGACTCGTCGGGTGCTATAGAGACCATCCAAGAGTACGAGACGCGCTCTGGGGAAGCAGTGAGGGTGCAACGTCAGCTGCATGACCTTCGGTAGGCCGGGGTGGCTGTGGCGGTGGTGCGGGAGACGCGCCGCGGCTCGGTTGGGGCTGTTGCGGCTGACGACATCGCCATGCGGGCTTCGTGGGGTACTCCCAGCGTGGGTGTCCCCGTGGTCAGAACCAAGAAGAGGATAAACGACCTGCGCAAGTCTTGGGTGATCGAGGAGTGGCAGCGCTGCTGGAGCAAGAGTTCAAAGGGCAGAGTGTTGTCTGCCTTTTGTGGGACTGTCGGCAGGGGGAGTTTGGGGATGGGCAAAAAGGCGGTGCAGCTCGCCACGGGCGACGGAAACTTCAGGCAATACCTGCATAGGTTTCGGTTGGGTGGCTCGGGGGAGTGTGCGTGTGGACGGGGGCTGGAGACCGTGGAGCATGTCATGAAGGTATGTGGGAAGCCGGCCAGAGTTGCCGCGCGAGAACTTGGTCTCGGGGAAACTGGCTGGCGACTCAGGGGTATGAATAGGGCCAAGGACGGGAGTGTGGTAACTACGTTCGAGGCGTATTCCGAGCTGGTCTTCAGTGACGATGACTTCGGTTAGGCATGCGGAGCGCGGTGCATCTGCTGGCTGCCCACCGTTTGTTAGGTTCGTGTGACGTGTTTTCCTGTCTGAGTCGGTTTAGACCGTATCCTCCGCTGCACTGGGCTTTGCCCCGTGGTCAGGGTGCGAAAATCTTCGGGCGTGGGACTGTTAGTTCGGGATGGGCGCCTCTTGCGAGTCGAGTCGAACAGCTTCAGGGTGACGGTAGTCTCCCGGGGCCGTATGTGGTCCGGGGGGTAGAGGCTGAGATACTTTTCAGGCAGTGCGCGGGTACATGGACGCGAAGGTGCGGCATCGCCCGGACGCCTAAACGCAGTTTGAAAGAAGACGGCGCTGGTGGTTTTGTGAGGGTAGTAGTATAAGTTTTTAGGCTAAGCTAGGATAGGTGCGAGCCATGAATCTGAGCCTGTGCCGGAATTCAGGCGAGCAAGAACGATTAGGGTAGGTTAGATTAGGAGCGAGTCAGATAAGCCGTGCCTGTGCCGGACTTCTGGCGCGCAAGACTATAAAAGAATAGGATAGGACTTTGTTAGATTAGGTCATAGACAGTGGCATTGCTTCTCCCGGCCGTGTGGCAAAGAGGGAGTAAGCTGCGCGCGTAGTGTAGGGATGTGGAAAATATTTCGGTTGCGTTTTCGGGTTGGGTTGATTAGGTTAGGGTAGGCTTAAGGAAGTTTTTTTCTGGATAGGTTAAGGCCAGAGTGGCAAACACTAAAATGTAGCTTATAGGGGAATAAAGGTCACTGGGGATGTTGTCCTCACTTATGATGCAGATGGTGAGTGGACGCCTTGCAGGGCCTGGTGTTTCTGGGTTTTTTTTTGGTCGCTGGTTTCTGCGGGCTCGTTTGCTTGGTATTGTGGTTTGGCTAGATTGAAGGAAAACAGGACCTATTAGGCGAAAGATAGGAGGGTCGCCGAAAGGCATAATTTGAGTCAAGTCCCTCTTAACTGGTTCTTCATATTTCTTTGCTGATTGGGGAATTCAAGCATCGGGCATCCCTCGACTTAAGAGTATTCAGCCCTTTGGCTATACTCTTAGCGAGTTAATTTTTTTAAAATTATTATATATAATTTTCATTTTATTTTATTATTATTATTATTATTATTATTATTATTATTATTATTTTTGTATCGTTTCTGAGCGGTACCCGAAACGCTATGGAGCGTACCCCCTCACGCGATACGGTCGGTAATCAAGGGGGGAAATTATTCCTGATGGGGACCTCCGCCATGACAGGGACGAATTATTAAGTGTCCGGGATAGTCTTCAACGAGATCCTACGGTCACTGCAACCACATTTAACACGGGTACCGACGGCGAAACACGAGCGTTGTCCCACGCGCGCTCAGGCTTCAGCGAATGTTTAGGGTTCGAGAAATCCCCCCTACGCGACAATGGATGGATGCGCGGGACATAATTTTGTTCTGCAATCTATAATTGCCGACGCAAGGAGATGCCGAAAACAGTGCTGCGTGGCCTGGCTGGACCTTGTAAACGCGTTTGGTTCTATACCCCATCCAACTATATTCCAGGCACTGCAATGAGGCGGCCTGCATGAAAACTCGATAGACGTTATCCGACGTTTGTACAAGGAGAATTCAACATCGATCAGAAGCAACACTGGCCAACTCCTGCCATTGACATTAAGGCCGGAGTAAAGCAGGGATGCCCGCTATCACCAATAATATTCAATCTGGCGATAGAACCAATCTTACGCACCATCACAGCCCTTGGGGGCGGTTACAACCTGGTTGGAGGCGAGATTAATTCACTGGCATACGCTGATGACATGGCCATGGTCGCTAAAGGTCCACTAGATCTCCAACGACTGCTAGATTCAACATCGGAAATGGCAGAATGGGCAGGTTTGTCTTTTAGCACAAAGAAATGCGCGACCCTGCACATTGACGGTGGACGCAAACAAGCCATCGCCACACCATTCCGCATTCAAGGCGGCGAGCCAGCAATTTTGGGGGAACACGATGTCTACGAACACCTTGGAGTTGGCTACCACGTAGCTAATTCCGCAGACAAATTGCTCCAATCAATGAGGCAGGACTTCGAGAAAGTCAACAACCCTCTACTGGCGCCATGGCAAAAATGTGACGCTATCAACACTTTTGTGTTTCCATGCCTCTCCGTCCACCTGAAAAATGGAGTAGTGCTAAAAAACGAACGATCCAAATTTGACAGAGAGCTAAAAATTGCAGCAAAAAAATGGCTGAACCTGCCCAAACAAATGGGAGGGGTTAACCTCATGCCAGTGAACCCAATGGCCGATATTTGCCAAATAGTGCACGGGGAAAGACAGCTAGACTCAGCAGCAGTGGGAAACCTGGCCAAATCACTGCTGCAATGGTCTGCAGACCGACGCCTCTGAAGACATGCCACCAACAGCGAGCTAGTCAACTACCTGAACGGATCTATGGCTGGAGACTTTAAAAACGGATCGAGTGACATCACCAACACATTCACTCGGCTGAGAACTGCCACAATTCGCTTTAGAAGGAGGCACCCTTATGTCGAGTGGATCTCAGTGGACACATGTCAGCATCAACAAATGCACAGTCAACACCAAGGACGTAAAAGCTTCCCTGAAAAATGTCACCAGGGAAGCTTACCGGCAACAACTCCTGGTAAAACCCGATCAGGGCAAAGTTTACCAGGTGACGTCAGCCGCAACTGCATCTAACCACTTATTACAGGGCGGAGACTTCACCAGGTTTGCCGAATGGCGCTTTGTCCACAGGGCAAGACTGGACTGCGTCCCACTCAATGGAGCCCGGAGGCATGGGAATGGTGACAAGAGGTGCCCGAGGTGTGGACATGCCAATGAGACATTTATATGATCACTTATGCGGACCACTATGTATTTCACACCATAACTGTCGATCCAGCATTTAATTACTATATAAGCTGCGCATTCCACATGAGAAATTAGTCTTAAGTCAGTAGATAAGGCAGTAACATCTCGCTGTTGTAAAACATTTTGGTTTGTAAAATAAACGGTTTTTAAAAAACAAGTTTTTAGAACCAGAAACAAAATTGGCGCAGTCGGTAGGATTCTTTAAGTGCGGTTACAGTTTTCAAGTTGTGTCGAAAAATCGATCTACAGTGAAAACCTTCCTGTGCAATCACGATCTCTGAAAGTTTTCGAGAATTCGATCGTGCAGAGAAGTTCTGTGTAAAACGAGAAAAACCAGTGACCAACACGTCTGTTTCAACAGTCCAGAAAGGATACCCTCAACAGCAGAGCTACATCTTTCATCCCTCTACTTAGACTCCTAGCAACGCATCGCCTTTTGGTTGTCCAACAACGAAGCAGCTAGTAAGGACATATTGGCCTAACGCTAGTGTCCACTACGTACGAAGTCGTACCTGGATAGTTTATCTTCCCGCAGCGGCATCGTTCGATACAGGAGCAAGATTGGAATAATCGTTAGCGATTCATCCTATAATCGCACAGCCTGTTAATTAAGAAGAATTTTTGAAACAAAGAAGTTCAAAATCAGAACAAACCGCTTTTCAAACTTTCGAACAACACAACACATTGTCCAACGAATTTTCAAAAACCGAGCATATTTCAATTCAAATCCCCATTTCAACAAAATCAACCCTTCCAAACAAAACCATCACAACCTTTCCAAGTGAAACCAAATCAACATTTTCAGAATCAAAGTCAACACTTTCAAACAAGGTCAAATCAACCTTTTCAAATGAAACAAAACCCTTTCCAACCCAATCAATTCAAACCACAATTTCCAAAACAACAATTCCCACAACCAATGTCTGGAGTAAGTACAATTCCAACACAAAGAAATGATAATCAATTCTATAGGAACTCGATTCCACAAAGACCATTCAATCATTTCCAAAAACCGGAAAACCAAACTTTTCTTTTCGAGAAATAAGACATCTTGAAGACGAAATTGACGAAGAAAATTACGATTTTCGTCAATATGATAGTGAATTAGAAATAAACGACCCTTCTGAAAATAGATATGAATATGATGAATTCGAAAAAGCTTCTTCAGAGAGAACCCAATTGACCAATTTGAAAATTTTCAAACACCCAGTCCAAGAGAAAACCCTGGATAAACTTGAACAGTTTTCAAACAAACCAGTTACCGTACATCAAAATCCCTAAATACAACATTCGCCTTCTAATCGATACTGGTTCACATGCATCTCTTCTCAGACCATCATTGGCTGAATCTCTTTTTCCAACTTCAATAAAGCCTCACATAAGCACCCTTCAAACTTGTGCCGGTTCTAAGAAAGCTACGAATAAAGCAACAATTCCTTTATTCCTATGCTATGGAATATCTGAACCCATTGAATTCATACTTTTTCCCTTTCACAAGTATTTTGACGGCATTTTAGGCATAAAAGACCTATGTAAATTAAACCTAAATATTGACCTAACCAATCAAATATTAGGAAATCAATATCTTGAAATTCCTTTTCACTACAGAAACAATTTTGATAAATACAAAATTGAGTTTCCACCGAAGAGCACCAAGAAAACAATTTTTAAAACAAATTTACCCAATAACACTACGTGGATAATACCACATTATAAAGATAAAAATCTAGAAATTGAACCAACACTAGTAATCATAACTAACAACAGTTATATGGTTGATGTCACTAATCGTTCTGATCGAAATGTTCTAATAGAATGCGATATTAATGAAAACATACTTTGTCCAGAGTCAATCGAACTAAACAACTATGAAATATATGATTTCGAAAACAATGAAAATTTGCCAACAAGAAAATTCTTCAACAACACAAAGAGTTCAAGTTGTCATGTCAATTTAAATCAATTAATCAGACACGATCACTTAAATTCGGAAGAAAAAATGCAGCTATTCCAACTAATACAAAGCTACAAGCAAATTCTTCACAAACCAGGAGATCCTTTAACGTTTACCAACGATGTAAAACATATAATTAACACATCTGACGAAATTCCAGTCCACACGAAAAGTTACAGATACCCTTATGTGCATAAAAAAGAAGTAAATAGACAAATTTCAGAAATGTTGCAATCGAACATCATTCGACCTTCCAATTCACCCTGGAGTTCACCAGTCTGGATAGTTCCGAAAAAGCTAGACGCACCACAGCAACAAAAATGGAGATTGGTAATCGACTACAGAAAACTGAATGAAAAAACAGTTGACGATAGATATCCATTACCAAACATATCAGACATACTTGATAAATTGGGACGTTGTCAATACTTCACCACATTAGACTTCGCCAACGGATTTCATCAAATTGAAATGGATCCAAAAAGTATTTCAAAAACTGCTTTCAACGTAGAAAATGGACATTACGAATTTACCAGAATGCCATTTGGATTAAAGAACGCACCATCCACATTCCAAACAACAATGGATAACGTACTTAGAGGACTTCAAGGAAAAACCTGTCTTGTCTACATGGATGATATCATCATCTACTCAACCAGTCTACAAGAGCATTTAAGTTCCTTAAAACAAGTTTTTGAAAGACTAATTTCTTTCAACATGAAAATACAACTCGACAAATCTGAATTCATGAGAAAAACAGTTGAATTCCTAGGACACGTTATAACGCCCGAAGGAATTAAACCAAATCCAAGAAAAATTGAAACCATCAAAAACTTGAAAATTCCCAACACTCCAAAAGAAATCAAATCGTTTCTAGGACTTGTAGGATATTATCGTAAATTTATCAAGAACTTTGCAAAGATAACGAAACCATTAACTCATTGTCTTAAGAAAAACACTAAGATAATTCACAATAAACCATTTGTTGACGCGTTTAATCTCTGCAAAAATATTCTAATGAACGAACCCATTCTACAATACCCTGACTTCACAAAACCATTCATTCTGATCACAGATGCATCAGATTATGCTATCGGCGCAATTCTCTCACAAGGAACAATAGGAAATGACCTTCCAGTTGCATACGCCAGCCGAACACTCAATCCAGCTGAATGCAATTACTCAACAATTGAAAAAGAACTGTTAGCAATTGTATGGGCAACAAAGTACTTTAGACCGTACTTATTCGGCAGAAAATTTAGCATCGTAACGGATCACAAACCATTACAATGGCTATTCTCAATCAAAGAACCGAATTCAAAATTAGTTCGATGGAGACTGAAACTTCAAGAATACGAATACACGATCCATTACAAAAAAGGAACTCAAAATGCAAATGCAGATGCACTGTCAAGACCTCCAAGAGAAATCTACCCAATAGAAACAGTAAAACCACCCTTGACACACATGTCAGCTGTTTGCAATGAAGACAACGGAGAAAGAGACCCACACGCATGGATTGATAAAGTAAAACATTTCTTCGAATCACAAGAAAGATTGTTCAATTCACAAAAAAAGTTAAAGCCAAAACCGAAAATCAGTGTCATATCGGATATCCAAATAAAACCACCCGATAGAAAGTATGACAGTCTCAAATCACGGAAAAACACACCAGAAGTTGTGGCAGAAACTTCAACTTCAAGGAACGCAAATCCGCCAGAAGAAAATAATTCAGCCACCGTAACTATTCACACGTCAAATAAAGAACACATTTTAGGAGCACCCTACGTCCATAAAAGCTTAAACACTTTCAAGAATCAACTGATAATCAAATGGACCAAAGCGGATAAACCTTATACAAGTTCAAAAAGGTTATTCGAATCGAAAAAGAGAATAATTCTATTTATCAACAACAACCCGATAACTCAGGAAATACAAGAAATCATTAGAGACTATCTACCCCCTGACACATATGGCATGTATTTCCCTGATAAAGAATTAGAGCCTTTAATAATAAGAATTTTCCAACAAACATTTATTAATAGCTCTTACAAACTCTTCGTTTCAAATACCCTATTAGAAGACGTCGCGGATCCCGAAGATCAAAAGAAAATAATCGAAAGATACCACACCAGCAAAACGTCACACCGAGGAATGACGGAAAATATTAAAAACATCAAACAGAGTTATTATTGGCCTAGCCTAGAAAGAGACGTAATAAATTATGTGAACACTTGTGAAACTTGTCAGAAAACAAAGTACGATCGACATCCATACAAAGTGATCTTCAACCAACACCAACAGGAAACAAACCGTTTGAACATCTATATATGGATACATATTCAATATCTGGACAGAAATTCCTGACGATCATAGACAATTTTTCAAAATTTGCTACAGCATATTCTATCAATGAAGCATCAATAGAGATATGCCAAAGTTTAATAAAACTATTTTCTCACCACGGAGTTCCTTGTAAAATCACAACGGACAATGCTCAAACGTTCAAAAGTAATTTAGTTCAAGATCTTTGTAAAATGTATCAAATCGAATTACATTTTACCACTCCTTACAATCCAAACTCTAATTCGCCAATCGAACGTTTCCACTCAACACTCAAAGAAAGTCTTGTTGCACTTAGGCAAAGTTATCGATCAAAGACAATTCAAGAACTAGTTGATATTGCAATATTGAATTACAACAACAGTATTCACTCTACACATGAATATACACCTTTCCAAATAATAAAAGGCAATTTAAATTATCAACTAAACTTTGAGAAAAAACATAAATCAACTACAATCTGATTATGTTCACGAATTAGCAGAGACATTTAAAGAACTAAATGAAAAACTAAAATTGAAACTCAATGCTAAGAAAGCAAACGTTCTCTCTAAGATGAACGAGAAACGAGAAAACGACCCTGAAATTCCTGAATATTCAAAACAATTATTAACGACTCCTAAAAAACTACCCGAAAAACTAAAACCAAAATACAAACCTGTCGAATTCCACAATCAAAGACACCCCAAGGATGTTAAAAGACGTCAATAATTTACAATTTCAGAAAGATGAAGATTTTACTGCTTCTTCTTCCATTACTCGTCGACGCTCAATACAGAATCGAAGAAATCACCAACCCTCTGCTACCAATCAAAGAAGGAATGAGTTACATAGTCAACAACCACCATCATGTTTACTACCACGTAAACCTAACGAACGTTAGAAATTGTTTAAGAACCACCCAGAAAACACTCATGCAAATAAGTGCTAAATTGACAAACCCAAACATCAAAAATTACAAATTTCTTACAATTAAAACGCAAAATTTATTGGAAGAAATTAAATCGATAAAGTCATTTACAAAACACTACACAACCCCTGAAAAACGAATCAAAAGAGGATTACTAAATATCCTAGGAACAGCCCAAAAATATCTATACGGCACCCTAGATGCAAATGATGGAGAAAGATATGATAATTATATCAAAACTCTTCAACAAAATGAAAGAAACCTTCATCAAGATGTGACCATGACCCAGACAATAGTAAAAAAGTTATCAACTGACATTGATTCTCAAATGATGAACATTAAAGAGAATCAGCAGAAAATTCAAGACCGCATTAATGAGGTCACAGAAATGACCCAAACGACATCCACAACAATTCACTTAATCATGTTACTAGATAACGTGGAAAATAATATTCGCATAATCAACAAAGTTTGCGACAACATCCAAACTGCGATAAATTTTGCTGAAATCAACGTATTACACTACAGTATTCTTAAATACCAGGAGTTACAGAAAATAATCTTCAAACTGAAACCCGAAACAAGAATACCTTTTGATAACATAATCAAATACTATGAAGTAGCCCATGCTGACGTGATTATCAAAAATGAGTTAATCATCTTTCATATAGCGATTCCCTTAATATCAGGAAAACCCTATATTCTCTATCAACTCTATCCAATCCCTATTGATAATCACATCACAATTCTAAAGAACCCCTATTTGCTAAAATCTGCAAATGAGTCTTTTAATCTAAACAACAAATGCAAAGAAGTCGAAGATATTTTCCTATGCGAACAATCTTCATTAAACTCGAATGAACCTTGCATCTTGGAAACCTTCAACCTGACCAACCACTATCTAATGTCACCAATCGAATTGAAAGAATCATCGATAACCCAATTAAGAGATAACTCTATAGTAATAATTCCAACAAAAACGGAAACAATTAACTTCCAATGTCCAAACCAAACTCCATTGAAACGATCAAATTCCCATCATTGATAATTCCAGCACAATGTGTAACGGAAATCAAAGAATTAACTTTTCAACCTCAAAACTGAAACATAATCAACCTACGGTTGAAACTTTCAAAAATTAATATCAAAGAAGATTTGAAGGAAAAAATAAAACCCTTACAAATGAACAAAATAAATTTGGAAAACATTCATGAGGACCTAAGTAATATCAAGAACTTACAACTCATGAGTTGAAAGAATTTGACGTAGTCAGTACAAGTGTGTCAATTGCAAGTTTAATAATCATTGTAATAATAATCTTTGTAATTGTAATACTGTACTTTTACTTGAAAAAGAAAAACAATGTAAAGGTGGACATAAAGCTGAAACCCCTCGAAAATTTAAAACCCCAATTTTCTCAAACTTAAGGAGGGAGGAGTTATATGACCACTTATGCGGACCACTATGTATTTTACACCATAACTGTCGATCCAGCATTTAATCACTATATAAGCTGCGCATTCGACATGAATAAATTAGTCTTATGAGTTGAACATCTGTTAAGAAACACTTCTGGACTGTTATTTGAAAAAGGATTATTTAGATAAAACTTTGATTGAAAATGTTGAATTTAAAAATCCTAACAATTTTGTGGAAAAAGGAAACATTTATTTAGGTGTCTACGTAACAGGTGCTATAAGCAATAACGAACATAAACTGAATGAAGCAGAATTATTTAATTTCAGAACGAGATGTTTAGAATTTTTAATAGAAAGTTGTTTCCAAATTTACAAAAGATTTGATAGTACAAACAACACTGTCGCTATCCTAAAACATATGTCACTTATATCACCAGATGAAGTAATTGCGAAAAAACACGCATCATTAGGGCCTTTGGTTTTCCATTTTCGCAACGTGACAGTTGATAAATTAAATGACATAGATAGGCAATGGCGTTGCCTGAGAAATATTTATTTAAATGATTATACAAATTTAAGTGTGTAAGAATTTTGGGTGAAAATTTCAACATTAAAATCTGGTGATGATTCTCTTATCTTTCCAACGCCTTCACAAATTTTGTTTTTAATCTGTTTAGTTTGCCACATTCAAGTGCAAATGTCGAAAGGATATTTTCCCAAATAAATCTTAACAAAACTAAAATAAGAAGTAAATTATCAACTGAAAGTTTAAGTGGAATTTACATAGCAAAGTTTTATTAAAAAATGACAGTTGCTACAATTTTAGCATCCCTAATGATGTGCTGAAAAAAATGGACTCGTCAATATACTCGTACAATAAGTCTGAAATAAATTGACTTGATTTTTTTGCTCTTTATGTTCTGTCGCTCGTTCGTTATTTATGCAGAATAGTTTTTTTATACTTCTGTAGTAATATGTATTTTAGTGTGTATTATTTATTTATTTTTATAACATTATGAAAAAATATTGTGTTAATTAAACGTAAAAAATACCTAAAAAGTTTGTTTGGATTTGTTTAATACTCCTACCCCAATATTGCAAAAAATATGAAGGTAAAATATAAAATTAAATTAAATATATAAAGGGAATTTTAAGATAAACACGGTTTTTAAGTTGTTAGGGAAATCTAGGGAAATTTCGGCAAAAATATACGAAAAAGCAAAAAATTATCGTCTGGCAACCCTGCTTGAAACCTGTCTTTATTTAATTGCTTTATCCGGGACGCAGTCCCGACTACTGTCTGATCAATCTCATTGCAAGATGACGTCAGCTTGTCGCGCTTTGTCCGATAATGAGTGTTAACCAATGGGCACGTCGTAGCTAATTCCGTATTGTTTTATCAGCGCCAAAAGACGAAGAGGAAGTTTATATGTTTATTGTCATTGACACTAACATATATATTTAACTAACTGAAACGATACAGTGAATGCGAATAGCGTTTAATTATTAAACTGATAAATTATTTTCAGCTTGAAAAAGCAGCAGGAAAACCCCTTTTACATGTGGATTCAGTGTACAATGTAAATATAGCCTTACTTTTATGTTAATTATTTATTCAAAATTGTATAACCATAATAAACTATTTTAAAGAGAGTATGTGATGCTCTGGAAGTATCACCATCTACTGTATACAAGCTAGCAAAGAATGGTGTCCAAAGGGATAATGAGTTCAAGTATCCCTAGGTCCACCACTACATCAAATACATGAACACATTATCAGAAGTCGAATTTACGCAATGTACGCTGCAGGTAAGAATACAATAAATAAAGAGTTCAGTCTCTTATCAACGGATTTCATCTTATGTTATTTAGGAGAGAATGTCACTCTGCGTTTATTGCAGTCAAAGCTACAATGCATTGATACCATTAAAATATCATTTGGTTCGTTAAGAGATGCATTGGTGAAAATGAAGTTCAGTTGGAAAAAATGTACAGTCTCAAACAGGAAATATTTAATGGAGATGCCATATGTTGCACACAAAAGGCTACAATTTCTAAGGGAGCTCGCTGATAACGAAGCATCATCTTTTTCCTTGAAGCCCGTTGTGCTGGATGAGACTTGGATATTTAGTAAAGGTGCATTTAGGAAAAGCTGGCAAGATGATAGCCTTAATACAGTGCGAAAAAAAAGTGGAGAAGGCGTTAGATACATAATTCTACATGCAGGCAACACAGAGGGATTCATAGAAAATGCAAGCTTAATTTTCAAATCAGGTAGCAAAACAGGGGACTATCATGATTCTATGAACAGCGAAAATTTTGAGAAATGGTTTGAAGAACAGTTATTGCCAAACCTTGAAGAACCCTCGCTAATCATAATGGATAATGCGCCTTACCATTCTGGATTGGTAGAAAAAATTCCCAATCCCAGTTGGTCAAAAAAAATGCTTATGGAATGGTTAAGTCAAAGGAATATTTCATTTCCAGCTTTGGCAATGAAAGACTACGATTGGACCTTAACAAAACCACATTTACCTCTCAAAAAGTATAGGTATACTGGAACTATCAGGGATCGAATCAATTAGCAGGATATAATGTATGTAAATCTATTTATTTTGCAGAGTAGATCAATTAGCATTAAAACATGGTCATCGTGTTTTGAGACTTCCTCCATATCACTGCCAGTATAACCCAATTGAAATGGTGTGGTCTGAAGCCAAGAGATACTATGACTCCAAAATAACGTCTTTCGAAACAGTTACAAGTGATACTGTACTTACCACCTGGCAAGAAGCATTAGAACAGGTCAATTTTTTCCATTTTATAATTTAATACATGGAAATAGCATTATCGACAAAAAAAACCTCATCGACAAAAAATAAAAAATATTTGTGGTTTTAAATAAATTTCAATAAAATTATACCAAACGTTAGTTTTCTTCCTTTGGTTTCTCAAGTATTATTTAACAATTCAAAATCCATTTCAATCCATTCAAATCAATCAATTGTCATCATTCATTCATCCAATTTAAAAAAAAATTGTAAATACAATTTTCTAAATATTTAAATATTTACAAAGATGTAATTGCAAGTCAAAATAAAACTAATCATTTTATGAAATTCCAATGTATGTTTTTCGTGTTTGCCTATTAAAATCAATATTTTAAACCGTTTGCTTCTTTTAAAGTGTCGACTTTCAGACGAACTTGTTCCGGCATCCAAAAGTGGGTTCATAAAACAAAACTGACTACGTTGATATAATATAAGACGAAGGGCCACTTTATGCAATTATCGAAAATATTTTAAAGAAATAAAATAATATATAGCCTTTAATACAGTGTTGCTAGATTGTATGTTAATATGGGAGTCCTTTTTCATAGTTCGCTGAGCTTTCACAACACATCAATTGTGCCTGGGAAACACGACTTAATTAAAGACGTCGCTCATTTGGCGCCTGACGTCACGTTTTGTGACGTCATGTTGCAATGAGATTGATCAAGGTATAACAAAAATTCCGTGCCCGATTCATTCACATTAGGAATAATCGCAGGGGTCAGCCCGTCCGCAGTGCAATAGAAGGGCCTCGCCCCGGGGAGCCGCCTGATTGATCGCGGAAAATCCCGAAACCAGGTAAGTATGATTTAGCCTACTTAAAGCCCACATATTGTTAAGAAACTGAGCGGCAAAATTTCGCCAAGCGTGCCATCTATGGGAAGCTCGTGAACTAGGACATTGACTCATGATTCATGTCATACTGAACCGAAATTAAAGAGACGGTATGGGACAATGAAACTAATAAATTCTAAAAGGGCGCCCAAATGGACATAGGAAGCCGCACTTAGAAAGTTTGATTTATACATTAGCACCATTACTCGTCAGCATGACATTGTGAAATCTATCGAAGAGCGGCTAAAAGCAACAGCCAGCGATCTTCGGGGAAGACGCCACAGTCAGGTGTTTTGTTTTGAATACCTGGCAGCTTGCAGTTTAAAGAATTTGCTAAAGCTTGGAACTTCAAAGTTATCACAAGAAGCCCTAACTATCCCCGATTAAACGGTCTTGCAGAGAGACGGGTGGGAATTGCAAAGAACTTGTTAAAAAAATAATTACACACTGGTGAGGACTTTGAAGTTGCCTTGCTGCAGTTCCGTAACTCGCCCCTTAAACACGTCAATTATAGTCCATCACAACTATAAATAAGCAGAATTTGCAAAACTAGGGTAGGGGACAGGCGGGCAAAACGGGGTACCCCGTTCTTTGTCAATACCACTGGCTTCATCTATACGTCGTTGATAAAATTATATTATAAACGCATGTATCCGGCCTCTGTCATAAATCAAACATTTGTAGTTGCTAGTCGGTCGTTGTGTGAAGTGCATGTGAGTTTTCGGTAAAGAAAGTTGTAAAATCACCCGAGAATAAATTCACCATGAGTATGAGTAAACCAATTTATTCTTAAATGCCATAATTACCAACTAAAAGAGGATGTTTTGAAAAGACTCTCTTTGTCATTGCGATAAAAAAAATTACTTTTGTTAAAAATATATGGGTCATAACTTATAAAATATGCTCATTGGGTAAAAACGGGTACCAATAGGTAGAGTAAAATGGGGTACCCCATTTTGCCTTCTTTTATGAAACTTTTCTAAAAATATTTTTGGTTTTGTTTCCAGTTCATGTTATTCATAGGTTAGGTTCATGTTACTATGGATCATCCACTTCGTTTTCTGTTCCTCAGACCACTTTAGAGCGTTACGTTAAAAAACAATGATATAATGCAGTTTAATCTGTTTCAAAAGTTTTAGGCTTGTTTTTTGGCAAAAGAAATAGAACTTGTTAATTATCTTAAAGATATGGAAGCAAGATTGTTTGGACTCACGATGACAGAATGCAGACAACTTGCCTGTCAACTCGCTGATCAAAATCGGATTGAACACCCCTTTAACAAAGATCATAAATTGGCTGAGAGGGGATGGATGCAGGGTTTTTTAAATAGGCACAAAGACTTGTCAGTCAGAAAGCCTGAAGCTACTTCAGGTGCACGTGCAATGGATTTTAACAAGGTGGCTGTACAACAATTCTTTAAACTGTTGGCAGAAACTGTCCAGAAATATCAACTAACAGCAGAAAAAATCTACAACGTTGACGAAACTGGAGTTACGGTCAATCCAAAAGGGGCTTCAAAAATCTTAGCCTTCAAAGGAAAACGCTAAGTTGGCGCGCTTTCGTCCGCCGAGAGGGGTGAAACTATAACTGCAGAAATTTGTTTCTCAGCATCAGGAGCCTCTATATGCCTCCCATGGTAATATTTCCCCGGAAGCGAATGCAGCAGGGGTTCATGAGTGGCCTCGTGCCTGGTGGTTGGGTTGAGCTAAATGAAAAAGGGTGGATAGAGAAGACATTCTTTTTTGCATTGTTTAAGAAGTTTGTCGAGTATTCTAGAGCTTCAAAAGATTCACCGGTTCTTCTGCTGCTAGATGGCCACTCATCACATACGAAAAATCTAGGCGTAATTAATTATGTTTGGGAAAATGGGTTGGTAATGTTATGTTTTCCACCCCATTGCACGCACCGTTTTCAGGCCTTCGACGTTGCATTTATGAAGCCTTTAAGTGGATATTATGACGACAAAGTAAGAAAATGGCTTCGAACAAATCCTGGACGAGTAGTAACACTCCAGCAAATTTCCTCCTTATTCAGTGTAGCATATTTAAGATCAGCTACAATGGTTACTGCAATAAATGTGTTTAAAGCAACCGGAGTGTGGCCTGTGGATCTGGCCGTTTTTTCTGAAGCAGATTTCTTGCCATCAGCTTCAACTGACATAGAAATATATCTTAGCGCATCCGAAAGTCAAGTAGAACCTATTCAACCAGACGGGGACAAACATGTTGTACAGTCGATTAGCGAGAAGACGCATGATCCTCAACGAGGACCGTCCATTAGAAACGATACGCCCGAGCCTCAACCAGGATCATCTAAAGAAAGTGACACTCGTTTTGAGTTTGTAAGCTACAAAGCGATCTTAGCAGTGCCTAAAGTTAATCAATCCAAGAAACGGGTGTCAAGGAAAAGGGGCAAAACCGCCATTTTAACGTCCTCACCCTATAAAACTGGAACACCCCTGGAATTGGCCCAAGCAAAACGTCAGTCTATCAAGATAAAATCAGTAAAAAAAAAGATAGCAGATGATCACAGCAAATCACAAACAATCAAGAAATCTAAACAGAAAAAAACTAAAAAAGTAGATTTAGATTCAGAAAGCGAAGATAGTGACACTGACTGCTTGTACTGCGGAGAGTTTTATTCCAGTTCCATAGAGGGATGGATTGGCTGTTCCAGTTGCCACAAATCAGCTCACAATTCATGTGCAGGTGTACAAGATGAAGATGATGAAACAGTGCTTGTTTGTGAACTCTGTCAATAAATTTTTCTGGGTTTAAGTATCGTACCCCATTTTGCCCTACACGACGGGCATAATTGAGACAGTTGCATTATTTTATTTCTTTTGTAATATAAGCTAAATGTGTACTCCTTTTAAGTTGAAGTATTATTAATAGGATAGTTATTACTGTAACAATGATATTGCCTTATTTGTAGACTTTCAAAGTTTAAATTTTTTTTTAAATCCTACTTCAAACCTTAAGTACCCCGTTTTGCCCGCCTTTCCCCTACTTGTAAACACTGAGCTGTTACAGCCCACATTATGTCAAAATGTATATGAAAAGTTAGTTAATAGGCAACATTTGTATTTACAATCTTATAACAAATATGCTAAGAGCTTGAAGCCTTTATTGTCGGATTCAAATGTGACAATGTATAATCATGTGCACAAGCAATGGGAGCCTGGACAGATTGTAGGCCTTCATGATACACCACGATCTTACATTGTTAGGAATGAGTTTGGCAGTAATGTGCGTCGCAATAGGGTAGATTTGAAAGAGTCAGCTAATAAATTCAGGTTATCCTCGGATTGTGAGGGTGTCCCGAATAATTCAAGTGACTCTTCACTTAGTAGTAGAGACCATCCGAATGTAAGTCAGTCGTCTCTTTTCTCAAGTCAAAGTCAGAAAAGGCCGTCACCAAGTAGTGTTGAGAAGGATTTAATTCCACAAGCTAGGGTTAAAACCACTAGATGTGGCCGAATTGTAAAAATCCCAAAAAGACTTGACTTGTAGTGAGGAGATGTATGATATATATGTGGCTGGGCTTAGGCAGCCCAGAATACACTAGCCACGTTGGGCAGTGCCATAGCGACCGATGTAACCAACGCTCAGAAAAGTTAATAAAAACCAGATTATTCTAATTGGAGTGTTTAATTAACGCATAGAATAATACAGTACCTACAAATCATAACCTCACAAATCTGAGGCATGGCGAAAAGGGGGCTTGTTTTGCTTTCGAATACATGTTCAGCAGGGCCTTAAACTCATAAGGACTTCCACCATTGTCTTAAACTCGTAAGGACTTCCACCCTTGCCTTAAACTCGTAAGAACTTTCCCAATTGCCTTAAACTCGTAAGGACTTACCGCCCTGCCTTAAGCTCGTAAGGACTTACATACAGCATGACCTTAGACTCGTTAGAACTTACAGCATGGCCTTAAACTCCTTAAATTATTAGGTACCTTCAAAGGAAAGGGTGAACCCTGGGAGTTCGCAAGCTAGATTATGCCTTTCAGGATGGTGGGTTCATTAAGCCACAATCGAAAAAACGGCGTAGAAAACCAAAGACGAACCAGCCAACCCGCATAGCGCCAACACCTGAGGCCAAACGAATAGCTTTGTATCATCAGGTTATAACAGCTAAAAACCAACCAAAAAACAGAACAACAACATCAAAACAATTTCCCACGTATTCGCACACATTCACAGCGAACGCAATACCGACCATCACCAGAGTCCAACTTGCAATCAGGTGGGAAGAACTCAACCCCAACAACAAGTATGTGATCATCAGACAAGATGATTAACAACTTACAAATTCCAAAAAAAGGATAATCCCCCATTAATCCGACAACAAAGATCAAACCACCATATAACACCTTTGAAATCTTCGACGAAATGTTCCTAAAACATTTGGAAAAATCAGATCTAACTTCTGATTTACAATCACATAGAACGTCATAAAACCGACTGTTGCATGTTTGTAGAAACTAAAACAAAACTGGGACAAACACCTAAGGTGCAACTGGGTGGGGCCAATTCTCCTTCCCTAAACAACCCTCTGCACTACTGCCTGCATTTTACTCTACCTTACCTGGAGGACAAGGTGCACATTTTCTTAGTGTCTATCCACCCACGCTCCAACATAGCAAAACACAGCCCCAAAAAACTCAACTTATACATCCGACTTGGATAAGGTTAAATTACACACACTTGACCACATAAAGACCAACCCCGGACACATCTCAATGGATGATCTGCATCATAAACTTTCACATAACATAAAATAATTCTCACCACAAATTAAAAATTCGTTTTATCAGCATACTCTACCCAGGTTTATACTAAGGCAAATAAAACATAAAATAGATTTATACAAACAATGCCGAATTACCCCAGACGACTCTATCAAAAGAACAATGAACAATTTAAACAGAAACATTAAAACTATGATCTTTCAATACCGACAACACACATGGATTGAAACATGCCAAGAAATGGATTGAAACATGCGAAAAAGGCAAAGGAAGATCATATTGGCGGAATGTAAAAAAGTTATCTAAATGCAAAAAAACAAATCCGATAGGCATTATCAATGAGCAACGGTACTCGGACAAAGACAAAGCGGACGCAATACAAACTTTGATAAACAATACAAATACAAACTTTGACACCGATAACTGGGCACGGGTGAACAAATGGCAAGACGAATTTTCAAGAAATACGACGGGTCTAAATCACGAAATCATTACAGACACTGAATATTTCGAAGCCTTAGCACCACTGAAAAACGCGGCACCCGGAAAATGCAATATTAAAGAAAACTTAACGAATGCATCACTACAAAATACCCAAGTCATGGAAGAACGGAATAATAACACTTTTAATCTTTTAATAATAACAAAAAAAATCAAAGATAATACCACATACTCATAACACAACTCAACTCTAGCTTTAACTCAATTTACATGATGATGCCCAAATGATCTAACATTTGTATGCATTAACCAAAGGAAAATATCCTTGTTAATACAAATTACCACAATTTAAGTCAATTATCTTAACACTAACTTAATATGTTCAACCTAGATGAAAAGACAATACATGAACTAACCAAAACAAAATTCTACATATAGTTTCCTTAAATCAACCTTACCATCATTAAAATGACACAATATAATCAGAAACCACTAAGAAAAATCAAACTTGTCTATGTTTTGATAAATACATTTTCTGAAACCTTTACTGAACTTTTTGATATTCGTAACCTCTTTCAATTCATTTGGAAGGACATTATAAAATTTAGGAGCCAAATAATCTAAAAATCGTTGCCCCATATTTTGTTTGGTGTTTGGCACTTTCAGGTGTTTGATCACCTTGTTCCTGGTCCCATGTGTGTGACTAACATAAGTTTTGAAGGCATTTGATTTATGGGTATAAATGCATGTAGACAAAACGTATATAGAACGCAGGCTAAATACCTCCTCAGAGTAGAGGTGTTGAGTTCTGTACTATAATAAAGTTCTGTACTACATTAAGTTGCTGCAATGAATTTTTATACAGACCTCCCCAGGCAATGATCCCGTACCGTAGCAAAGATTCAACCAATGACCGATAGATTAGAATGAACAGTTTTTTGCTTAAAATATTCCTTAAAATGTGGAAACGATATATTAGTTTCCGAATATTAATTGTTAATTTCATGATGTGTTGGTTCCATTTCAAATGCCTCTCAACGATAAGTCCCAAATACTTGGTAAATGGAACCTCTTTGATGTCATTAGACTCAAGTTTAATTTGGTTAAAAGCAGGACGATTGGCAGCTGTGATGGAAAATGCTATGTAATTTGTTTTACTTAATTAATACTATAATTACTAATTAAAAACGACATAATTTAAAACAATCCAGCCAGTTCTTAAGTACTGCCAGTCCTAGTTCTGCTGCCTTTTTTGTATCTTCCCAAGAACATCCATAAAACATGGCTACCGTATCATCTGCATATGAAAGTAATGAACCATTCTGAATGCCAATATTAGTAAGAGAATTAATGTAGGCTTCATAACCGAGGAACAGACTAGAATAGGACCAATAACTGTACCCTGAGGTATTCCAATTTTAATATAACAAGGGTCACTAAATTCATTATTTATTTTTAGAACTTGCTCTCTGTCCCTTAGGTAACTCTCAAAAAGTTGCAATACTGGACCCCTAACACCATACCAACTCAAAACCTCTAACAATCGGTCATGTGGCACAGTGTCAAAAGCCCTGACTAGGTCCAAGAACACCGCCAAACTCCTCCTATTATTTTCCAATGCGCCATTGACCTGCCTAGTCAATTCATAGACAGCATCCGAGGTACTACGTCCACCAATGAAACCAAACCATTTCTGCGTTAATAAATTATTTTTTTTGTAAATAATCTATAAACCTATCCTTTAAACATTTTTCAAAGATCTTAACAAAATTATTAATTATGCTTATCGGGCGATAGTTTCCTATTTCAGATTTGTCACCTGTGTTCGGACCATCCGTCCAGCATCCACCCAGTCAGCGTCGATAAGGAAGATCCCTGGAAGGTGTTCGACAGCCGACAAAACACACTAGCCGAGACCCGAGACAAAAACAGAGGCGAATCGAAATCAACAACAACGCAGCGAATGAAGAGATCCATTTCAACGTTTTATAAAATCAAATAAATCAATTCGAGAAATTAAACGTGTTTTCTTAAGCCCCAACAACCAGATTTGTAAATAGGTGAAATTATTGATTTTTTAAAATGACTAGGCACTATTCCTGTTTCAAAAATTAAATTTATGATATGAATTAAAAGTTTAAGAAGATACACATGCAAATCTTTTATAAATCTTGACTTAATAGTATCTATTCCGGGGGCGGAGCTGTTTTTTAAAGAATATAGATGTTTTATTATTTCATTCCTACCCGTTGGCTTCACAAACATTGCAGATGTACTGTTATGGTTAATTTTAAATTGCTTATTCGGGTTCTTTATTTTGTTCAACATATCTACACCAATATTTATAAAATAGTGGTTACAGAAATTCGCCATGTCCCTGTTATCGGAGAAGTCTTTGTTTTTATTTTTAATTTTCATCATTTCAATATTCTTACTAGTGGTTTGATTTGAAGCTTCATTTATAACTTTATAAATTTTTCCCATATTATTTTGACATTCCTCGATTTTTCTTTTATAATAGTCATTCTTGCATTTATTTATGAATTTATTTAAAGAGTTTCTGTAGATTTTATATTGTTGTTCTTTTTCTAAACTGTAGGCTTTAATTAGTTTTTTTTCAATTTTTACTTTATTTTTTATTGAACAAACAATACCAGATGTTATCCAGGGTTTAATCTTTTTTACTGCCCTCTGCTTAATCATTCTAATGTCTTCAGATTCCTAAACAATACTATAAAAGTTCTCGGTAGCAGTTTCAACTTCGTCAATATTTATTATTATTGTCCCAGTTCTGATTACTTAGTAAATTATCTGCTCCCTCACTATTGAATGATTTAATAGTTTTAAAAATATACCTTAAATTATCGATATTTTTACATCTTCCCTATTAAAGTTAATTACAATGGCAAAGTGATCGGTAACGTCAGCATCTAATATGAATGACGAATGTATGTATAATTTTATTTGCTAATTGCGTTTTTAGAAAAATGTGGTCAATACAAGTTTTAGATGTTATAGAGATACGGGTAGGACCAGCAACAAGAGAACAATATCCATGAGACATCAAAAGAGATAGATACCCATTTGTTTCAACTGAATCCTTATGTAATATGTTGATATTTATATCCCCCAAAAGTATTTCGGTATGCAGGTTACATTTTTTTGTCAAATAATTAGCAAGATCATAAAGAAAAAAATGCCACCACTGCCGAGGGTGGTCTATATACAGGGTGAGTTTTTTTCGATGACGAGTACAGGGATCTTCGGAACTAGAGCAGTTACGAAGAAGGTCAAATGGACAAAGAATTGTAGTTTTGCATGCTCCACTCGAAACCAATTTTATATTTCTAAAATTTGACAGCTGTCAAGGGATATTTGGAAAAAACTTATTTATGGTAAATTTTTAAATTACTCCTAGTTCCGTTGATATTAATTTGACAGGAAAACATTAAATAGAAAACTTGTAGGAAATTTAATTCCAAAGAAAACGGCATAAGACATTTCTCCAAAATAACTGTCATTTTTGACATATGACATAAATTGTTTAAATGGAAACCATACTTGATTATTACTTTACCGAATAGAGCATTTTATTACGATTTCTGTGATATATCACTTACTTAAACCACGAAAAGGCCACAAAAAGACCACAAACTTAAATTCACCAAACACATACGAAACATCAGGGCAGAAACAATAAAGAGAACAAAACACTTCCGATCACTAACCTACAAAGACAGAGGAATTAGCACAAACACCGCCACCAAAATATATAAAGCTATTTGTACACCCTTGCTAGACTATGGACATATACTCATGACCTACGGAACAGAAAGGACAAAACGTTATATACAAACAACAGAACAAATTGCACTAAGACTAATAACACGAATAAGACACCCCCAAAACCCACTACACAACGCCCCCACCCAACTACTATACGAACGCACAAACATGACAAAGATTTCGGATACATCTACAGACAAAATGGACAAACAACCCCTACAACTGGACCATACTGAATCCCCTTTGTCTTACAAGACCAGCCAGACAATCCCGCTTCCGTTTCCCTACATCAACGCTACTCGAACACTTACAAACGCAACTGACTACTGGACAATAAAATAATTTTTTCTTGTCATTAGAATTGGAAAGTTTATTTAATAAGATTATTAACCTAGAATAAGAGAAATTTCATCTTTGTTTTTTATTTAGATTAAGCCTACATGTATTAAATAAGGGCAGAAAGACCGATAGGTCGATAGCCTTTTTTTTAGAAATAAAGATGTTTACTACTGCTATTACCAATTTTTTTACCTGACTGATCTTGTCGAATATTTAATTCATTCCAATGTATTCCTGGGTTTCAGTCAATTTTATTGTTTATTATTTAAAATGTTACAAATACGTTTCGGTGTCTTTATCCACCATCATCAGTTTGTCTAAAATATACATTTTACATTTATTATCAATTTAATTTAAAAAAAAAACTTTCTCAAAATTAACATATTAAAATTCAAATCACACACATATTAAAAAGTACAATTTGGGACCTTGGTTCTCAGTCGGGATAAACATGTTCGGGAAAAGACTAGAATCTATTGTTTAGAGATCTAAATTTGACTTACATGTCTAGATGTTTCTACCTTCACATTTGGTTGGACATTGAATTACCTATTTTATTCGATATCGAGCGAGGGCCCGAAAAACCTGTTTATATTTCGCCTTTTCTTTGCATTCTTGGAATTGCTCTGTAATTCTTCACTATCTGCTGTTTAATTTTTATTTACCAGGTCCATTCAATTCATGCATGCGATCATCTAATTAATGTGTGATACACAGAGCTAAGATTGTCTGTATCTGATCTGAAATTTATTGCATTCTGATGTTTCTTAATTTGTATCATTTCATGGATTCTTCTCTTATTATAGTTGTCCTCATTGATCAATATTTGTGTGTTATCGAAATCAAAATCATGCAACTTTTGTTGTGCATGTTGTGCTAATGCTGTTGCATTTTCGTTAACCTTTCTTAAGCTATACTTATGTTCGTATATTCTTTTCTTTAAATATTGCCCTGTTGGTCCTATGTATGTGTTGTCACAGTTCAAACAGTCAATCTTGTATATTACCTTAGGTGTGTCTAACTTATCGCTTCTAGGCTTAAATTTTGTAAAACACTCTTTTGCCAAGTTGTTTTTAGTTTTTGCCGCTATAGTAATATTATGCGGTTTTAAAACATTTTTTATTTTTGTGTTGATTTCTGGTATGTGCGGTAATGATACATACTTGATTTCACCCTCTTTTTTCTTTTTTATATTATTTATGTTGCTCCATTTATTTGCATTGTATATTTTATTAATTCTTTGTTTTATAATTGGTTCGAATAATTCTTTGGGATAATTGTTCATTATTAGTACCTTTTTTATTTTTTCAAGATTTTTTTTGTCTGTATCCACAATGTGCTAATTTTATCGCTCTATCAGTAAGAGCTGTTACCACACTTTTTTAATTTTGTATAGGTGCATATGATTGGTAATTCAAGTATCTACCAGACCACACATCCTTTGTGTACCAGTTTGTTTTTATTTCCCCATTATTGTCATACATAACCGTCATATCCAAAAAGTTTAATGACCCGCTTTTGTCCTCCTCAATGGTGAATTTAATGGTTTCATGGAATGCATTAAACTTATCGAGTGTGTATTGAACTTTTTGGTTTGGCAGGCACATTATGCAGTCATCCACGTATCTTTTAAAAAATCCACACTTAAAATTTAAATCAGGTATTAGTTTTTCTTCCAGACTTTCCATTACAAGGTTTGCAATTGTTGCAGCTATGGGGGACCCCATAGCTACTCCATATATTTGCGAATAGAAATTGTCCTCGTACCGGAAATACGTGGACTTAAGGCACAGCTCTACCGCCCCAATAAATTCACCTTCGGCCAATGATGTATGTTCCCCAATTTCAGACCATTTATTTCTTATGCACTGTATTGAGTAATCTACCGGGATGTTTGTGTATAGCGATACCACATCAAGCGATATTAGGCGATGGTTCTCAGGTATCTTCTGTTTTTTTATAAATTCGCAGAAGCTCCATGAGTCCCTAATGTGATATTGTGAATTTCCCAATATATTACTCAACACAGCTGACAGGTATTTAGACAATTGGTAAGTTGGGGCATTTATGTTGCTAACTATCGGTCTTAATGGGTGGCCTGCTTTGTGAAGCTTTGGCAGGCCATATATAAATGGTGCTCGGCCGTTGACTGAAACCCAGGAATACATTGGAATGAATTAAAGTACAGCCAGGAAAATATACGAAACGAATATTTAATGTTTAATGAATTTATTAATATTTAATGAATGTCGAACACATAATGAATATGTACACTAAAAACGGTGTTGATAAAATAATTTAGGCAGGTACAACTAAATTGGTGAACACATATATCACAAAATTGACAAATGAAATTGCAGCATTTTTCCACTGAATTCGTTTTTCGTACAACATACTCATCGTCATTGTTGGCTACTCTCCATATTCCAGTACTCTATAAACTCATATTAAAGGTAGAAGAAACTGCTAATCTATGCGATTTAAAACGTTCATGGCTCTTGCAAGGCCGTTTGCCTTTGGTGTGTTTTATTAAACGATCTACAGTTTTGTCTCTTAAATATGTCGCATGCAAACCTTTATCTAGCCTATTAACACATTTTCCATTTAAATAAAAATACTTAATAACTTTATGCATGCTTTCTAACCGCATATTAGTATTGATTCCGCAGTCTTGACGAAAATAGTATGCCCACTTTTGATAATTATTAGTATTTATTTTTCCTGACTGTGTTTTTAATTTATTCCAATGTATTCCTGGGTTTCAGTCAATTTTTTTTTCACAATTATGGTGTTATGTGATGGAGTCCTGCGTTTTCATCCCGGGTCTATCTATTGGACTCGTCAGTAGGGCTTAGATAGACCCTGCCCTATAACGCTTCCTACGTTGTTTGACGTCTGTCAGCCCTCTAGCAGGCCTCTGGTCTCGACACCTGGTTCCATGCGTGTACTCATATATATCCTAATTCGGTCTAGGTGTGTTCGGCGAGATGTTATCAGCCGTCCTAGATGAGTTGCAGCATTGACAAGGACGGCTGATAACATCTCGCCGAACACACCTAGACCGAATTAGGATATATATGAGTACACGCATGGAACCAGGTGTCGAGACCAGAGGCCTGCTAGAGGGCTGACAGACGTCAAAGAACGTAGGAAGCGTTATAGGGCAGGGTCTATCTAAGCCCTACTGACGAGTCCAATAGATAGACCCGGGATGAAAACGCAGGACTCCATCACATAACACCATAATTGTGGAAAAAAAAAAATTGACTGAAACCCAGGAATACATTGGGATAATTATTAGTGTAATTTTTCAAAAAATATTCGCCAAATATTTTTGTATCAACATCGTCAATCATATTACTAATGGAAACTTGGAACTGTTAACAAAATGCATCCGCATTGCTAAAGTCTGTGCTTCTTTGCAAATACTTGAGAGTTTTGTAAATCGAAATCCTTTTATCTTTATTTAAAACTTTACTTAAATTTGTACGCCAAGCACGATCTATGTGCCATGAACAATATAGTTGATGATTAGATGAACTCATAACGTCAACCCAAGCATTATAAAAAGTCCCTGTTATATCTGACATAAATGTATTTGACTTAATTATTTTCCCAACCTTCTGCTTTATCGCGCTGAAAAATATTTTGTTAATAAAGGTGTGTTTTTTTATTAGTAAACATAAATGCAACGGGAAAGCCCTCATTAAACTCATCTACAACCATAAGAGTCGTTAATTCAAAATCATAGTTGTTGAGGCCATGAGTGCTATCTATTGCTAAAATGTTTCCACCGAATTGTTTTAAAAGTGATGCTTGTATATCATTCATGATCACTAAATAAAAATCTGAACTTTCAAAACCCTCAAGAGAAGCACCTTGTGGATTGTATGCAACACGGGATTGTTTTCTAGGGATTTACACTCCTCTACGCAAATTTCCACACTAATTGCATCATTTGTATGCTTGACCCCTTCCTTGTTATGAATGTTGTAAGTTCTCTTGATATTATCTACATCCTGTCTAGTAAGTAGATCAACTCTTCTCTTTTCAGAAACCATTCTATTTCTAATATCATCTAGGACCCTAGAAAAAAATGGATTTTGATTAGAGCTAATGGGCATAGCCAGCCAATTTTCACAAAGCTTATTTCAAACATTAAAAAAATGTTCGTGTCATTCAATTCACTATTGAATATTCTTTTCTATCAATAGATAATGCTTTTTAGATAAAATTTGGACGTTGTTTCTATTTAATGCGGCAAAATTAAAGTAAAGCCAAACAAATTAAATTTTGTTGCAAAAAACATTAATAAAACAGAAAAATTTCGACACTTATTGTTGTATACATATATAAATAAATAAAAGTTTAATCAGAAAACAAAGTTCGATTATTACCTTCCTGTTGAAACGCCTTCTACTAATTTGGATGCGATGTGCCTTTTATCTGCATTGCTTATCTTTAAATGTTCAACATCTGGGGAATGACCATAATGAGTAATAATTCTATGAATGTGAAATTTGCCATCAATCCTATTCACTGTAATTTTGCTAATGCAATTATATCCTAACTTTGACAACCCTTGTGCTTTAATATTCCTTTTTCTGTTGATTACATCTTTAGCATTTTTGTATTTCCTAAAACAACAAAATTTTATATTAAAAATTATTATTAAATTAAAATTATTAAAAAAATTTTTTCTATTTATTTGAACGTTATATGCATCGGTGAGAGATGTTAATTTCGGTGCTTGGGTTAATCAGTCAATAGATAGTGGCAAAAAAAAAGTTTTCCGGGAGGTTTCGGTTTTACTTAAGAAATCGGGGCTCTAAAAGGGAACAGAGAGATTTAAGTTTTAAAATATCGTAAAAGCTAGTTGTCATGAATTTATGAAAGACAATTAGCAAAAAAGACATCACTTTAACCGTACATTTAAGAAAATCGTACATTTTTACGTTATTAAAATCAAACTTATGGTTCAGTAATGTTTGATGTTTGGCCAATGCGATGGAGTTGACAATATTAGTCTTTGTTGCATTTCTGTTTTATGTTCTGAGATTCTCTGCTTTAAATATCTACTGTCTGACCAATTGATTGCAATTAAAGCAGGGCATTACATAGGTATAAATAGTATGTTTGAGTTTAATTCAGCTGGAGCTTTAACTTTGCTTTTTGTATGAAACATATTTTTTACAGTGTTAGTTGGAAAATACAATTTCAATTTTGTCTTGTCGGCATTAATTCAGAAAAGCCGAAGCGTAGCCAAAGAAAAATAGTGTTTTTTCTGCCAGTATCTATTGACCGATTAACCCAAGCACCGGAACTAACATATCTCACCAATTAGAATTACGGTCACCAAGGAACTTTTAACGGTTAATAAGTTGATAGGACAGAAATAGAAATAGAAGAAATATATATAATATATTTACCACTTCTATTGCACACAAAATATTGCACTTCACATGAGGGATTCAACCTTATCTTTCCGCTAAGAACAATGTAGTTACAAAGTCCTTCTGTTCTACATCGTGTTTCCAGGATTCAAAATGTAAAACCGAGATTCAATATGTACAAAATCTGTTTGTGCGTGTTGAAAATGTGTTAGTCATTATACATGTATATACTAGACACGTACCTTCTAGACTTCCAAATTGTAATTTTTCTTCTTCTATGATCTGACTGCGTTGCTTTCTCAAATGATCACACAGGTCAGAACTTTTTGGGTAGGAACGTTTACACTTAAGACATTTAAAACCGAAAATACTTTCATTATGGAAATATTCCTGTTTCTGTTTGTCGTGCTTATTACGACAATGTTTATTTAAATTAAACTGACTGCTAAATAACTTATTGCAAATTTAGCACGTAACCGGCATTGTAAAAAAATAAACAAGTAAAATAACCAACTACAAATCACAGAGTTTATTTAGATCACATGCGATATATGTAAACCACGATACCCCGAAAAATTGTTTTGTGGATCGCGATGTAAACAATACCCTAAAACGTCTTGACGGCTGACAAAATTTATTGCGCTTGCGCATATGGTGGAATACATCTCGGATTTTAACATCTCGTCAAATTTGGCCGTGCACTGATAAACCGGGTCTTAAGGTAAAGGCCCCATAGGCGCTACGGTTGATTGACGCTTGATTTCTGCCGACCGGCCGTGTAGTAATTTAACAAGTCGTAGCGAGTATGTACATCGGAGGCCGTGAAGTGGAGGGGAGCCAGTCGGCTATAAAGAGTCGTGGTTCCAATGATCAAGGAAGTGTCAGTTGTTCAGCGACTTCTGAACTGTGCGCATCGCTCTCGGCAAAGTGTGCAGATCGAAACGTGTGAATTTCAGGAATTTTAGAAATTCGGCGGTATTTTTTAATACCATGGCGCCCAACACGGCGTTAGAGAAAAAACTACAAAAGGAGGTAGACAAACAGAAAAGGCAGATTGAGGAGCTTACGGGTGAGGTCCGCAAACTGACCCAGCCGCTGGCAGACTACCTTGCCGCAGCAGGATCGCCCAGGAGGGCGGCTGCTGAACCAAAGGGGCCCCGGCCACCTTTAGTGCAGCGGTGAAAGCGGCTCCCAAAAAGCAGGAGCCCAAGAAAACCCCAGCAGTAACCCCCAAGGCTGCTGCTGGGAAAAAGCAAGCGGTGGCCATAGCAGGGCCACCCAAGAAGACCCCAGCCACTGCCACCCTGCCACCTGGGTCACAGGAAAGCAGGAAGCGTAGGCGCGAGGAAGCCGAGGAGGCTTCAATTGAGAGAGAAACTGGGATGGAGACAGACATCCCGGTCACCAGCAAAAGGGCGTGAAAAAATTCCGCCAATCAACGTAGAGGGCCAGAGCTGGAAACAGCTAAGCCAAGCCCTGGATGCAGCAGGAATTGCTGTAGCCAAAGCCACCACAACCAAAAAGGGGATAAGTATAATTACTAATTCCCCAATTGATTTCAGGAGGACGACTAAACTCCTGGAAAACCTCCGGAGGCCGTACTATACGTACACGCTTCCGGAGGAGAAGAAAACCCATGTTGTTATCAGGGGGCTCCCTAATGATTACGAGGCGGCTGAGATCGAGGAGGAGCTCAGGGGACAAGGCATCGGGGACGCGGAAGCGTTCCAGATGCTTAGCCGCCGAACGAAGCAGCGACTGGGACTGGTCTTGGTGAAGACCACCAGCAAGAACATTTGGAAAGTGTCCAGAATGTTCAACCTGGTGGTCAAGCTGGAGGCCAAGAGGAAGTCCAAGGAGCCAGGGCAATGCTACCGCTGCCAGAGGTACGGGCACTCGCAGCGGAACTGCACGTACCCGCCGAGGTGTGTGAAGTGTGGTGAAAACCACAGGAGCAATGAGTGCCCGCTTCCAAAGCCTGGAGCAGACGAGGTGCGCAACAGTAAGTGCGCACTCTGCGGGGCAGAGGGACACCCAGCCAGCTGGAGGGGTTGCCCACAGTACCCCAAAAGGAAGATCCCGGTAGCCCGCAGGGAAGCCCGACCATCCAAGCCCGCAGCAGCCCGCCAAACGGACCAGCAGGAACTGGCAGGCATTCTACAGGCGCTACTTGACAAACTCAATGGCTAAACGGCCAGCGAGTTTCAAAGTGGCCTCGTGGAATGTAAACGGGTTACTAAGCAGACGTCCAGAACTGGACGAATTCCTGCAAAGCAGGCAACCTGAAGTGATGGCACTTCAGGAAACCCTGCTAGGTATTAGGACTAAAGTAAGCTTTACTAATTACTTTATTTACAGGTACGACAGCGCAACGAGACGACCAGGAGTGGCCATTCTAGTAAGAAAGGACATAGACCATCACAGCATTGGCATTGAAGACACTGACCTGCATGCCATTAGCGTGCAAGTCAACACCACCAGGGGACCAGTGACAGTGACATCTGCCTACAAGTCCCCCAATGCGCAACTGGCACCACAGGACATTGACACCCTGCTGGGCAACAACCGAGCTAGGCTGCTAATCGGAGACCTGAACTGTAAGAACACGGAGTGGAATAGCTCCTTCACTTGCAGGAATGGTCGGGCATTAGCAGAAGCAGTTGAAACCCACAATGCAGTCGTCATGGGTCCTGAGGTTCCGACAAGGATCCCAACAGGAGCTGGGATACCAGAGGTGTTAGACATTGCCATTGCCAAGAACATCCGGCAGGTGTTAACCATTGAGACCATAGAGGAGGGGACTTCGGACCATAACCCAATTATATTGAGTTGTGGCGATGAAGAAACAACTCCGCTTCTTGGATCAAGGACTACCACTGATTGGTCTATGTTCACGGAGGTACTCCATAATCAGATTATCATTCCACAGATTACCACGGAAGAGGACCTGGAAACAGCAGCAGGAAAACTTGGTGAGGCAATCCTGCAGGCATACAGCAGAAGTTCGGTGACTGTGGAGGTATTGGTAGCTCGTGAGGAACTACCCGCAAACCTTCGCAGGAAAATCGCCAACCACAGACGGCTGCGCAGGACGTACAGAAGGCAACCCACCGAGGACAACAGGATCGTCTTGAACCGCCAAGGCCAGATCCTGAAGGAAGCCCTCAGGGAACACCGGAACCAGAAATGGGAAGGACGCATCCGGGAGATAGGGCCAGAGGAACAAAGTATCTGGAAACTCCAAAAGGCTCTCCGGCAGGAAGACACGAAGATACCAGCTTTACACGGAGTGCAAGGTCTGGTATATACTAACAGTGATAAAGCGGAAACTTTTGCAGATACGATCGAGAGAGAGGCCAGAGAAAACACTCACCCAGACGAAGACGACGAGCACGAAACTGCCGTCAGACGAGTTGTTCGGAGATTCCGGACAAAAGAGGTGAACAGCAGCATCTCACCAACCTCACCAGGTGAAGTGGCGGCCATCATCAGGAACTCAAGGACGAGGAAGGCTCCTGGAAGAGATGGAATCACCAACAAGATGCTTAAGAACCTGCCGAGAAAAGGGCTGGTAGCTATCGCAACACTCATTAATGCCATTTTCAGAACTGGATATTTCCCGCACGTCTGGAAACACTCGGACGTAATTATGCTCCCGAAGCCCAAGAAGAACAGGACCTTTCCCCAGAACTACAGGCCCATCAGCCTGTTGTCCAGCCTCAGCAGGATAGCAGAACGAGTTATCTTGCGGAGGCTTACGAGGGAAACGAGTGAGCTTGAGCTGCTGCCGCCTGAACAGTTTGGGTTCCGTGGTAAACACTCCACGGAACTACAGCTGCTCAGGATCGTTGAAAGATGTGCAAAGGAAATGAACCAGAACAGGACAACCGGCATCCTCGCTCTGGACGTCGCAAGAGCCTTTGACAGAGTGTGGAGAGACGGATTAATCTACAAAATGCTGGAAACAGGTATTAGTGAGGAAATGTGCCGGTTAATCGACAGCTATATTTGCAGAAGGACCTTCAGCGTCAAAGTTGGGAACTGCAGGTCAGAAGACAGAAGCACAGAAGCTGGAGTGCCGCAAGGAGCGGTACTCTCCCCGATGCTATACAACATCTTCACGAGCGACATTCCCCGGACCGCCAATACGACCCTGGCGCTTTTCGCGGACGACACTGCTCTGCTGTCATCCTCGTGGCAAAAAGAGCACGTGCGTCGAAACCTGCAACTTGCCATGGACGAACTTCAAAAGTGGTTCATCAAATGGAAAGTGCAGGTGAACGCAACAAAGAGCCAGGCCATCCTAATTGGAAGGAAAAAAGACAAGATTGATGGGAATATCAATCTTGACGGAGAAGAGGTCCCATGGGCAAGTAATGTCAAGTATTTAGGTGTTGTTTTAGATCAGAGGCTGACCTGGAGGCAACATGTGAAAACAGCGATAAACCAGGCAAGGGCTAGAGCGGCAACGCTGTATCCCCTGCTGAACCGACGAAGCCAGATGAGTTTGAGGAACAAGCTGCTACTCATCAAAAGTGTCATCAGGCCGGCCATGACGTATGCCTCCACAGCGTGGGGATATGCGTCAGAAACCTGTCTGAGGCAGCTCCAGGCCACAGAAAATAAACTTCTGCGGATGGCCATAGATGCTCCCTGGTTTGTCCGTAACCGGCAAATTTACAGGGACCTAGAATGGGAGCCATTGAGAGATCTAATGAAACGAAAAGCAGCCACGACCTTCGAAAAGGCCGAAAACCATCCCTTTGAAGAGCTCCGGAACGCCGTAGCCTACTCCCCAGAGGACAACAGGCCCAGGAAAAAGAGGCCCAGGCACCAGCTGGCCCAATAGGGCAACAAATAGGTACAGCAGTTTACTGCAGAGTGCCATAACTAATTTTAAGATAGTGTGATTAGGCAGTATTAAGTAGTATAGTGCTTGCATAAAATTAGTAAGATGCCCATTCTAGCAGCCAGCTAGCATGGAGAGAATGAGAGGTGAAGGCATACGGATGCCAGAGCTGAACCATTCTTAAAGAAGACCACAAATTTTAAAGGATAACTCCCGGAAACTTGCAGTCAAAAATGGGGGTTTTTTAGTTGGTAGAAATCCAACACTACCCGGTGTCACGGGACACTGGGTGTCTTCGAGAAGATTTTTATCCTCCAGCCGCCGCCGGGCAAACAAAAAAAAAAAAAAAAAAGATCAAGGAAGAATTAGTAGAGGTTCTCCGACGCGCAGCCCTCGCTAATATCCCTTCACTTCCCGTAGCGCGCCGCTAAATTGTGTCGTGTTAATAGTTAACTCCCGCGGTTGAACCGCGGTTGGTTGAGTGATTAAAAAACTGATTCTTTTGCCGCGACGGTGTGATTTCCAAGCCACGGCCGTACGCACTGCACCCTTGTTCTCCTGCTAAACCTTTGGGGTAAGTACGGGAACAATTTAAATTGGTGATAGAATTCTTTAGTGGACTTTGTAATTTGTGGGCCGATTGGTCGAGTAATTTCCCGTTTTTCCTATCCTATTACCACTCAGGGACTTAGGTTCCTCCCCTGGTGGTTTTAGAAATTCGGTAATTCCCCTTGCCATCTAGGGACTTCCCCCCCTGGTGAGCTAGAAATTCGGTTCCCGATTTTCCGCCCTCAAAGCCCTAAAGGAACTAATTTATCAACTCGTTCTAAGCTTTAAAGATAATTTAATTTTTACTAGTTAACAAAACATTTGTCGCTTTACGAAAAGCGTCTGGCATCCCTGGAATTTGCTTTAATTGTATGAATCGTAAATCGATCAGCAATTTAAATAATAGAGTTTAAGTTGTTGAGCCCTTTGGGCTCCTTTTGAAAATGTAATTGTTTAATTTCGCCGTTGGCCACTTTTTCAATCTGAATTCAGTTACTTTCGCCCTTTGGCACTTTTTAATTCCATTAACATTGAATTGAATTATTTCTTTTTGGGTTCTTTATGCCCTTCTCCTCTTTCATTTATCCCACTAGTTTGCCTATGATGACATAGTCGCCCTAGAGGTACAAGGCTCGGAGGCATTACTGGTTTTTTGAGGAACTTTTGGGCTAAGAGGTCTCCCACTTGTTCAATACTTTTGTTGACACCTTAGGTTCCAAATATCTACCAGATAAGGAATAATTATCCGCCTAGGAACTCCCATCGCCATTTTTTCTTTACATTTTTTTTTTGGGACACCAGCCATTTTTATTTTGGGAATTTAGACTTGTAAAAAAAAAATTCATTAAATTGGCTTAGGCCTAGGATCCCCCCTGGCCAATTTTATTTTCGATCCAAAGTCTTAGAAAAATGGATAGGACTAAGGACACTCCACCAACGGCCCCGCTTGATGAAGCCAAGCCCCCCAAAAACCCTGGTGGGGAACCCACTACAGGAGACACAAACCAGGAACGGCTGGAACCCCTCCAGTTTCATCCCGGGCAAAATGCGGGAACCCCTGTCCGATCGCCAACGCTTTCAACCAGAAGTGAACTTTTAAAATTATCCCCTTCCCGTCGGCACGTTAGCCGATCCGGAAAGTTTTAAATTTTTGCGTAGACGTCGACAGTTTCCAATTTTATTTTTTAGCCGGTTTATTGGTAGTGAACGTTACTATAGTTATTATGGCTGATATGAGAAATTGGTCTCATGAATTAATTGAACGCTATCGGGAACTGCCGTGTTTGTACAATATAAAAAGCAAAGATTATACAAATAAACCATTGAAAACAGCAGCTTACGCTGAATTGATAGATATGTTGAAAATTGTAGATCCAACGGCCACAAAAGATTTGGTGGTTAAAAAAATTAATAATATGCGAAGCTCCTAAAGGAAGGAACTGAAAAAAATTAAATCAACCAAAAGAACTGGTTCGAGTGGAGATATATAAGAACCATCTTTGTAGTATTTTCATCTTCTTGATTTCCTTTATGACCACGAAGTTCCTCGAAAGATCCAATCAAATGCAAATTTATCACCAACCGACAGTGGAGCAGACGAGGTAAGTGCTATACAGTGTGTCTAGTATAAAATGATGTACATCATTGGGGATATTGGAAACCGTTAATGATACAGACTCGCATCGTTGTTTGCCGAGTGTGGACGTGCTGCGGAGCGAAATAGTGCGACATTTGATAAAATTGTGTTCGTTATTTGTACTGTGCGTTTTTTTTTTCGAATAACATTTGGAACATTCCTTATCGGGCAAATACCGGGTTTGCGCGATAAGTGGAATGAATCCCGGAAGTTCGCTGGAATCCGAGTCGGACCGGAGCTCCCAAAGGAGCTACTGTCTAAGGCCTAGGACCAAGAAGAGGGGTAGGGTGCCCAAGTCCGACCCAACATCGCCAGCGTCACCAACCCCGGCTCCGAAAAAATCGGCGATGGAGGAGGCTGTAGGGGTGTCGCGGGCGACTTCAGCGGGCGCAGCGGATGACGGGTTCGTTGTGCCGCGAAGGACTGTGGCGTGGAGCACGCTGATTGTTGCTCCAGAGGCCTCCACGACGCTGAGGAACCGCTTTGCGCCCATCCAGCCGCCAATCGTGGATGAGCCTCCAACACTGCCCAACAACATCGTGGGGACTGAACGGGAAGCAGTTGCTGAGAGCCCTGCGGCAACTGCAAACCAAACCAAGAAGGCAGAAAAGCCGCCGCCAATTGTGATCGCTGGAAAACCCAGCGATCACACAATGCTGATTGGTGGTATAAAAGGAATCACCAGTCAGCCTTTCACGCTGAAGTACACGAAGGCTTCGTTGATCGTGTACTGCACCAGCATTATGGACTGGGCGGCGGTGAAACGATCCCTGGAGGAGGACAAGAGCCAGTTCCATACTTACGCCCCTTCGTCGGAAAAAACCCACGCGTTCGTCCTGAGGGGCCTGGAGGGGAATGTCGATCCGACTGCCATAAAGCAGGATCTGGCAGACCGGGGACTGGAAGTGAAGAGTGTCTTCAAAATGAAGACACTTTACAGGCCGCTCTACCTGGTCGTCACCAGCGACAAGGCAACCCTCCGAAGGCTTAACGCCGAGGCCAGGGTGGTGTGTAGTGTCAGGGTTTCGTGGGAAACCCGTAAAAACCGGAAGACCCTGACACAATGTCGTCGATGCCAGGGCTGGGGTCATGTCTCCGGGAACTGCCGCCGGGACTTTAAATGCTCCCGATGCGCTGGGGGGCATGAAATCACGGCCTGCCCCGTTGGGGCTACATTAAAATGCGCTAACTGCGGTGGGCCTCATCGTAGCTTTGACGAGGCTTGCCCAGTATACATTTACAAACAGGCGCAAGTCCCGGCGGAGAAGCAGCGTTTCGTCCCTGCTCCTCTTCCAACGAGGCCAGCCTGGGGTCAAACCAGTCGAGCCCCTGGCCCGATCCACCCTTCATCCCTAAGCAGCAGGACCATGGCGCCAGGTCACGCCAACAGGACCATGCTGCCCCCGCCACCGCCTTCATTAGCGGAGTTTCCTCCGCTGAGGCAGCACGAAGCTGTCCCGACGAGCTCCGCCCACCCGGCCCATGGTATAAATGGGAACGCGGTGGCCATGCTGGGCAGTGTCCAGCGGGAATTCGCCGAGCTGTCGTCGCAAATCAACTTGGGGGAGGTGATCAAGGCGGTAAGATTTTACAGCGCTGCATTGAGGGGTTGCGTCTCGAAGACAGACAAATTCCTAGTCTCAGCGCAGTTCTTCAATGAAGATATTAACAGCTTCGATTTTTAAGCCCTGATTTTGCCAACTGTGCCCTATGAGGATAGGAGAATGGAACTCATGCGGACTCCGGAGTCGTCTCGGTGAGTTACTCTCAAAAACTTACCGCGGAAAACTATTGTGCTAATAGTACAAATAGTCAACGCAGTCCTTAAATTGCAGCACTTCCCAAAGGACTGGAAAAACGCTGTAATAATCCCCATCTTAAAGCCGGGCCAAATCCCGACCGAACCCGCCTCTTATAGGCCAATTTCCCTCTTGAACACCCTCGGCAAATTAACCGAGAAGGTCATCCATTCTAGATTACAGGCAGCAGCCGAGCTTCGACGTTTAATCCCGGATGAGCAGTTTGGCTTTCGACCAAGACACAACACAACGCTGCAGACTGCTAGGATCGCAACGGATGCCTATGCAGCATTTAATAAGCTTCAAAGTACGGTTATGCTGCTTCTCGACATGCAAAGGGCCTTTGACACAGTCTGGCACACAGGCCTGCTGTACAAGTTGTTTGCCGTGCATTCACTGCCACTCTACCTAGTTTCCCTGATAGCGTCTTACCTAAAAAACCGTTCCATCCAGGTGAAAGTGGAGAATTCCACTTCTGCCAAAAGACGCATCGCGGCAGGAGTACCACAAGGAACAGTGATTTCGCCGCTGCTGTATACATTGTACACAGCAGACATTCCAAAACTTCCCACTACAAAAATAGCACTATACGCTGATGATACGGCTATCTACGCATCGTCTTTTTATGCTCAGGCTGCGAAATCTCGCATTGCACATCACCTGAGTTTATTGACGCCGTATTTTGACAAATGGAAACTTAAAGTGAATCCCAGGAAGACGGAACTTATTATCTTTTCGCGCAAATTCACTAACAATAAAATCTTATCACCACTCGTGGTCCAAAATACTCCTATCAAACCAACAAAAGAGGTGAAATACCTGGGATTCAAACTAGACGCCCGACTCCATTTCAATAAGCATGTTGACTATGCTGTACAAAAGACTTTCATGGCCCGAAGAAAGTTGTACTCTCTTCTGGCGCCAAATTCTTTCCTATCACCTCGAAATAAACTTCTGCTCTACACCTCCACTATAAGGCCCATACTGACCTACGGCTCCCCTGTCTGGCACTCTGCCTGCGATTCCACGAGACGACGTGTTCAAAGGACCCAAAATAGGTTCCTAAGAGGCGTTCTATCGGCTGACAGATACACCAGAATAACCGAAATGCACGAAGCTACAGGGATGGCCTATATAGCCGACTATATAGATACCATCGCTGAAAAATTTTATCATAGCGGAGTGCAAGGCTCAGTCCTCACGCGAAATATCACCCAAGTAAGAGCAAACGATCGCCCAACCCATGGTCCCCTGTATAAGCGACTTCCCATATTTTATGAGGATTTTGTCCCTGACAGTACGTGACGACAAACAAACATTGCCTGCCAGTTGCAGACAGTCGTTTCTAGCAGGCTGGAAACGCACAAATCCAACATGACGTGACTTGACGGGATCGTCCTGCCTCGTTCTGGCTGGTGTTGGCTGGTTCTTGCACCGATCGGGGCGGGGGCGGATGGATTTGGTCATCTAGTTGAAACTGCCGGCGGTTAACGCCACGGCTGACAGTATCAAACTTAAAGGTCGAAGCAAAAGGGGTTTTTGGCTTCCCTTCAGGAAGACCTTTTTTCCTTAATGAATGCCCCTCGAATAAAACCAAAACCGCCACTTCAAGACTATCTCCTGACGTTGTCGTGCGTATGGCTAGCGCGGGAATGTCCATGTTAGGGCACTGCCCAGGTAATGGACGACTTAGCGCGCCTATTTAGATCATGGGCAAAGAGCAACCGGCCGAACATCTGGCCAGACATGGGACATTTTACTGACTTATGTTTTTTGATTTAAACTTTGTTTGTGAATTTAGTAATGTGAATGTTTAATAAATTTTATCTATCTATCTAATGATACAGAGTGGACCAAATGGGGAAAAAGTTGCGCAATCAAGTGCCTATAAATAATCTGTCATCAACTTCTTTGAACTCGGAATAGCAACAGATATACAAGGAAAAAAAGAAAAAAGTGCGTTTCATAAAATCCTTTATATCGTGTTTATTATAAAAGATCCAATAACGAAATTTTCAGGGTGGGGGTAAGAAATGAGCGTGAATTTGAAAATAAAGTAAAAAATAATCTAGGCCCACTATGCTGAATGAGACCGAAGTCAACTTTTGTTTTTCTTATGGGCGCCATATTGAATTTCTGCATTTTTAAATTCCCCTATAAATATGCTCTTCAACCATGTATAACATGTTTATGTTCGGTCAAGATAAATAATTAAAATGAACAAAATTAAGATTTTATGGTAGTAGGCATTGAAATTTCTCTTCAATTTCCCCATAGTGACGTTCGTTGTCTGTTTTAATTACCTAGGTAACTGTCAAAGTAGAATTTATTGTCAGTATCAAGTGTTTGTAATTAATTGTGTGTTTCAAAATGAATCACTTTTCAAATTATGAAAAATACGATATGTTGGAGTGTTTTATTCTCTGTCGTCGAAATGAAGCGAAATCTGAAGAAATGTATTTAAATAAATATCCAGAAAGGCGACAACCTGGTAGAACTATGTTTAGGCGTTTGAAAGACAACCTTGTAGCTTACGGGAGTTTTGCTAAGGTAAAGAAAAACAAACTTCCAGACGAAAATAAAGAACATTTGGTAATGCAAAGCGTGGTTGAGACACCTCGTACGTCTTTACGTCAAATTGAAGCCACAACAGGTTGTCGTATAGAGGGCGACTTCGCGAAAAGGGTACCCAAAGTTACGCTTCGGGGTTAGCGGCGGTCGGTGAAGGAGAGTCGTTTAGCTCAATTCGTGACCGACGGTCGATTTTTGGTGACGCTCCGACTTTCAGCCATTTTGTTGAGGTTAGAACTCACTTTTGAGCTATTTCGGTTCGCGGCTTTGCCTAATCGAAGTTTTTACGCGATCAATCCACTTGCACGGTCAAGTGTGCGTGTGTCCTATAACCCTCGCGTGTCGCTGAGTGTGTAGTATTTCCAGAACAGGTGTTTTTCTTTCAACCCCTGTTACGTGCAAATATTTTGCCGTAAACCTGTTAATTTGTTTTCGACCTCGGCATGCGTGTGCAAGTTATTTGCCAAGCATATCTGTTTTGGTTTTTTCATCATAGAGTTAAATTTTGGCTGTAAAATCCGAATCTAGCAAATTTGGCGATTCTCATCGCAGTTTCGATTCTTATCGCAGGTGAAAAAAATGTTTGGTAGATTGCGGGATCACGTGTCCGTTAGGGCCAATGAAATTGGTGATTTTTGATTCCTGCTCCAACGGAAGGTTGGGGGGAGGAAAAACTTCTACTGGTGTGACGGTAGATTTTTGGTGGTTGAAGAATTAATTAGGCCGTGCCGGTCAGATCGGCAGGTCGATTTTTGAGTTTGTTCCGCACGATCGGGCTTTGAGATTTTCATTGTGTTCAGCGTTACCGCATGGTCGGTTTTTGAAGGGTTTTGGAATCGGGAAGTTTATTGATGATGGTATTGATGGTTTGCAAGAGGCCTTGATTGATGGTTTGCAAGAGGTTTGCAAGAGTCGGCGATTTGAAGTTTTGGGGACCCAAGAGCCGGATGGACGAATCCATGATGGCCGTTATGACCACGTGGAATTGACGTGGAGGCTGGTTCTGGTGTTTTCCATTTTGGTGGAAGTTGTATGCTACTTGGAAGCATGCTGGCGCCCAACTTTTGGTGAAGACTTTGTTTTTTTATCAGTTTTTTTATGACAGTTTTTTATGATGGGAATTAATAACGTTATATAGTTAACTGCTTGTGCTGAAACATTCAAGTTCGACTGCATTCAGTTCATTTTGTTTCTTTTTGCTTTAATTGCGATTCACAGTCGGACCTGAGTGATTTCCTTATTTATTTGGTACCCCTTTACTGTGGATTTTTTTATTTTTATTTATGATCACGACCGATCCCCATTGGAAGACCTGCGAGGCCACTGACTGAAGTGATCACTCCAGCAGGTCCCCCTCAGGGTCCTTCCCCTTCACCATCCAGGCTTGATTGAAGTTAAGGTATCCATAGATTAAGGGTGCTACCAAAAATATCCGAGTGATACACTCTAAGTAAATTTATGTATTTTTTTTTACCTTTATTACTCTCAGTAAAATTGTTACTTGCTTAAATACATTAGTTGTGCAGTTGAATTTGAGTGTGCATAATTTTGTATTGTCCATTGAGCGTTCCAAAAATTGTTCACTAGCCGCAAAGTACTAGCTCTTGCTCTAACTCACGCCCGAGATAAAATAAATATAGTTGGAAGTAAAATTCATAACAAATTGGCGCCCAACGTGGGGCCACTATTTAAATTTTTTGGAAGCGCTAAATGGACACTTACGATTCAGGTTTCAATGCAGGATATTTTTGGTCTGTTTAGATATAGTTTGATCGATTGAGGGTTGCCGGTATATCTTGTTATATATTTTCGATATTCTTTTTTTTGGTACTGCGGTTATTTTTTTATATATTTTGATACAGTCTGTTAAGTATCACGTGGGTGACTGTGTTTGGAAAAAGAATTTTGTTTTGTCAAAGGCCATTGATGGGTTTGCCGCAAAGTTAGCCCCTAAATTTATTCCCTGTATTGTAACCAAAGTTATCTCAGATTTGGTTTATCGGTTGAGTGACCGCGATGGTCGTGATTTGGGGAACTGGCACGTTTCGGATATTAAGCCCGATGTAACGATTGATGATGATTAACGATGATGAGCAATTCCGCTCTACAGACAGGGGCGTACCTTGGTGTGTGTGATCAGCTTGGCGCAAAACTTGATGATCGCTCACATTGAGGTTGGGAAGAATACTTCTGTTCAGTATTCTGGAGGTGGTAAAAGTCCACCAAGTGTTAGTGCGGAGTAATCTTCAATCGCTTCGCGCTTATTGTGTCAGCTGTGTAAATGGCTGACCGTATCTCAATGTTGTCGTTGGTTGTTTTGCGGTTTTTAGTTTAGGGTTGTTTGGTTTTGGCATGAATTGTGTGATGCCCATTTCTCCAGAATGATTAGTGTCGATCATCACAGGGGTTTTTTTTTATTTCCTCTGTTGGATCAACCTCAGTTGATCCAACAGCTTCATCCTTACGGGTCGATAAATTCAGGTTGATGTGGTGTTGATTGCTATTGGCAGCGATATTTTATTTTTTGTTTTAATGCCGCCCTATGGTCTTTATTTTTTTTTGAGACCCGTAGGATTTTTGTTCATAGTCGATGTTTAAAGTTCCGACGTTACCTCTCCGTCTAGCTAGCCTTCAGCGGTGTGACGGCTTAAATTGTAAGTTTTGGTATTTACGCTAGTGGTCTGGTTCGCCATTGGTGTTGCTCTTTAGGACTTAAATTGTAAGTTTTAGCATTAACGGTAATGGTCTGGTTCGCCATTGGTGTTGCTCTTTAGGACCTAGATTGTAAGTTTTGGCATTAACGGTAATGGTCTGGTTCGCCATTGGTGTTGCTCTTTAGGACATAGATTGTAAGTTTCGGCATTAACGCTGATGGTTGAGGTTCGCTATTGGTGTTGCCTGTAAGGACCTAGTTTTAAAGTTTAGCTCAACGCTTGTCGTCTGGATCCGTGACAGGTGTTTGCTCTTCAGGATCTAGTGAGTTTATTGCGAGGAAAAAAAAAATTTAAACTTGGGTGTTTAAAATTTTTTTTTTGGTTACTTAGGGGAGTGTGTTACGTGCAAATATTTTGCCGTAAACCTGTTAATTTGTTTTCGACCTCGGCATGCGTGTGCAAGTTATTTGCCAAGCATATCTGTTTTGGTTTTTTCATCATAGAGTTAAATTTTGGCTGTAAAATCCGAATCTAGCAAATTTGGCGATTCTCATCGCAGTTTCGATTCTTATCGCAGGTGAAAAAAATGTTTGGTAGATTGCGGGATCACGTGTCCGTTAGGGCCAATGAAATTGGTGATTTTTGATTCCTGCTCCAACGGAAGGTTGGGGGGAGGAAAAACTTCTACTGGTGTGACGGTAGATTTTTGGTGGTTGAAGAATTAATTAGGCCGTGCCGGTCAGATCGGCAGGTCGATTTTTGAGTTTGTTCCGCACGATCGGGCTTTGAGATTTTCATTGTGTTCAGCGTTACCGCATGGTCGGTTTTTGAAGGGTTTTGGAATCGGGAAGTTTATTGATGATGGTATTGATGGTTTGCAAGAGGCCTTGATTGATGGTTTGCAAGAGGTTTGCAAGAGTCGGCGATTTGAAGTTTTGGGGACCCAAGAGCCGGATGGACGAATCCATGATGGCCGTTATGACCACGTGGAATTGACGTGGAGGCTGGTTCTGGTGTTTTCCATTTTGGAAAGTTGTATGCTACTTGGAAGCATGCTGGCGCCCAACTTTTGGTGAAGACTTTGTTTTTTTATCAGTTTTTTATGACAGTTTTTTATGATGGGAATTAATAACGTTATATAGTTAACTGCTTGTGCTGAAACATTCAAGTTCGACTGCATTCAGTTCATTTTGTTTCTTTTTTCTTTAATTGCGATTCACAGTCGGACCTGAGTGATTTCCTTATTTATTTGGTACCCCTTTACTGTGGATTTTTTTATTTTTATTTATGATCACGACCGATCCCCATTGGAAGACCTGCGAGGCCACTGACTGAAGTGATCACTCCAGCAGGTCCCCCTCAGGGTCCTTCCCCTTCACCATCCAGGCTTGATTGAAGTTAAGGTATCCATAGATTAAGGGTGCTACCAAAAATATCCGAGTGATACACTCTAAGTAAATTTATGTATTTTTTTTTTTACCTTTATTACTCTCAGTAAAATTGTTACTTGCTTAAATACATTAGTTGTGCAGTTGAATTTGAGTGTGCATAATTTTGTATTGTCCATTGAGCGTTCCAAAAATTGTTCACTAGCCGCAAAGTACTAGCTCTTGCTCTAACTCACGCCCGAGATAAAATAAATATAGTTGGAAGTAAAATTCATAACACCCCTCGTTGTACGGAGTCCACGGTCTTTCGAACCGTGTTTCCCGGACCACGCGCTTTGTGGAGCTCAGAGTCTTTTGTACAAGAACCCGCGCTTCGTGAGGCCTTTTCCAACGTGCCTCGCGGCTGTTTTCCGGCGTGTGTGCTTCAGTGGCGTTCCTTCACTCAAGCGAATTTTTTTTGAACCCACGGATTTCAGTGGCGTGCGTGTTTCAACCAGTGGACCTTTACCGGCATTAGTTTACGAGGGGCGGGGCGTGCCCGCATGGACAATTACCTGCATGCTTGTGCTTGTGTGTTAGTGTTACGAGTTTAAGTAGTAAGTTTAGCGTTAGTGGTGGTGGCCTTTTTAGTAGTGGAGTCGGATTGCCTCACCCCTTTTTCAGCTGCCCCTCTTAACTAGTTTTAAATATTCCTATGGTGATTGGGGATTTCAATCAACTGGCATCCCTGGACTGAAGAGTACTTAGCCTGTTGGCGGTACTCTTAGCGAGGTAATTTTTTTATTTCTATTTTTTTTACGCTATGGAGCGTACCCCCCCCCCCCCCCACACCCATACGGTCGATCACCTGCAAATGGGGAAATTATTCCTGGTGGGGACCCCCGCCACGACAGGGACGAATTTTTAAGTGTCCGCGACACTCTCCAACGGGATCCTACGGTCACTTCAACCACCTTTGACACGGGTACCGACGGCGGAGCACTTAGCGCAGTCCCCCGCGCGCTCGGGCTTCAGCGAATGCTTAGGGTTCGAGAAATCCCCCCTACGCGACATGGCATCCCTGGTGGGGACTTCGCTGAATAATCTCCTGCCTAACAGCCAGCCTTTCCCGCGCTCGGTCACAGGACTATTTTCCGCAACCTCGAACGAGTTCGCTAGGGCCAAAACTCTAACATTCGCGACCGCCCCCCAAACCAGTGCCGAAACGGAGTTACGCGGACCAATAAAGGGCAATTCTACCCCCGAGGCTGGACGTATTGGGCAAATGCCAGCTGACTCTGCTCCCCTTCAGGCAACCGAAGTTTTGGCACAATTAGCCAACGCATTTAGCACGTTAGCCCTAGAGCTCCGCCAACAGAAAAGCCACTCACCCCCGCGACCCACCTTCAGTGGAAAGCCGCATGAGTGTCCGGTCCGATTTATCGACAATTTAACCAATTGGTTGTGCGACCAAAGGGTTTATGATCCAACCGAGCAGAGTCAGATAGCTGCTGCTCAATTACGCGACGAAGCCAAATCGCGGTTCGAGCCACTGAGGTTGTTCATTACAACATTCGGGGAGTTCACTGGACGATTGCTGGACGGGTTTAACAGTTTTGAACTCCTCACTAAACTGAAGGTCGAATTGTTCGGGACCCAGCAAAACCGAAATGAGCCAGTGGATATTTTTTTGGCAAGGAAACCTAGTTTAAGCTGACGGCTAAATCCGTGCGCCACCGAAGATGAGCTAATCGAACTATGCCTTAACTTGTTACGCCCGGAGTTACGAAGCCGATTACGACTGGGCCATTTCGCTGACATGGAAATATTCACACAGCTAGCTTCTCGAATCGAATCGGATCAACCATTTGGCAAAACAACGATCGACCCCGCAGAACCACCCGCACAACGCTCAACAGCGAGCTCGACACACCGAAAGAACAGCGGTCGACTTCCGAAACTGCTCCAGTCAACAGCGCGCCATTCCAGCCGGGAATAATTAATCCAATCGTCGCAACAACAACGGGCCGCGACTTCCCGAATCAAATCCGGAGTCTCGAGCCAGAATCTTGACATTATGCGATGAGCGGAATGCCGAGATCGCGGAACAGGAACGGACAAAAAAACGAATAGACGGGCCACCGGAACCTGCGCGGCCCTCTCGGGTGAGCCACACTTCTCCCGCATCCAACGTTGTCAATCACCACAATCACCGACTAACAAGGCCGATTATCCCCGTCATATTTAAAACCAAAAAATATGACGCATTGCTGGACACGGGCTCCGATTTAAATCTGGTCGATGCCAACATCATAAAAAACCCGGAACAAACAAGCGAGCTCCCTACCCTGGAGCTGGCATGCTCCGGCAGCCGCGCCGAAGTATTGGGCCAGGTGCAAGTGAGCCTGAATCTTGGAGATAATACTATCTCGGTCCAGTGCATTGGCGTCAAGGATTTGCTCTACCCCTTTATCCTCGGAGGAGAGTTTTTCCGCCAGGAAAAAGTTACCCTGGATTATGATCCACAATGCGCCTACATAGGTGCCGCGCAGCGGCAAACGTTTTACTGGAGCCGCGGGAGACATCAAGGACCCGGCAACGTCGAACTGCCCGAACTTAAGCCCGAGCATCCACCCGAACTTCGGAAGTTAATAATCGAGTTCCAGGAAATATTTATCGTGGGGTTACAACAACCTATCACACGGACCACGGAGCACCGTATCGTATTGAAGGAGGAGAAGGTCGTCAACAAACGGTGCTACCCGATGACCTCCGAGAAGAAGCGGATAATGTATGAACAACTGGACGAAATGCTCCACGCGGGAGTGATTGAGCCCACCTCGTCACCCTACTCCTCCCCTCCTGTTCTTGTAAATAGACCCGGCAAAAGCCACCGCTTCTGCGTCGATTATCGGCGGCTGAACGAGCTGACGAAGGACGAGTCCTCCAACCTTCCCCGGATCAGTCTTCAACTAGCCGTGGTCCGATCCGCTTGTGCGAAAAATTGTTTCTCGTGCTATCGGATTGTCAACCACAGTTTGTGTGCTTTCTTTTGCTGAGTGAATATAAACATTATAAGTTCGTAGTGGAATCAATAGACAATTTAGAATCCGCCGACGAAGACGACAATGAGTCCGTAATCTCATTGTCGTCTCTAAGTTCGCTCGCCAGTAGCGCTGCGTCAGCAGATGCGTTCCACCAATTGGACGAGGAACAAAAGCTGCAGAAATTGAAGCAGGTTGTCCGCTTGCTAAGGACAAACAAAAATTGCGACCGCTGCAAGGTGGTTACAGTGGACTTTACAGCTGCTTACACAGCAGGCAAACCACCAAAGTGGTCGCTGGCGGTCAACCATTTGAAGGCCGAACACCCAACTGTTCGGAAAAGGGCCCTGCTAACCACCCAGATCTCCACAGGGGCCATACCCAAACGGAAGCTGGACAAGGTAAGCCCCCCGAATACAACAAAGAAACCCAAGCACCAGCCAGAAAAAGCGACGATCGAGATTGGCCCAGAAACGTCAACGGACCAATCACAGCGAGCCACGAACCGTCAGCAGATCAAAGAAAAGCGGGGAGCTGTTGCTATGGCTGAAAAAAGCTCAGACGTGCGCCAAACAGTGGCCGATGACAAGTCGGATCACAGCGGTGATGCCTTTATGGTGCCACGGAAAACGGTGCCGTGGAGCACACTATTGACCACACCGGCATGCCCAGCAGTAACAACCGAAAATAGATTTTCGCCAATCCAACCGGCAACTGACCCCTTGGAGAATGAGCCTCAACCCTCCACCAGCGGGACCCAAACAATGCATGAGGAACTGGCTGCCAAAGCGGCTGCTTCGCTCAGCAAATCGGCGAAGAAGGCCGAAAAACCGCCACCAATAGTCATCCTGGGAAAGCCCAGCAGCCACAGCGCGCTAGTGAATGGCCTAAAGTCAATTACAAATAAGCCATTCACATTAAAATACACTAAAGCGTCGCTGATAGTGTACTGCAGCTGCATTTTAGACTGGGCGGCGGTCAAGCGGTCACTGGAGGCAGAGGGCGGTCAGTTCCATACCTACGCACCCGCAAACCAGCGTACACACGCGTTTGTGGTAAGGGGGCTCGAGGGCAACGTGGAGCCTTCTCAAATCAAGGAGGACCTCGAGGAAAAGGGGTTTGCCATCAAAAATGTCTTCCGAATGAAGACCCAGTTTAGGCCCCTGTACCTGGTTGTCACCGACGATTCGGTGACCTTACGGAAACTCGCCACCACCGCCAAAGTGATCCGCGATGTCAGGGTCTCCTGGGAAACCAGGAAGAACCAACGAACCCTGACGCAGTGCCGCCGATGCCAGGGCTGGGGACACGTATCGGGCAACTGCAACAAACATTTCAAGTGCTCCAAGTGTGCGGGCCCCCACGAAATAACATCGTGCCCGCCGGGATCGGCGCTAAAATGCGCCAATTGCACTGGTCCCCACCGGAGCTTTGACGAAGCATGCCCGGTGTACGTTTTCAAACTGGCCCAGCGTCTGGTTGAAAAACCACAAATGCAGTTCGTGGCGGCACCACTTCCGTCCAGACCAGCGTGGGGGCAGACCTTCCGACCCGCAGGCCCGATCCCCCACCCAGAAACCAGCAGGACTAGGCAGCCCATCCCGAGCCCGAACGAGTTTCCGCCGCTCCCTGGCAGAAATGAAATGACCAGCAGGGCCACGCAGCCTGGTCAAACCGTCGCAGTTAATGGTCCCCAACCAAGACCCCCCACTAACCAAGGCATGAACGCTGGCGCAGTAGCCACTCTGGGCACTCTACATCGGGAATTCGCCGATCTGGCATCGCAGGTGAACTTACAGGAGGTAATCAAGGCGGTTAGATTTTATAGCGCTGCGTTGAGGGGCTGCGAGACGAAAGCGGAAAGGTTCCTCGTTTCCGCGCAGTTCTTCAACGAAGACATTAATAGCTTCGATTTTTAAGCCCTGATTTTGCCAGTTGTGCCCTATGAGGATAGGAGAATGGAACTCATGCGGACTCCGGAGTCGTCTCGGTGAGTTTGTGCACTTCCTTCAGACCGAGGATATCGACGTGGCGTTGATTGTCGAAACATGGTTGCGCCCCGGGGATATACTTAGGATTCGGGGGTACAGGCTCGAACGTGCCGATAGGCCCGGTTTAAGGGGAGGGGTGGCCATAGCGGTCAAAACGTCAATTCCATACAGGAGCCTGCCGCACAGGCAGTCATCAATAGAGAACGTCGGCGTTGAACTTCGTGATGGAGTTTTGATCTACTGTGGCTATTTCTCCACCGTACGCTTACAGGCCGCTGATGTCGATCCATTTTTCATAAACACCAATAGGGTGTTGCTAATGGGAGATTTCAACGCCCGCCATCCACTATTCAATAACCCTGGACATAAAAACGCAGCCGGCAATTTTCTAGCCGACTACGTTCGCGACAATGGCCTACTCGTTATGCCCACTTCATCCCCAACCCATTACCCGAACAGTGGAGGGAATCCATCCTACCTCGACTTCGGAATTGCCAAAGGACTCACCAATCTCACGGAGATGGTGGTTATAGACGCCCTCAGCAGTGACCATTTGCCCATTTACCTCGACATTAGGGATTTAAAGCGCACACAAACTAACGACTTTCGATATTCATACGAAAATTTCGATTTTCGCGAATATCGAAAACGACTACAAGACCTGACGTGTATTCCAGGCCAGATTGACACTGTCGAAGCTCTAGAGCATGCGGTAAAAGGTCTGACCAGGAATATACAACGGACACAGCAAGCTTTGGCCAAAAAAGTTCCGAACAGACCGCGGCGCGACAATCTTCCTGAGGAAATTTTGGACCTTATTAAGGCGAAAAATCGAATCAGGAAGCGATGGCAGCGATTCAGGCGATCTGCCGATCGCATAATGGCAGCAGAGCTTGCACGAGACATACAGCGCGAAATCTCCGCATACAGGAATTATACCTGGGCGGAGAAACTGCGAAATCTGACTCCCCGTGACAATTCTCTGTGGAAACTGTCGAGAAGTCTGCGAAAAGGCTATGAGCAAGTCCCCGCGCTTGAAAAGAGGGGCGGAGTTATATTACCTCCAAGGACAAGTGCGAGCTGCTCGCCGACTTTTTGGCAGAAGTACACAAGGTCCAACCAGCCCTTCAGGATAACGAAACAGAAAGACAGACCGCTGTTTTTGTAGAACGGAAGTATCCTATACCACCCTCGATTTTGCATTCCTATATAACAACCCCGTCGGAGATACAATCGTGTCTTCGGCGTCTCCCTAGCCGAAAAGCCCCCGGGCCAGACGGCATCCCTTATTTACTCCTCAAAAACTTACCGCGGAAAACTATTGTGCTAATAGTGCAAATAGTCAACGCAGTCCTTAAATTGCAGCACTTCCCACAGGACTGGAAGAACGCTGTAATAATCCCCATCTTAAAGCCGGGCAAAAACCCGACCGAACCCGCCTCTTATAGGCCAATTTCCCTCTTGAACACCCTCGGCAAATTAACCGAGAAGGTCATCCATTCGAGACTACAGGCAGCAGCCGAGCTTCAAAGTTTAATCCCGGATGAGCAGTTTGGCTTTCGACCAAGACACAACACAACGCTGCAGACTGCTAGGATCGCAACGGATGCCTATGCAGCATTTAATAAGCTTCAAAGCACGGTTATGCTGCTTCTGGACATGCAAAGGGCCTTTGACACAGTCTGGCACACAGGCCTGCTGTACAAGTTGTTTGCCGTGCATTCACTGCCACTCTACCTAGTTTCCCTTATAGCGTCTTACCTAAAAAACCGTTCCATCCAGGTGAAAGTGGAGAATTCCACTTCTGCTAAAAGACGCATCGCGGCAGGAGTACCACAAGGAACAGTGATTTCGCCGCTGCTGTATACATGGTACACAGCAGACATTCCAAAACTTCCCACTACAAAAATAGCACTATACGCTGATGATACGGCTATCTACGCATCGTCTTTTTATGCTCAGGCTGCGAAATCTCGCATTGCACATCACCTGAGTTTATTGACGCCGTATTTTGACAAATGGAAACTTAAAGTGAATCCCAGGAAGACGGAACTTATTATCTTTTCGCGCAAATTCACTAACAACAAAATCTTATCACCACTCGTGGTCCAAAATACTCCTATCAAACCAACAAAAGAGGTGAAATACTTGGGATTCAAACTAGACGCCCGACTCCATTTCAATAAGCATGTTGACTATGCTGTACAAAAGACTGCCATGGCCCGAAGAAAGTTGTACTCTCTTCTGGCGCCAAATTCTTTCCTATCACCTCGAAATAAACTTCTGCTCTACACCTCCACCATAAGGCCCATACTGACCTACGGATCCCCTGTCTGACACTCTGTCTGTGATTCCACGAGACGACGTGTTCAAAGGACCCAAAATAGGTTCCTAAGAGGCGTCCTATCGGCTGACAGATACACCAGAATAACCGAAATGCACGAAGCTACAGGGATGGCCTATATAGCCGACTATATAGATACCATCGCTGAAAAATTTTATCATAGCGGAGTGCAAGGCTCAGTCCTCACGCGAAATATCACCCAAGTAAGAGCAAACGACCGCCCAACCCATGGTCCCCTGTATAAGCGACTTCCCATATTTTATGAGGATTTTGTCCCTGACAGTACGTGACGACAAACAAACATTGCCTGCCAGTTGCAGACAGTCGTTTCTAGCAGGCTGGAAACGCACAAATCCAACATAACGTGACTTGACGGGTTCGTCCTGCCTCGTCCTGGCTGGTGCTGGCTGGTCCTTGCACCGATCGGGGCGGGGGCGGAAGGATTTGGTCATCTAGTTGAAACTGCCGGCGGTTAACGCCACGGCTGACAGTATCAGGCTTAAAGGTCGAAGCAAAAGGGGTTTTTGGCTTCCCTTCAGGAAGACCTTTTTTCCTTAATGAATGCCCCTCGAATAAAACCAAAACCGCCACTTCAAGACTATCTCTTGACGTTGTCGTGCGTATGGCTAGCTCGGGAATGTCCATGTTAGGGCACTGCCCAGGTAATGGACGACTTAGCGCGCCTATTTAGATCATGGGCAGAGAGCAACCGGCCGAACATCTGGCTAGACACGGGAGTTATGTTTGTTAACTTTGTTTGTGAATTTTGTTAATGGGAATGTTCAATAAATTTTATCTATCTATCTATCTATCCCCGGATCCAAGTCACGGTAAAAGCACTATCGACGTCACGGGTATTTTCCGTGCTCGACTTAAAGAGCGGATACTGGCAAGTACCGCTTAGCCAGAACAGCAAAAGGCACACTGCGTTCTCCACTCCCGATGGTGCCAGCTATCAGTACACCGTCATGCCGTTCGGCCTAAAGAACGCACCATCCACGTTCCAGAAACTAATGACCGCCGAAGTCCTGGTCGCCCTGATAGGCAGAACGGTGGAAGTGTATCTGGACGACATTATTGTACACAGCCTCGACGCGGAATCACACCTGCTAGACCTGCGAGTGGTCCTGGAACGACTGCAAACCCACCACCTAAAGGTATCCGCAGCTAATGCCAGTTGGTGACTGCTGAGCTAGACTTCTTGGGCTACCGAATCGACGGGGATTTAGTGGAGGTTCAGCCGAAACATCTACTACAAATACACGACTTTCCGAGGCCTAAGAACCTACGGCAGCTCCAAAGTTTTTTGGGGACCTGCAATTGGCTCCGAGAACACATCCCGGATCTGTCAAAGATATCCTCACCCTCACCGATCTAATACAGGGGGGGCGGAAGGAAGTTTAAGTGGACCCCCGCCGCCGAAGAGGCTTTTGAGAGGACCAAGACAGCAGTGGCAACAGCTCAGCCTCTTGGACGGCCGGATTACTCCAAGCCCTTATAGGAGGTGTACTGGAGGTAGGGTGCGTATGTTGTAAGTCTATGTTAAACGTAATAGCCAGGTGGTCGGATTCAAGTTCGGTGATTAAGTTCATGTTGTTTGTTAAGTTTCTTATGTGCAGTAGAACGTCTGGTGTTGAGTCTGGGTTTGCGGGCATCAGAAAAGTTGGTGGGGTGTGCTGTTTTATAAAGTCCGAATTTTGTAGAAATCTTTTAAGCTGTTTCGTTTTGTTTTTGTTCAGATTAAAGTCGCCTATAATTATTGCATATTTATAGATGCTTGCTTTGGTCAATCTGTTTTGTTCTAAGTTGGAGTGTGGGTGTATGTATGTAAGGAATATGTGTATCAGGTCATTTAGGTAGGGTATCGTAAAATGTATGCAGTCGTTCAGAGGGTGGTTGAAGGAAGGAGGATTTGCTCTTCCAAGTTTAAATGTTGGTTTTAGGAGAGCTGCGACCCCGCCCCTGGCATGATTGATGGTATTTCCATGCCTAAAGATATACTGCCAATTTCTGTACGTTGGTGTCTGTCCTAGTTTGGTTTTAGTCTCTACAAATATGCAGCAGTCTGTGTCGTTTTGTTCTATGTAATTGTAAATAAGTGGTTTTTTACTGTTAAGTCCGTTGATGTTGGCGTAAAGTAGTCTCATGTTGAACGGTCTATGTTAGTGATTGTTTGTTTTAGTTGTTCATGGGGTTCTGTCGAGGTGTTTTGGTTAGGTAGGAGCATGTCGAAAATCAATACACGCAAATGGTTACCAAAGAACACGACCGAGGTGTCGATGTCAAAATCCTGAATAAATTGTTTTCACATTTTTTTATCAAATCTTCTCTGTTGGTGTTTGTGGACTTGTTAATTTGATGTTTGTATTTGTTTAATATCATTAAAGCATATTAAATTGTCTTTTAAACTGCATATTTCTTTTTTCGATCTGATGAATAGTTTTAAAAATATAAATAGTTAAAGTCGATTGTGGGCCGATTTGTATGCACGCAAGTGTATCTTCAAGAAAAAAAGTTGTTAGAGATTCTTCCAGACACGACAAGAATTTTTAATGGAGACGAAACCTGCTTCTTGTTGTGTCCTAACGAAGACAAAGTTTTCGCACCAAAGGGAGCTAAAAACACATACGAAGTAGGTCAAGCACTTGCAAAATATAATCTCACAGTTGTTTACTTTTTCTGCATCAGGCTTAATCTTACCACCCATGGTTATTTTCCCATACGAACGCCTTTCAGCAAATATTGCTGCCACCATTCCAGACCATTGGGGTATAGGTATAAGCGAAAATGGCTGGATGAAGTCTGAAGTATTTATATGGCAAATATATTTCATAAATATATTAGTCAAAATGGAATTAAAAGACCTGTCTTTCTTATTGTGGATGGGCACAAGACTCATTTGACGTACGAAATAAGCACTTTATGTACCAAATTAGAAATAATTCTAATGGCTTTATATCCAAATGCAACAAGAATTTTGCAGCAGGCAGATGTTGCACCGGCATCGTGCTTTAAGCCACTAAAATCACGATGGAAGCAGGCGGTTTTAGAATGGAGAAGACACAATCCATTAGTACAGTTGACGAAACAACATTTTGCTCCCATATTAGCAGAAGCTATTAAAGGTTTAAAAGAATCGACCATAAAAAATGGTTTCAAGGCTAGCGGTGTCTTTCCATGGAACCCTAACGCTATTGACTTAAGTGTTTGCGAAAAGAAAAAATTGGTCCATGCAAATATCCCATAGATGACTTAAATAAGGATAATAATTTAGGTTTCACATATGAAGATTTTTGCAATATTGTCGGGCCAACAAAACTTCAGCAATTACAAGAGTACCATGAACAGGATAGTGGAAGAACAGACACTCTTCACTTCCAGTCCCTGGTCTGCCAGATCCTGCTTTATGGCAGTCGGATCGACATTCCCCTCCAGGCCCCTCAGGACGAACGCGTGGGTTTTTTCCGACGAAGGGACGTAAGTATGGAACTGGCTCTTGTCCTCCTCCAGGGATCGTTTCACCGCCGCCCAGTCCATAATGCTGGTGCAGTACACGATTAACGAAGCCTTCGTGTACTTCAGCGTGAACGGCTGACTGGTGATTCCTTTTATACCACCAATTGGCGGCGGCTTTTCTGCCTTCTTGGACTTGTTTGGAGTTGCCGCAGGGCTCTCAGCAACTGCTTCCCGTTCAGTCCCTACGATGGTGTTGGGAAGTGTTGCAGGCTCATCTACGATTGGCGGCTGGATGGGCGCAAAGCGGTTTTTCAGCGTCGTGGAGGCCTCCGGAGCAACAATCAGCGTGCTCCACGCCACAGTCCTTCGCGGGACTATGAACCCGTCATCCGCTGCGCCCGCTGAAGTCGCCCGCGACACCCCTACAGATTCCTCCATCGCCGATTTTTTTGGAGCCGGGGTTGGTGACGCCGGCGATGTCGGGTCGGACTTGGGCACCCTACCCCTCTTCTTGGTCCTGGGCCTTAGACAGTAGCTCCTTTGGGAGCCCCGGTCCGACTCAGATTCCAGCGAGCTTCCGGGATTCATTTCACTTATCGCGCAAACCCGGTAGTTGCCCGATAAGGAATGTTCCAAACGTTGTCCCAAAAAAAAACGCACAATACAATAACGAACACAAACACAATTTCCACTCGATTTTAACTGTATTTTAACTGTAAAATATCGCACGATTCTGCCTCGCAGCACGTCCACACTCTGCAAGCAACGATGCGAGACTTTTTTCCTGCTCCTAGATTCCGAGTAAAGGTTTGTAACCCACCGCGGAAATGCCGTACGCGCCCAGAGACAAAACTCTTTAACAACCGCGACACGTTAAACGGATTGTGCGCGTCTCAGGTACCAGAGCCATAGACTCACCTTAATTTTAGTTTTGTTAATAGTAGTTTTTTTCTTGTTTTGTTTGTTTACCCCTTCTTTTTTGTTTTGTTTGTTCGGGTATCAAAAAGGACAACTCGCGTTGATGCAGGGGGGTACTACCCGTAATAAGTACCTGGCATCCCGTCACTTGGCAAACCACCACGTAATTAAACTGTGTAGTGCGTTGGACTGTGGTTCCTTTTTGTTTTTGTTGTTTTTTTTTTGAATCCACCAAATCGTCCGATATGCAGGGACAGGGTCGCGACTCCCATTCCGGCAGAGAAACTCCGGAAATGCCCTCCGCTCGCAACTCAAGCGAATGGAGCGGGGATCTGCGCCACAAGACAATGAATCCTTTCAGAGGTCGGATCAGATTCCGACAATATATTCCAGGTAAACGGCACAAATACGGAGTGAAAATTTTCAAACTTTGTGGAGAGAAAGGTTATACATACTGAATAATAATAGTAATACAAAATATATTCTGGTCAGGAGAACAACCCAAACGAACAGCCAGTTGCCACTCGCGAAGTTCTTGAACTTATGGAGCCTCTCTTAGATCGCGGACGTCTACTATGTACAGACAACTTTTATACTAGCGTCAGCCTCGCACATGACCTTCTGGCTAGAAGGACGCACCTTATTGGGATTCTGAGAAAAAATAGAAGATTTAACTCTAAGCCAGTTACGGATGCAACACTTGTAAAAGGAGCCATGACGGTACGTGAAAGTAATACTCATGTAATAGTAGGAAATGGAAAGAGAAACGGGAGGTCTTATTTCTGACAACTGAAACAGTTTCTGAAATGATAAATGTGCAAACAAAAAGGGTATTGTAAAAAAACCGCCCACCATTGCAAAGTATAACGGTATCAAGTCATTTATAGATGTGTCAGATCAAAAGGCTTCCTACTCGACTAGCGTACGACGTGGTATAAAATGGCATAGAAAGGTTGCCATTAAACTACTCAAATACTGCAGTGGTGAATGTTCATATAGCATACCAATCCGTTACTAAAAAAACTACAAACATAACCAAGTTCAGGGAGGAGATTACAAATAAAATTTTTAGTGATAGGCATATTGTAATGAATATTCCATCTGAAGAGACTTCCAGAAATCACAAATTGATTGAGACAGAGTCAAGGGGTAGATGTACCAAATGCTACAAAGCTAACAGTGAAAGAAATGGTAGAGGCTACGCAATGGCGAACTGCAATGCCAAGGGTGTGAACACAAATTTTTATGTATGAAGTGCTTTTTTAACACTCACTGCTGTAATGTACGTAAATAAGATGTGATAAATAAAAACAATAAAAATGACCCAATATGGGACACATAGTTCAAAGTGAATAAGTTCTATTTTTTTAATACAGGGTGTCCCACCGGGAACCGCCGCGATCGATATCTGGCAAACTGTAATTAGGAGAGAATTGAAAATTGGACAGTGTGCCGGAGTCTTGCATAAGCAAGTTGTCACTTACTTCCGGTATAACCGGAAATGTGGCCATCTTGAAAATATTTTAGATCGCTTGCCCCCAATGACTTCGGCACACTGTCCAATTTTCAAATCTCTCCTAATTACAGTTTGCCAGATATCGATCGCGGCGGTTACCGGTGGGACACCCGGTATATCAACTATGTGAACCATACCTGGACACACCCAAAAAACTTTTTTGTGATAAAAAAATTGTTGTCTGTATCATTTTTGTACGTTTAAACGTAAAAGAAATATATTAGAGAAAAAAAATTGTGTTAGCTTATGCAAAACATTCAACACCAGAATGCGCAGTAGTGTAGTAAGTGTTAAAGAACACTTAAAAAATACTGCTTCTAATGCTACTTATATTAGTAAAACATCAGCAAATGATCTTATTAAATGTTGTGGACGCGAAATCATCGAAATTATCGTAAAAAATATTATTGATGCACGATTTTATTCGATTATTTTCGATGAAACAACGGATATTGCACATATTTCCCAATTAAGTGTGTCAGCACAATATTTTTCTCCAGGAAAAGTTTTTGATAGTTTGTTAGGACATGTTTGTCAATACATGAGGACCTGAAAATGGACACCATCAGGCAATTCCTCACAAAAAAGCACAGCAAATTCAAAACAAAAGTCCAAAACCACCCCAAACCAGTGGAAAAGTCCCCATTTGACAGAAATCATGGCGAATATCGAGGAAATCGGGCCCAAACCTCCATTATGGCTCCCGTGGAATGGGATCTCCCAACTTAAAACCCCTCAGCTAATCATGCCACCTTCCCCCCTTACCCCTCACCCAACCCTTGACCGCTTCAGCGCTGGTTTTTTTTCTCTCTTCTTCTCTTTCTCTCATATAAAACTGCAGAGGTACAAGGGCTAGGTGGTGCAATTTGCACTAATCAAAATTAGAACTCAAATCAAGCCAATCATTCCATCAAGCCAACAAGGCACCCAGAAGGAGCCAAAGTTCGTAAGAATTTAGAAATCTAGAATAAAAATCCACACATCCCCCCTAATATCAGGTGATTAGATTATTAGTTTTCTGCTCGTCGAACAAGACAGATGTACCAACAACCAGAACCAAATAATTCAATCAATCAACCAGCTATTTGGATTGAAAGTCTCAAAACGAAAATCCTTGTCAAAGAATCGAGCATCGTTTGCCTCAACTTAAAAATAGATCGACTCGAAAGAGAACTCAACTCCCTAGGGACAAAAAATTTTCAAAATTCCCAGGTTGAATCCAAGGAAACAAACCAAAAAGCGCCCCAACAAACAAGCGATCCCGAAACCAATGAGTTTCCGCCACAAAACCCTCCAAAAGCGCCCACAAAACCCCAAATCCCTAACAGACCCAAACCAGGCAAAGTCCCGATTACAATTACCAACCCGGCTGACTGGCGTAAAACCCAGGAAGTGCTAGCAGCAAACAACATTCCTTTCACCGACCACAAAAAAACCGCCGAGATCTCCATCTTTCCCTGCAACTCAAATCAACACAAACCAACAATCAACCTCCTAAAAGCGAACAAAATCCCCTTTTTCACGCACACAACTGAGGAAGACAGGAAGCTGTCGAGCATTATGAAAGCCCTCGATGACCGCATGGACATCGAGAAAATAAACAACGAAATTACCGCTCTGGGCTTCGCCCCAGAACTAACACACTTTTACCGTCTCGGACACTCCAAGAAGGTGTCCAACATGGTAAAAGTGCTCCTACCCAAAACCAAACAAACTTCTTCGAAATCACCCACCTCCAAAATCTTTCAGTCAAAATCGAACCCCAAAGACATTCGAACCCACTAAATACAAAATAAATTCCGCAGTGTAAAAACTGCCAAAAATCACCCCCGGCATGTCTTACGCCGAAAAAACTCAAAACCCACCAACTCTAGAACAAATTCAACACAACCCGAAAAAACCGTCCCAAAAACCAATTACACCCCCAGACCAAATCAGCCCGCAGTTGCTCGAACTTCTGTCACTCCCTATATCCGAGATTGAAGCCAAAATCAAATCGATTGAGGCTTTAATCTCCCAAAACCCAATACTAAAAGTCTTAATATAAATCGCTCAAACTTTCTTATCCGCTTCCGCCCAGGGCTAACGGGCTAGTCACAGCAATACGCAGAAGTCATAATAACAACTGAGCAAACAAGTGCAACCAAAAAAGAGTAAAAGCTCGAAAGAGCTAGCTCGAGGAAAAATCCACCACATCCTAACATCAGGCTGAAGCCAGCTGACGAGTGACGAGAGGTAATAGGTTCGAAACAGGCATAGGGGTGCCTGAGGTTAGGGAGCCCTCGAAATTTGCATTTTTATACTTACAATGATTTCGCTTCCTAAACCAGGCGTACCAATGGTGGATGGAAGTGATTTAATATACGATTTAAATAACGTAGTACTCGACATTACATAAAATAATTCAATTTGTTCTATTTATGTGTGTTCCGAACAGTGAAAAATGCCACAAAAACGTAAAGGGGCTTCTTTGGACCGTCAAACACGTAGAGCTGCAAGCATGCGAAGTAGAAGAGCCCAAAGAACAGAAGAACAACAACAGCAAGATAATACTAATGTGCGTGAAAGCATAGCGCTATTTCATCAAGCAGAATCAGGAGATGCACGAGCTGCACGAAATGAACAAAGAAGATTGCAACAAAGACAAGCACGCCGCTTTATAGTTAATAAAAGCAGAGCAAATGATCAACAACGCCAACAGGTACATCGATCAATTACATCTGATTCATTCCTGCGTCTAGGATTCCAGTATGAGCCCGATATTCAATAGAATGCTCATTCAAAAGTGGTAATTGGTGCTATGCATAAAGAATGCCCGCATTGTAATGCTCTTAAATTTAAAAATGAGACAGCCGGGATGTGTTGCGCGTAAGGAAAGGTGCAACTACCAACAACTGAAACACCACCTGAGCCATTGAACGGTTTACTTATCGGCACGGATCCAGATTCTAACCTGTTCCTGAAGTCAATTCGAACATTCAATTCATGCTTCCAAATGACATCTTTTGGAGCAACGGAATTAGTTAAGAATAGCGCTGTAAATGGCCAGCAATTCAATTCAACATTTAAAATCAAAGGCCAAATTTATCACAAAGTGGGTTCATTGCTGCCAATGCCAAACGAACCACATAAATTTTTACAAATCTATTTTATGGGCGGTGAGGATGCACTTGTGGACGCACGTTGTGGCTACAATAACCTTGATTCACTTTTTGCAAGATGCATCGTCAGGGAGCTGGACGCTCTATTAAATGAGCACAATTAATTGTTCAAAGTATTCAAATCACATATGCATAAACTACAAAATGATAATCACTCTATTGTCATCAATCCTCATCACATTCGTAGATTTAACGCACCTGTTGTTGACGACGTTGCTGCAATCATGGTTGGCGATCGTACAGCTTACAAGAGAAATCGTGATTCGTAGAAGAAATAATCTCCATTTCATTGCTGATACACACCGTTCATATGACGCTCTCCAATATCCACTAATGTTTTGGAAAGGACAAGACGGATATTGCATAAATATTAAACAGCGAGATCCCGCAACAGGTACTATATACTCTTTATAAACTTGATCATTATTCATTTAACCAGAACTTAATTTATTAATCTTAATTCATTAAACTTAGCTATTGTTAACTAATATTTATTATTACCTAACTACAGGAGCGGAAACAAACAAAACAAAGTTCGAAGGATTATTATTCGTATCGGTTGATGATTAGACGTGGTCAGGACAACGTTATTCTACGATGTCGTGAGCTTTGTCAACAATTGTGCCATCCCGAATAATATTGGTCTAACTCCATTTTTTTCTAAATTGCCATTTTTTATTCCTATGTCTGCCTGATTAGTTTATGTTTTATAATAAAAGTGGTCTATCTCCAAGTACTGCTAGTTTTCGATAGATGGAGGTTTGTCATATGAATACGGTAGTCAAAACGGAAAATGTTCAGTGTAAAACTGAAACAACTACCTATTTCGGTGTAATTGTGGTATATGTCCGGAGTTAAACTATTTTAATTCTGAAAATTTAGTTTATCTCCTGTCGATCATATTTGTGTTGTTATCATTCTGAGCACCTTTTCGTGATGGATACAGTTTTTTTTTGACTGGGAGAAATTTAGCGATTCTGGAACGGAATACCATCCAGGCTCGACAAGTTATGCAACTAGTAAGGATGTTTTAATAAAAGTATAACCCCTAATATTCATATTCTCGGTTAATGAAATAACAAAACGTGATTTCTTAGCAGGAATAATAGGTTTTTATTCAATTACAGATTAAAAATGCGTTTGTTTATTTGGTTTTAGGTTCAGAAGATGAAGAACAACTTGCTGAACTGAGTTTTCTGCAACAAACAACACCATCGACGAGTATGTATTTTACGTTCAATTTATCCATTCATTCCATGAATTACATTTGAGGCCTAATTTAGGCAAAAATTACACATGATTTTCTGATTCAGGTTCTCAAAACGATACGCCAAATCCTGTTGAAATGCCAGGTTGTGCGAGAGAAAATCCACCAACTATAGCATCAAGAAGTAGTAGGAAGCGAACAAGAAATGAGAAAGCTTGGAAAGTCAACCAAAGGAAATTAAATAGAAATACTGGGAAGGGCTACGTCACAAAGAAAGGTGTCACAATACCTAGTAAAGTAAAGTTCAAAAAAATGGATCACCTTATTCAATGAAAGCGATCGGAGGTCAATGTTTGAGTCATTCTGGAATCTCAGAGATTTTGGCGGTCAAAATGCATATATTTACGGTCTCGTAAAATGTAACAGAGTAACTAGAAAACGTCCAAGTGATGGTTCTCGTCATGGGAAACAAATGGCTTTCAAATACTTTTTGAAAAAAAATGATAAGACTCATGCTGTATGCAAAACATTCTTCCTTCATACTTTCAAAATAAGTAATGGACGTCTTTATAGATGTATTTCTAAGGAGATTTCAGAATGTAAAGAAACGCGTGAGTTATGTGACAGTCCCCATGGATTCCGCTGTATCAGCAGCCACGGAATACCGCTGATCACCATTTCCAAGTATCATCATGTCTTGTCTTTCTCAAACAGTAAAATCATATTAAAGTTAGTCAGAGTACAACCACGCTACAGTACAGTTGTAATAATTAGAAATAAAGTTAGTTTTTAAAAACGGTTTGTCATTTTTCAAACAGTTAACTGGCGCAGTCGGTAGGATCGATAGTATTGATAACGTTGCTGATTGATTGCATCGTGCTATCAAATTCGGGTACCGATTGAACTATCGATCGAACAAATTGACTTTGCGGAAATCGTGTCGTCTTGAGCAGAGTGGCTTCTCAACAATCAGAAAACCCATTCCATCGAGGAACTGCCAGAAACCAACCTCCACAAAGAAAATTGGGAAAAGAACCAAATCGTCTTTTTCGCCAGAAGATCTATTTGTTTTCAGACTAAACATTGCTGAATTTCAAAATCTTCTGATAGGCAAAGGAAGAATGACCAAAGCCGTCCTCCTAGTTATGTAAGTGCAATTTATCATAAATATTATATTTATGTCCGTTGAAAATTTATTAGCTCAATTGAATAATTTGAGTATAAACCCTTCAGTTGGCTCTGACTCTACTTCTTTACCCAATCAGGAAGTATCAACAAGGAATAATAATAATAATATAAGTAATTTTAATAAAACTTTGAGCATGTTTTTCAAACCAGAATACTTAAGTTGTGTACCGACATTTGACGGTAACCCTACAGAACTAAACAGATATTTGGCTATATGTGAGTCGATTATTTCTAACTTTTATGACGCTACCAATCCAAATAATTTTCAAAATGTTTATTTACTAAATTCACTAATTGGCAAATTAACTGGCAATGCAAGATTGGTTATTAATATTCAAGGTGTTTCAACTTGGGCTGAAGTAAAAGAATCGCTAAATAGAAATTTTGCAGATAAGCGAGATGAAAGGTGTTTAAACAGAGACTTGGTCATGCTTAAACAACTTCCACACGAAACGGCTCAGAAATTTTACGATAAATGTCTAGAATTATTAAATTTGTTGTGTAGTTATGTTGATGCTCATGAAATAGCAGCCGCTGCAGTTGTAAAACGTGACCTCTATCAAAAAATTACACTTAAAACGTATTTATCCGGGCTCAGAGAACCTTTAGGCACAGTAATTAGGTGTATGAGACCAAATTCTCTGACCGATGCCATTCAATTGGTCATACAAGAAGAAAACGTTAAATATCTTCAATATAATAATGCAAAACCTCCTGAACTTAAGTCAAATATTAATAATCGTCAATTTAGTACTAATAATCACTTCCAACCAAATATGTCACTTCAAAGACCTCAATTTAACCATTTCAACCAACAAATGCGTCCCACTTTAAACCAAAATTACTTCCAGCAGCAAATGCGTCCCAATTTAAATCAAAATCAATTTCCATCTAAATTTCCAACCGGACCTGTCTCTATAAGGCCTAATCCTAATTATGGACCTCCAAGACCGTTTACTAATTCGCAAGTTTTCGGTAAACCACCAGTTCAACAAAACGTTTTCAAACCTGATCCAAATCGTCAATTTTCCAAACCCACTCCAATGAGTTTGTGTACTAGGCAATCTTACGGACCTAATAAAACCGCGGGACCATCTCAACAATATCAACCAAAACTTGCGTTTGAAGAACTATACAACACAGAAACCGATTATCCAAATACAGAATTTGAAAACTCAAGTTATGAATATCCAAATGAGTTCTATGAAAATTCCGAATATACTATGCAACCAGAATATCTTCCAACTTGGCAAACTGATTTCAATGAAATATCAGCTCAAGATGTCAATGAAAATGAAGACCAAAAATTTTCGGAAAACTCTTCAGGAAATTTCAGAGAAATGACACAAGTAATTTCCTTGAACACAAGTAGTTCCAGTGAACTCCCATACATAATTTTTCCCGAACTTAAATCAAATTCTTAATTGACACTGGATCCACTAAATCTTTTATAAACCCTGAGTTAGCATTCAATTTATACCCAGACTTTGTAAAAACTGACCCATTCATAGTTTCTACCGTTTTCCAAAATTCATCTCATCAATATAGTGTTATGATACCTGCATCGAATATCTTTCAGTTGCCCAAACCAACAAAATTGAAATTTTATTTGTTTAAATTTCACAATGTTTTTGATGGTTTAATTGGACTTGATAATTTAAAATTACTTCAAGCTAGTATAAATTTTGTTACACGATGTCTAACCACACCTTTCACTAAGATTAAACTTTCCTTTGGTGAAACTAAATCAGACACCAATAGTATCAGTATTTTCCCACGAAGTGAACAAATTCATACAAAAGAAACAAACGATTCTTTCGACTTAGACGGATTTGTTAATGAAACCGCAAGTAAACATCTAAATTTACAATCCCATAACGCAGCATCTTTGGAGACACAACCTTCAACTTCGAATGTATGTAACCAGCGCGATAACGATGATATAGATCAAATATCAATACTAGTTCAAGCGGACGACGAACGCTTGTTATGATATCTCATTTCACGTACAGTTATGATATCTTATTTCACGTACTCAGCGTAAGGAAGTATCTAATTACTCTTACGTTATAAATATTGTTCTGTAGTTTCACTGATGGTATGTAACACCTCAGCAATTAAATAATATAAATTCGAACAAAACTGTAATAAACAGTCAGTTGTATATTGAAGATGAATCCATATCAATCGAAAGTAAAATAAATTTGTTTTAAAAACTCCCTTTCCAAGGTAGCGATTCTAACTGGCGCAGTCGGTAAGATTTGTCAACGAAAAGTCGTAAGAAATTCTTCAAAACGATCGTCGTGTGAGTATTAAAAACGATCATCGTGTAAGCATCGTGGAAGAACTTTCAAAACCATCATCGAACTTTCAAAACGTCATCCCGCATCGTGCGTGATAAATTCGGTTCGTTTCAACGAATTGCGACAAACCCGAACATTTCATTGATTGGCAGCGACAGGGCAACTCAAGGCCAGAACGTGAGGAACAAGCATCGTCCGATCAACTTTGGTGCGAGAAGAAGGGAACAAGCATCGTCCCACCTCTCATAGATTAGCCAGGGAAGAGACAAGCATCGCCCTTCCTATTGGACCCTAGCAACTAAGGAAGAAACAAGAATCAAAGAAATGAAAACAACATTGGTACTTCTATCACTGTAAGTCCACTTTTTCAATTTCCATTTTTTTGAACAATTCGAATATTGCGAATTTTTCCGCTTTTGTTTGCACAAGCAGCAAAACATTCTTTCGCTCAACATAATTTTAAGTCTAATTTAAAAAAAAAATAGTAAGACAATGGCACACCCTAATTTTGCTTTGATCAAATATCAAGCAGATAACATTCCCCCATTTGACGGCAACGCCAAGCAAATCAACATATTTATAAATGCTTGCGACAATTTTCTCAATAACCATCGAGATAGAACTAATGAGGACGCACATATAAATTCTTGTCTTTTTGACACTATCCTTTGCAAATTAGTAGGCAGAGCCGCTGATTTAATAGCTTCTCGTGTTGAACTTCAATCATGGGAACTTGTTAAACAAGCTATCATTGACACATTTGCAGACCAAAGATCAATTGATTGTGTAGTGCAAGATATAATCACCCTCAAACCCTCGAAAAACGAAACAGCCCAAGAATTTGGCTTGCGTTTACAAGACGTACGCAGTCTCCTATTTTCAAAAATCAATATGAGTAATGAAACTCGGGAGATCAAACTATTAAAAATATCAGAATGTCAAAACTTTATTCTTAGAACATTCACTAGTGGCATAACCTATCACATGCAACTAGTGGTAAGACTTAAAAACCCAAAAACCCTTGAAGAAGCCATGAGTTTCGCTCAAGAGGAAGAAAATTTCATTTATTATATAAACCGAGTCAATAATGAAAATAAAACGGTAATTAACATTCCAAATCAATTACCCAAACCAAATGTATTTTCTCCAAGCTCTATAAACACACAGAGACATACATTACCCATTTTCAAACCAAGCTTTCAAAATAATCGACCCATGTTTTTCCGTGCAAATCCAAACCCTTTCAGACCCAATAATAATTTCAGAAATTTTCCAAGACCGCAAATGCGCAATTCCAGTAATTTTGCGAGACCTCAAATGAATAGTAATATTTTCAACCGCAACCCGAATCAAAACAATAATCATCACAATCCTTATCAGAGTAATAAAGGCCCACGCGAAAGCTCAACCTTGTCTAGGTTACCTCCACCTGAACCCATGGATACTTCGTCAATGAATACGTTTATTAATAACCATAATCGTCAGCAAATTCCAAACTTTCTAACACAGGCTATAGAACTCGATGATTCTACTAATCAAGACGAACAGATTGACTACCCCGTTAACCAATTTGATGACTATCAATATTACTGTTCACAAAATGAACAAGACTACCCAGAACACCCAAATACCCACTATGAATACTATCTCAATGAGGATTTCTATGAAAACCAACCAATTTCAGACTCACATGATTTTAATCAACCAAATGTCGATAATTGTGAAAATTTTCAGAAACCCCAGATTTCACCCCAGAAAACGTAATATTGATCAACAATCTTTCAATGAACAAATTACCTGTCCTACACATTCCAGAAATTAACGCAAACTTTCTGATTGACACAGGTAGCGGCAGAAGTTTTCTAAAACCTGATTTAGCTTACCAAATTCGGTTCAGAACTATTCTTTGTCAAAACGGCACACGCCACTTCAATGCATAACGAAGTAACGCATTTACCTATCTTCGAATCTTTTCATTTTCCCGGACATCACAAATTCTATCTTTTTGATTTTTCACCAAGATTCGATGTCCTATTAGAAATCGACTTTCTTACTAGTATTGGTGCTAGTATCAATTTAAAAGATTTCTGTTTACAAACCGAAAACGTCACACTACCCTTATATTATCAAACAATGCCAACTGAACGAAATCAGCCGGATAAGTTGAAACATATTGATTTAACAATACCACCGCGAACATCTCAAAGAGTGAAAGTTCCCGTCAACAAACAAAACGGTCAATACCTTTTAGAATATAAAAATTTTGGTAAAATGGAAATGCCAGCAGCATTAGTAGAAGTCAATAACTATCGAGCAAACACAGTAATAACGAACTCCTCTGAAAATCCTGTGAAAATCCAAATTTCTTCCCCATTAAATGTAGAGCCAATTGAAGAAACTGAAAATTACTTTTTAGATCAACACCCCCGAACATTTTTCAATAACCTGGCAGAAATTGACAATCTTCAAAAAGCAAATCTCAAAAATCTCCGTTTAAAACATTGTAACGAAGAGGAATACAAAGCTATTCGGAAACTATGTTTTGAATATAGGGATATTTTCTATTGTGAAAACACACCACTGACTTTCACAAATCAAGTCAAACATAAAATAAATTTAACGGATGAAACACCAATTTTCACGAAAACTTATCGTTATCCATTCATACATCAAACAGAAGTAAATTCACAAATTTCCAAAATGTTCGAAAACGGCATAATTCAAGAATCCACTTCTCCATGGAGTAGTCCAATTTGGGTTGTACCAAAAAAATTAGACGCTTCAGGAAAGAAAAAATGGCGAATCGTGATTGATTATAGAAAACTAAATGACAAAACTATTAACGATAAATCTCCCTTGTCAAATATCAGCGACATACTTGATAAATTAGGTAAAGCACAATACTTTACTACCCTCGATCTAGCGAACGGTTTCCACCAAATAGAAATGGAACCTTCAGATATTCAAAAAACAGCTTTCTCTACTGATACAGGACATTACGAGTTCACTGGAATGCCTTTTGGTTTAAAAAATGCCCCATCTACATTTCAACGCGTAATGAACAATGTCTTAAGAGGAATTCAAAATGAATTTTGTTTAGTTTACTTAGACGACATAATAATTTTCTCTACCTCTTTACAAGAACATATCGAGAGACTAAAATCTGTTTTTGAAAGGTTAAGACAGTCAAATTTCAAAGTCCAACTTGACAAAAGTGAGTTCTTACACCATGAAGTTGCTTACTTAGGTCACAAAATAACAAATAAAGGAGTTAGTCCTAATCCAGATAAAATTAATGCAGTAAAACACTTTCCAATACCCGAAACACAGAAAGAAATAAAATCATTTTTAGGTTTAGCTGGTTACTATCGCAAATTTATTAAAGACTTTGCAAAAATCACCAAACCATTAACAATTTGTCTCAAAAAAGGAGCTAAAGTCACACATTCACCCGAATTTCTAAAATAATTCAATCATTTGAAGAATCTTTTAATTAATGCCCCAATATTAAAATATCCAGACTTCAATCAACCATTTGTCTTAACAACTTACGCTTCAAACATTGCATTAGGAGCAGTACTTTCCCAAGGCACACCCCCAAATGATCACCCAATTGCATACGCGTCTCGAACACTAAATGAAACTGAACAAAAGTATTCACCCATTGAAAAAGAACTTCTAGGCATAGTCTGGGCATGCAAATATTTTCGACCCTATTTATACGGCAAAAAGTTTGAAATCTATACGGATCATAAACCTTTAGTATGGCTATTTAATCTAAAAGAACCCAATAGTAAATTAGTACGTTGGCGACTCAAATTAGAGGAATACGATTATAAAATATGTTATAAGAAAGGAAAACAAAATACAAATGCGGATGCTCTATCACGAATTCAACTAAACGCACTAGAATCCGAATCTTTAATAAATTCACCTGGAAACATTGATCAAGATATTGAAACATTTCTAGAGGAACTTGTAGCATCAAGGCTAAAAGAAATTGAAAATCCCAAAGGCATCAACATAAATTCTAATGTTCAACTAAGACCTTCTCTGTCGGAACATAACACAAAACCCCAAATTATCTCAAGTGACAACACTGTTCACAGCGTTAATGCAGATCAAAACTACCCGGAAATGACCCTTCTAGATGAAATCATTAATAATAAACCCAGGCAATTGATCTTGAAAAAATCGCCTTATGATTCATATACCAAAACATCTCAAGAATTATTCGATGGAAACAAAATTATTCATGCAACATTACCTTTAAACATTCAAAAAATTTGTGACTCTCTAAAAGAGTATTTAACATCTCCTACTATGTATGTTTACTTTTTTTCAAAAGAACTAAGAAAATATTTTCAACAAGTCATGACAAACAACTTTCGAAATTGCAAATTAATAGAATGTACAAAACTCATCAATAATGTCAAAGAAGACGAAAGGATTCTATTAATCAAGCACAGGCACGAAGGTAAGACAAACCACCGTGGAATAGAAGAAACAACAAAATTTCTAAAATCCAATTATTACTGGAAATCTCTAAAAACTGACGTCTCGAATTACATTAAGAACTGTGGAAAATGTCAACGGTCCAAATATGATCGAAGCCCTCCAAATGAACCCCTAGCACTTACTGAAACACCTAGTAAACCATTTGAAATAGTTCACGTAGATACTTTCATTGCAGGAAATCAAAAATTCCGAACATTATTTGACTAATTTTCCAAATTTGGACAAGCTCTTCCTTACCATGGCAACGCAGTATCTTGTTGTGAACAACTTCTCAAATTCTTTTCATTCTTCGGAGTCCCAAGAAGCCTCATTTCGGACAACGGCTCAGAATTCAAAAATGAAGTAGTACAAGAACTTTTAATAAGTCATAACATCAAAGTACATTTTACTACCCCTTATCACCACGAATCAAATTCACCTGTGGAACGTTTTCACTCCACTCTAATTGAACATTTACGTCTTCTACGAGATACAGATCCAGATAGTGAATTTTCTAATCTAATGCCTTACGCCTTAATCGCGTACAACAGTACGATACATTCTTCAACAAATTTCACCCCTTTTGAACTTGTTCACGGTCATACAGACAGCAGAGATCCAATGAATATGGTCGCTTCTCACGTCTTCACTGAATATTTAGATTCTCACAAAAATAAAACGCAAATCCTTTTTGACAAAATAACAGCTGATTCTAAAGAAAAGAAAGAAAAAATAATAGAAAAAATAAACGAAAAGAAATCCCCACAAAACATCCAAATAGGATTTCAAGTATATAAAAAGTCAGATCTTAGATCAGGAAAATTAAAGAAGAAATTTTTAGGACCATTTACAATAACAAACATTCTCGAAAACGGAAAAATCGAAAAAGAAAACTCGAAAAAAAAGCGAGAAATCATTTACAAAAACGAATGTAAAATAATCCCCGTTTTTGCAGATGGGCCTATACCTGGAACATCGTCTCAACCAACGTAAAATTCCACAATCTAAATAACCACCCAGGAATGCTACCATTCAAACTCGGAACAGCAAAAATGATTTCAAACAATTGGAACCTTATCCAAAAATACGACCTAAAACTGATAATCAATGAATTCAAAATTCTGAAACAACAATCAAACTCACTTTCCACATGTTTGAAGAATAAGACTAAATATAATGAAGAATATAGCAATTCACTAAAATAACTGCATCATATCGAAAATCGAATCGATACGTTGATAAACCAAATTATTCCCTCAAGGTATACGATCAACTCAATTAACCGATCAAAACGAGGATTAGTTAACCCTCTAGGTTCCCTAATAAAATTTGTTACTGGCAACTTAGATCAACAAGACTCTGAAGAAATAAGCTCAAAGTTAAATCAATTGGAGAAAAACCAAAACCAACTAAAATAGATGCGATAAACCGAATTTCCTTACTCGATCAAACAATCGAACATTTTAGAGGAATAGTATCCAACATCACACACAATCAAGTCATCTTAAAGTCTAGAATTCTCCAGATTGAAGCTACAATTAGAAGAACAGAACTAAAAACAATCGAAGTTCAGGAATACTATCGAATTTTCATAGTAATTAACCAAATCACATTACTGTATCAATCAATCTATGATACTTTAGCAAAAATAGAGGTTGCCATAACGTTCTCAAAAATCAATATTCTTCATAATTCAATAATTAGTCCAACCGAACTTCTAAGAGAAATCAACCAACTACATCCCCAACTACACAATGACAAGTTACCAATTGATATCAACTCTCAATAAATAACAAATCTAGAAAACTTAATAAAAGTTAAAAGTTTCATAAAGGAATTTGAAGTACTATTACCACAAAATGTAAAACAGGAAAAACTGATTATCACGAAAAAATCCACCTCAGCAATCTAAAACGTCCTCTTAGAAAACGATACAGTTTCAATAAAGTTTCTGAATAGCATTTATTTTGTTTCAGACTTCTGCTACTTGCAATGGGATATCAGGATAAAATTTCCCTGAGAAAATTAGAAAATAATGCAGGCGTAATTCCTTTGAAATTAGGACTTGCAAAATTGCAACAATCTACTTATACGTTGATTCACTTTTACGATTTAAACCCAATAATTGTTGAAACTAATAAACTTCACACAAAAGCAGCAAAATTATCCCAGTTGATAAGCAGTCACGAACAATATTACTTTGATGCTTCAAACTACTTTAAGATTTTACATTTAACACAAACCAGAGTAGAAACTAAGTTAGAAGAAATAATCCCTCACCCTAATAGATTTAAGCGAGGCCTAATTAATGGTATTGGTTCAATATTCAAAACCATAACTGGTAATTTAGATGCTTCTGACGGCGAAAGATATGAAAAAGTAATCACAGAATTACAAAATAACCAAAAACAAATCGACCATGCCATATTAAAACAAAACTCCTTATCCTTAAGCGTTATCAAGCAATTTAACAAAACTATTCAAGAAGTAAATCACAATGAAAAGCTTTTAGATTCGAAACTCAGTCAAATAGGAATGATGATTCAAAAGAGCACCCAAAGAGAAAATTCTGCAATAATAAAAGACACTGAATCAAATGATCAATACTTATGAAGTAATCGACTCCATATTGCAAGACATTGAAAATTCTATTACCTTTGCAAAAATCAAAGTTTTACACCCAAGAATTATAAAAATGAGAAATCTTTATGAAGAATTGCTAAAAGTTACGGTTGATGTTGGATCACAAAATATGCCAATTGAAGTAAATTTGCAAACTGTCTCAATATTTCAGAAATTAATACGTCTGGAATGTTTTGTATTAAATAATAAAATAACGTATCTGTTGAAAATTCCTCTAACATACCCTATGCAATTTAGCTATTACCATATCTATTCAATCCCAACTGGAGAAAAGAGTCAATTTAAGGCTGTAATACCGCCTTGTTTTGTTTGCTATGTTTGTATTAAAAAATACATTGCACTATGCATATCGTAGTCAGGAATGTCAAAAAGTCGACCAGTACTTTATTTGCGAAGAATCTGAACTAGAAGCAATTAGTAACCAAAACCCATGCGTGGTTCAATTATTGGAATCAAAACAAAATCTGTCTAGCTGTCAATTGATAACGACGACAATCAGCCAACCAATCACAAGGCAACTAGATATCAGTAACAATTGGATAGCCCTTCTACCCCAAGAAACAACCGTGCAGCAGATTTGCCAAAACCAACATGTTCAAATAACATTTGAACATTGTAGTAGAGATTTGTTGGGCTTGTGACTTTTTTCTATATTGAATTCCGAAAATGGTGCGCCCCTGTCGAAGATCTTCGGGACGGTCACCACAAGTGCTATTTTCGGGTTTAGCGATTGAAAGGTTGATTCTCCAGCTTATCATAGTCGCGACAATTTTAGCATCCTGTAGATAAGTGGTCATTGTTTTCTTTTGGGTGGCTCACTTGTCAGAGCTGACCGATGACCATTGTCTTGAATTTGAAGGATGTGCGAAATCACACTATTGCGTTCGGCGGGAGGTCTACTTTTGGTACCCTTTAGAATCAGCCCACATTCCAATGGCGCGACCATCCAAGGGGCCGAAACCCGAATCGTGGGAAACATCTTTCCCTCACCCTGCTTCTCTAATTTTGACCACGCAAGTCGAAAGAAGGGACGAAAAAGTAAAAACAGTCTTGACCAGGAGAGTCGTCTACACACACTTGTCGGAAGCAGTCGTGATCACACACTCGTCGGGACTACACTCTGTAGTCATCTCAAGACAGTCTTCGCCACACACTTGTCGGAAGCAGTCGTGATCACACACTCGTCGGGACTACACTCTGTAGTCATCTCATTATCTCCACACAGTCTTCGCCACACACTCGTCGGGACTACACCCAGTAGTCATCTCCAACAGTCGTGATCACACACTCGTCGGGACTACACTCTGTAATCATCTCAAGACAGTCTTCGCCACACACTTGTCGGAAGCAGTCGTGATCACACACTCGTCGGGACTACACTCTGTAGTCATCTCATTATCTCCACACAGTCTTCGCCACACACTCGTCGGTACTACACCCAGTAGTCATCTCCAACAGTCGTGAGCATACACTCTTCGGGACTACACCCAGTAGTCATCTCAAAACAGTCTTCGCCACACACTCGTCGGGACTACACCCAGTAGTCAGCTCCAAAAAGTAAAGAGCAGTCTTGCACTCAACCTAGCCAGAAAGAGCTGTCACCACAAATAGTCACAAGTCTACAAAGGTAGAACTGCCCAGCCCAATCGCACACTGAAGTAATAAACGGTGGTTACCAGTACTGGTTTCGCACTTGGCAAAGGGCCATAACGCTTATTATTTCCTCGACTGCCCCAACTATACCCACCAAACACTAATCTCAAAACCCTTTGGTCCTTCGAGTAAAATAAAGTTCTCCACAAATTATTCCGGTGTTGCAATCCAAAGGTACGAAGTAGCATCTCCGGAACATTTGGTCCTTCGGGCCGGATAGCAACTCTCGGAACATTTGGTCCTTCGAGCCGGATCAAGTTAGTTACAACTTGATCGAAGAAGCAGCGGCAGCAGTAGTGTTAGTGGGTCAAGTACCAAACCGCAGTGAAGTAGGGTCAAGTACCAAAACACAGTGAAGTGACAAAGTAGTAGAATTGAGGTAGGATCTAAGCTATTTTCTAACTTGAAATTGCATTGTATTTGATAAGTTAATCCCCAAGTGCTGCTGAATAAGTTACATCCAATAGTTCAAGTTAAGTGGCTTATTTTAAATTTAGTTAAAATGGAGCCCTTAATTAGGCGTCGAAGTGCGATAAAAGGCAGCATCACTCGCATTCAATCTTGGCTCAATGCAAATGAGCAAACAGAATCGAATCCTTTTCATTTTGAAAGGCGATTAGAAACACTAAAGAGCTCGTATAGCTCATATTGTGATATTCAGCAGCAAATTGAGGACTCTGCTCCGGACCAAGAATCCGACAGAGATAATGTAGAAGAGCAGTATTTCGATGTGTCAGCACGATTGTGCTTTAGAATGAGTGATATTACTCGCAATAACTGCTCAAATCCAAGCTCATCCTCAGGAACTCAAGTACAGGCATCCACATCAACCCGAGTTAATAAACCGCAATTAAATATCCCTCCCTTTAACGGCGCACTCATTGAGTGGGAAGGTTTTTATCAATTGTTTGAAGCCTTAATTGAAAAGGACAGCGTATTGACTGATGTTGAAAAATTAATTTATTTACGCTCATATTTGTCAGGAGAAGCTCTCAGTTTGATAGCTAACTTAAAATTAATTAACTCAAATTTTTCTGTGGCTCTCAATACGCTTAAAGAAAGATATGCAAATCAACTCAACATAATCTATGCACACATAAGAAACATCTTGAATGTTCCGCAAATCACAAAGGCAAATGCGCTCAATTTGAGACAGTTTATCACAACAATTAAACAAAATTGTGATGGTTTAAGAAACTTACACGTAAACGTGGATGCTTGGGACTTAATGTTAGTTTATTTATGTTCGGAAAGGCTGGATGCCAGCACAAGAAGGGCCTTTGATTTTGAATTAAAGGCAAATGATCGCCCCACTTTGCAACAATTTTTAAAGTTTTTAAACACAAAGTGCTCGGTTCTAGAAAGAGCTATTATACCTGAATTATCGACTTCTCACACTGTCAGGTATAATCACAAAGGACACCAGTTTGTCCATGTTACTGATAACAGCAACAATGTTTCTTTGGAGCCACGCAATGCTCTTTCTCGTTATAAACATAACGGAACCTCTCACCTCGCAAGTTCGTGCTTGTTTTGTAAGCAAGGGCACCGCATTTATGGCTGCTCTAAGTTTGCAAATCTGTCGCTAAATGAGAAATATAAGGTTATCAAGAAAACCCGATTATGCTTTAACTGTCTGGGTTCTAAACATACTGCCAAAGAGTGTCAGTCTCAACGTTGTCGCATTTGTAAACAACCTCATCACACCCTGATCCATAAAGAGAGCTCTAGTACTCGTCCCAGAACTCAGTCAAACTCAAGCAATAGTTCTTCACAATTACCCAATTGGCGAAATTCGACTCATAACACGCAATCTCACACTCAGCCACAAGTATCAAGCAACACCGTGTTACACAACACTGCCCCTTTAGTCAATGCACCCTCTGAAATTCAAATTAACAGTTCGACATCTCATGTAATCCCATCACCACATCAAGTTCCTTCTAATATCGTTCTGAGCACGCACGCAAATAGCAAAGATGTCTTGCTAGCAACTGCCTATGTCAAACTAGTTTCCGTAAAACAGGAAATCGTATATGCTAGAGCACTTCTCGATTCCTGCAGCACCACATCACTTATTAGTAGGCAGTTGGTAGAAAAACTAGGAATAAATTCTAGAAACAGTCCCATAACTCTAACAGGAATTCATCGAATTGAAACCCACACTAACAAAATGGTAGACATTTCGGTATTCTCGACAGTCAAGGAGAATACCAAATTTGATATTTCATGTTATGTCCTAGACAAAATCACGAAGAGCATGCCCCATTACACGCTAATTAGAGATAATATTGCAATACCTCCCGGTTGCACGCTAGCTGATCCCCATTTCCACATTCCTGGACAAATAGACATGCTTTTAGGCGCAGATGTCTATTATTCAATTGTTTATGGAACCCCTTCTCAAATACCCAGGAATTTATTGTATATGGTAGAAACTCATCTTGGCCACATCATAAGTGGACCGATTCCCGTAGGCAGTCTCATTTATTGCAATACTCAATCTAGGTCAGCGCAATCCCCATTTAGATCAGAAAACGCGTGTCACTTAATTCATGGCAACAACATACAAATAAACGATATGGTCTTGGTTAAATCCGAAGATTGCAAACCCCTTGAGTGGCCGCTAGGCCGAATTGTTGAAATTATGCCTGGCAGTGATGGTAAGGTTCGACTAGTAAAAATTCGAACTATTGATGGAATTATTTCCCGTAGTATAACAAAGATTTGTCCTCTTCCAATAGAAATTTTAAATTAACGTGCTTTGTTAGAATAAGTTAGTATATAGTAATGCTTGTATGTTTTACTTGCTCAATTGATGTCGCAATTTGTTTGTTTAAGTTAGGCTAATTAGTTGAAGCTATGTCGCTTCAAGGCGGGCAGTATGTTCAAATAACATTTGAACATTGTAGTAGAGATTTGTTGGGCTTGACTTTTTTCTATATTGAATTCCGAAAATGGTGCGCCCCTGTCGAAGATCTTCGGGACGGTCACCACAAGTGCTATTTCCGGGTTTAGCGATTGAAAGGTTGATTCTCCAGCTTATCATAGTCGCGACAATTTTAGCATCCTGTAGATAAGTGGTCATTGTTTTCTTTTGGGTGGCTCACTTGTCAGAGCTGACCGATGACCATTGTCTTGAATTTGAAGGATGTGCGAAATCACACTATTGCGTTCGGCGGGAGGTCTACTTTTGGTACCCTTTAGAATCAGCCCACATTCCAATGGCGCGACCATCCAAGGGGCCGAAACCCGAATCGTGGGAAACATATTTCCCTCACCCTGCTTCTCTAATTTTGACCACGCAAGTCGAAAGAAGGGACGAAAAAGTAAAAACAGTCTTGACCAGGAGAGTCGTCGACACACACTTGTCGGAAGCAGTCGTGATCACACACTCGTCGGGACTACACTCTGTAGTCATCTCAAGACAGTCTTCGCCACACACTTGTCGGAAGCAGTCGTGATCACACACTCGTCGGGACTACACTCTGTAGTCATCTCATTATCTCCACACACTCGTCGGGACTACACCCAGTAGTCATCTCCAACAGTCGTGATCACACACTCGTCGGGACTACACTCTGTAGTCATCTCAAGACAGTCTTCGCCACACACTTGTCGGAAGCAGTCGTGATCACACACTCGTCCGGACTACACTCTGTAGTCATCTCATTATCTCCACACAGTCTTCGCCACACACTGGGACTACACCCAGTAGTCATCTCCAACAGTCGTGAGCATACACTCTTCGGGACTACACCCAGTAGTCATCGCAAAACAGTCTTGGCCACACACTCGTCGGGACTACACCCAGTAGTCCGCTCCAAAAAGTAAAGAGCAGTCTTGCACTCAACCTCGCCAGAAAGAGCTGTCACCACAAATAGTCACAAGTCTACAAAGGTAGAACTGCCCAGCCCAATCGCACACTGAAGTAATAAACGGTGGTTACCAGTACTGGTTTCGCACTTGGCAAAGGGCCATAACGCTTATTATTTCCTCGACTGCCCCAAATATACCCACCAAACACTAATCTCAAAACCCTTTGGTCCTTCGAGTAAAATAAAGTTCTCCCCAAATTATTCCGGTGTTGCAATCCAAAGGTACGAAGTAGCATCTCCGGAACATTTGGTCCTTCGAGCCGGATAGCAACTCTCGGAACACAACATGAAATCGAGAAACTATCAGGATCCTACTTGATCGAAATCCCATATAATTGCCAAATTATTATCAATCAGGATGTGATAAGAAGTCAACAAAAACGAACTAATCACCACAGTCAACCAGTGCTCTTTCCTGATATCAATATAGAAGCAAGCTTTCCAGTCACTCTCAACCTAAGCCAGCATATCCACAATGTGAACCTGGACGAACTCTACACACTTCAACAAGAATTTCAACAGAACGAGCCGAAATTATTCTTCAGCGAAGCATCAGAATTTCCTAGCTTTTGGACACTAATATGTCTGTTTATGTTAATTATAGGCTTTGGACTGTACTTGTCTAAACAAAAGTATCGTTATTGTCCAAACCGCCCCCAGTCATCTGAAATACAACTTCAAGAGGTCCAACTACCCTCATAGACGATGGAGTCGAATCTTTGGAGGGAGGAGTTATGTGACAGTCCCCATGGATTCCGCTGTATTAGCAGCCACGGAATACCGCTGATCACCATTTCCAAGTATCATCATGTCTTGTCTTTCTCAAACAGTAAAATCATGTTAAAGTTAGTCAGAGTACAACCACGCTACAGTACAGTTGTAATAATTAGAAATAAAGTTAGTTTTTAAAAACGGTTTGTCATTCTTCAAACAGTTAACTCGTGGAACAACAAGGTCCAGGCGATTAGACGATTCTGATATCGTTGCTCACATCAAGAGTTTCCCAGCGTATCAGAGTCACTATTCCAGAGCAAAGAACCACAATAGAAAATTCTTGAACTCGGAATTAACTGTGAAACAAATGTATGATTTGTATAAAGAAAATTGTGTCAAAGAAAGCAAAGAGCCAAAGAAATTAAAATATTACTATCAAATATTCAATACAACGATTAATTTACACTTTAAATCGCCTCAACATGATGCATGTAAGGTGTGCGACAAACTTCACTTGGAAATAAAGGCTGCTAATGAAGAAAATCCGAAACAGGAACTACTGTTTCAGAGGGAATTGCATCAGAGGAAGGCGGAAGCGGCAAGGAAAAGTCTAAAGAATGATTCGGAAAGAGTGGATGAAGCTACGTACGTAATAACGTTTGATTTACAGAAAGCTCTTCCTTACCCAAAATTTCTTACCGTTTCTGTTGTTTATTATAAAAGAAACTTATACTTATATAATTTGGGTATCCACTGTGAAAATGATAAGACGGGATACATGTATACATGGAATGAAACTGAAGGTGGACGACGATCACAAGACATAGTAACGTGTTTAGTAAAACATTTAAAACACAGGGCTGCTTCTTATAAACAGGTCATCGCCTACTCAGATTCATGCACAGAGAGATTCATGCACACTCAGATTCATGCAAAATCGAAATATAAAAACAAGCCTTTCACTGCTTAAACTTGTGCAAAATGAAGATATCAATATCGAAACGATAGGTCTTAAGTTCATGGCATCTGGACACTCTTCCCTTCGCAACGATGCTGAGTTCGGTATAATAGAAAATGCAGCCCGTAAAACTGGGCAAATTTATATCCCGGTTCAATGGTTCAATTAGGTGGCTTCCCTTCCACCGAGACCAACCTCTGTAATTTCAATTTAAGGAAACCCTAGATCCTTCTTTTGAATTTTATAAAGTCGATTTGTCTAAGAAGAAATTAGGTAGACTTTTGAAGAATCTCTCGACTATTCACCAGGCTCCACTTTATCCATCAAGAAGAGTTGTTACAGCTGCTAAAAAAAGGATATGTTGGATTTGTTACCTTACATTCCACCGATTTATCATCAACATTATCGCAACTTACCCGTAGAAAGAGCGACCCGATCATTATTAGTGTTCAATAATGAAGAGGATCGATCATCTAATGATGAAATACAGTTCGAGTAGTGTTTTAAAAATATAAAATATTCATTATAAAAATGGACTAAGTCCAACATTTTTTTTGTTAAATACTTAGAAAAAAAAAACATTTGAATTAATTTAAACTTGTTGCCAGTTTTTGCCAATGTCATATTATTTTCCATATATAAACAAATTACAATTAAACAACATTGTTTTTGTTAATTTTCTATAACACATTTTACAAAAGCTTTAATATTCAAAATTGACCTTTAGTGGAGATAGAGCAGTATTATTCTTTGTGCCTCAATTCATGGTCGACATGTACGTGAAGATAGAGAGCGAACGACTACGGTATTTGCGATTTAATCAACAAAAGTTGCGTGCGGAAGAATACATTCACTTGAGAGATGCTATTGTCAGCAATGCCGATGCCAGCGAAATTGGTAACTTGTCATTCTACCATCATCGTACATAGGCAGTCCACGTCATATGCAAGAATACATACAGGATGCTCTGACTTTCGTGCGCGAATATGGACGACCATGTTTATTTATTACGTTCAGATGTAATCCAAAATGGCCAGAGATTACATCGTTGCTATCACCTGGACAAAATGCAATACACCGTCATGACATTACAGCACCTGTGTTCAGACAAAAGTTAAAGCCTTTAATAAGTTTTATTGCAAAATTACATGTTTTAGCCCCACACCTTGCTGGATGTATTCGGTTCAATGGCAAAAGCGGGGATTACCTCATGCACACATTTTAGTTTGGTTAATCGACAAAATCCGTCCTGAAGAAATCGATAGTGTCATTTCTGCGGAAATTCCAGATCCGTCTACTATTCACTAACGATACAATCACTAATGTTGACGGATATCCAATATATCGTCGAAGAAGTCCCGATAATGGCGGAGAATCATTCATTAAAAATATCAACAACATTGACATCGACAATCGTTGGGTTGTTCCATATTCACCTCTGCTAAGCAAAACATACAATGCTCATATCAACGTTGAGTTCTGCAGTTCAGTAAAGAGTATAAAATACATTTGCAAGTATGTGAATAAAGGCAGTGACATGGCTGTATTTCGAGTAGAAAATATCAATGCGAATGCTCCTCCTGTGAATAATAATGATGAAATAACGCTCTATCAAATTGGCCGGTACGTCAGCTCCAATGAAGAGGTTTGGCGTATTTTGGGTTTCCCAATTCAAGAGCGGGATCCAGCAGTTATTCATTTAGATGTCGATCTTGAGAACGGCCAGCGCGTATATTTTACGGACGAAACAGCGATTGATCGTGCTCTAAATCCACCAAAAACTACGCTCACCGAATTTTTTGAATTGTGTAATCGTGCGAATGCTTTTGGTGCATTTGCACGGACATTACTCTATTCAAAAGTACCACGCTACTTCACATGGGCTCAAACAAAAAAATGGATGCCCCGCAAGCAAGGCACACCGATTGATGCATGTCCAAGTTTATTTAAATCAAACACATTGGGACGTGTTTTTACAGTTAATCCAAGGCAGACTGAGTGCTTTTATCTTCGACTGTTATTGGTTAATGTCCCGGGCCCATTGTTATTTTAATATTTATGTAAAGCGAATGGACAACAGTATCCAACGTTTAAAGATGCATGCTTTACACTCGGCTTGCTGGAAGACGATAACCAGTGGGAATGTATGCTTGCAGAAGCAGCATTGAACTGTGCAGCTCAACAAATTCGTCTACTGTTCGCTATAGTGTTCACTACATGATTCCCGGCCCGAGCAGAGGCGTTGTGGAATAATCACAAATATTCAAAGAGTGATGATGTTTTGCATCAACATCGTACACGGTGCAACCATTTAACGATAGAATTCAGCGACGTTATCTACAATGAAGCACTGATTGCTATTGAGGAGCTGTGCATTATCATTGCCAACTTACCACTCAGTTATTTCGGTATGCGTTCGCCAAACCGAAGTGAACCTGATTTAATAAACCATGAAATGAATCGCGAACTACAATACAATACTGTAGAAATGGCAGGTATTGTTACTAGCAATGTTCCACTAATGAATGCGGAACAAAGAAATATTTACGACCGCATTATGCTTGCAGTTTCGGCAGGGCAAGGTGTTGTAAGGCATGTGCATCATCGCAACATTCGTTCAGTTGAAAATATCGCTGTTGTTGTTCAAAGTGTGGAGGAAGACCCGAATTCGTCGATTCCCCGACGTGCTCAACATTTGGGTTTGTCTTACGGCTCATTGTGGCGAATTTTGCAAGTGGATTTGAAACTCCATCCGTACAAAGTCCAACTGACTCAAGAACTCAAGCCTCAAGACCATGGGCAACGCAGAACATACGCAAATTGGGTGATTGAACAACAAGCCATTGATGATGATTTTTCGAACCGAATTTTCTTCAGCGATGAGGCTCATTTTTTGTTCGCTGGTTACGTGAATAAACAGAACAGCCGTATATGGGGCTCTCAAAATCCTCAGGTGGTCGCAGAAAGGCCTTTGCATCCTGTAAAAAGTGACCGTATGGTGTGCATTATGGTCGGGTGGTGTTATTTGCCCGTATTTTTTAAAGCGATCAAGGAAGAGCCGTAACAGTCAATTCTGAGCGCTATGGACGCATGTTAACCGATTATTTTAGGAGTGAAATTGAAGATTAGGATCTGGAAGACATGTGGTTCCAGCAGGCTGTGGCAACGAGTCACACAACACTGGCAGTTAGAGCCCTATTGCAAGAGAAATTTCCAGGACATTTTAAAGGTAACAAGATTTCAAGGCCTCTCTCTATGGCTGTTGGATACAAAAAGGGTTTTTATTCTGGAAGACAATTAAAAAATTTCAAAATGTGGTTATTTTTGTATTCCGGACATGAACGCACATAATTGCATATTATGTTTTCGTATCATTTTAAAGATAACAAGACTTCAAGGCGTCCCTATGGCGGTTGGTTACAGGAACACATGCAATGTTTCCGGTCGATTAGTGGTGGAACTGTGATAACAACTTCGTATAAATAGTGTGCTCTAAACCTGTTGTTATTAGAAAGTATTCTTATTGAGATCAAGTTATTATATAGTCAAAAAAATGGGTAAGCTTAAATATATATTTTTTAAACTCTTTTGAATAAAAAATGAAATCTTTTCTAGATCCTGAGATTGTAGAGTTAGTTAGGAAAAATCTGTCTCCTCAAGAACGAGTAAGTGTGTTGTTACGCTCAGAAAAAAATATATAATAAAGGTCAATATTTCAAGTTTTTTCAAAATTTTTTTAACGCACTCGCACAACGTTCCTAACAGGGACAAAAAAACCTTGGAACAGATGACAAATATAGAGGGGTTCGAATATGTTGGCAATGTGAGGGAAGCGGATATATTTGTCAAACGGAAGCCGAACCAAATTGTCGCTTGGGTTCTCTCAAACGTTCGCTAAAGTTTTATAAGGTAAAAAATAGTAATTTTGGTAATATGTACTTTTTTAATATTGTAAATATTTTTTAGATAAATTCATATTTCGAGCTATAAAAGGCGATTCGAGGCAGCATTACCCAAACCATTTACAGACATGCTACGTAGTACTAGTAGTAGTTAAATAATTACTATAGGTTTAAGAAAATATGTATATATAATGTCAAATAAAAGAAAACAGTATTAATATCTTGAATTTTATTATTATTTCATCAAAATATTCAAATGAGCGAGAATCGTGCGCCATTTTTAACTGGAAAATATGCGTAACGAATCATATGTACTTTATGAAGATGCTGGTGATATATTGTGTTATTTCTGTTTTGATTCAGAAATAATAGAATATGGAGAAGAATACATACAAAACTATCGATTTGTAAGTGCGCATTACTTATTAAACGAAGTGGACTACGTACGTAACTATCTAAAGAAGTGCTATAAAAGTGAAACTTTATTATATATGATTTCTTCACGAAATATCTGTATGCTTTGTTGTGGCATACTTAACAACAGTCACTAGCAGCAGTACGCCTATGTGCTTCTATTCAATTTGTCACAAACTAGGTATAAATAGCGTTGATTTGATAGTATTGTTTTCAGTTCAAGTCTCTCTTTCTCGTATCGTAAGCAAACTATTAGTAAGAAAGGAAACGTTTAATTGTAGTGTAGTAGTAGTGTAAGTAGTGAGGATATTCGTTATATGAAAAATCTTGAAAATTTAACCTAGGCCATATATTTACTTGAGAACGAATCAAAAGAATTGAAGGAACTCATCCAAGCTGCTGATTCAATGGATTTGAATGTGAATGTAGATTCCAGTGAGATAAAGAGGCAGTGGCAGATAAGAATATGTTTGAATCAAATGCGAGTTAAACTCTTCAATCAAGGTTTGCCTTTTTAAAAAAGGTTTTATTTTTCGAAACGACGAGTTACAGCAAGTACAAGTGACTATTGACTAATAACTGAACTGAACTGATTGTGTTACACTGGTACTTATAGGCTAATACTGCTGAGTTGGTGCAACTAAGCATTCAACTCGCTGACCAATTAGTTATGGGGTTTATAACTTGCGATAACTTTCTTTGCTGGTTATATAGCAAAAAAATGTTTAAGTAAAATCTCTTGTCTTGAAGGCAAAAATATTTTCATAAAAGATGTCAACTCTTCAACTACAGATAATGAACAATATATAAAATACAGAGAGTATTCGCATTCCGATCCGGACACGCCAGAAATCATGTATGTACCTACTTGACTAGACCAACATAATTTTTCATGAATGTAGTAAATTGTCAATTAGAAGCATTTCACATGTATCATACACAATGTTGTGTTGAAACATACACTCGTGAAAAATTCCCAGATTCGTTCGATCAAGACAACATATGTTATGAATATAGAATGCATGCTCTCAAGTTTTTATTAACAGTTAAAATTTTTGCTAGAACCCGCGGACATACAAAGTTACAAAACAGTCAAATAAGAGAAATATTATTAGATTTAAACCAGAAATTAAAGAATTTTAAAAATGTCTAATCATACATTTATTTCCTGTTGAATTTTCTTAGTTTATTGTTTTTGTATATATGTAATGTTTTCGTATATGTATATATAAATAAATATAAAGCAGCCCAACATAACTCAAATTATCATTTAATTATAAAAGTGAAAAATTAAATAAATTGGCTTTGACATTAGCGTAATCAAAACTACACTTGATTTCTGTAATACTTCAAAGCCAATAACGATGAAATTGCAATTTTTATATATAATAACAACAATGAAGGAGTAAAAAGAACTTTTTTTGAAATTCACAGAATGAAAATCATGTAATCGTGCCAACGAGATTTCTAAAATCAGTTACATTACATGTTTTTACATGTATATGAATCATGATTAAAATTATAATATATCAAAATTAAAATTATTCTAAACATTACAAATTGTTTGAATTACAAGCATTAAAAAGAAACCAAGGGAATGTGAACTCACAAAATGCTAAGCGCGCTGGCCCAAACTAGCGCCTTTGCCTTCACAGCCACCATCAATAAACTTTTAAAACAATCGAAACATACATATATGGTCGTTGGCCCCATTGGAGGTTTAGAGTTTAACGTATAATGTAAAATGCGACCTCGCTTACCTCTCAACCACTGCATAAACGTGCGCATGGTTCAACCGTCGCCCGCAACATTGCATACACTTTTTTAACATTGCGAAGGCAATCTCTCAACTAATCTCTGGTAGAAACATCCTTTAAAGTGAATGTTATGTTAATATGTGTGTTATAAATGTGGTAAAACTGGACACAAAATTGCAAACTGCCGTTATAACTCAAGTTCGACGTTTCGAGGAAATTTGCGAGGACGTAGAAGCACAATGTACAGGGTGGGCCACTAAGAGAGGTGGTCGGCGGTATCTCACAAACTATTAGTCGTATCGATTTCAAGTAAAAAAATATATGGGTGAAGTGACCAAGAGAAATTGCTGGAAATTACTTTCAAGTTCGCAAATTGGCTGCTAGAGGGCGAAATTGCAACAGTAAATTTTAAATATGGATTTTGAGCGATTTATGACAGGCTAAGGTGGGATTGGAAATACTTTCATTCTATTCTTGACAGAATTTCATTTATTTTTTGTGGGAGTGTTATTCTTCTAGCTAGTCAAATAAAGTAGTGGGGGAAAGTCAAATATTAGCTCAAAGAGGTATTGATGTATTGGCTTAACCAAATTCAAAATTTAAATTCCAGTTAAAAACCTCTATATTTACTTTAACGCATGCTGTAAAATATGAGCTCTTATGAATGCCTCTTGGCCGCGAGAGGGTGTGTTATCAAAGGTCGTCAAACTTTGTCGTTTTCCTTCAATTTTTTAAATGCAATGATATATAATATTTCAGCTGCTTAGAAACAGAACAAAAAACGAAACAAAATAGTGAAACCCGCATATCGATAAATTCTTTGCAACCGAAGATATAGCTAATTTTATAGCGACTAGAGTTTATACCGTTTTGACGTCAAGTATTCGTAATAACAAATGAATTTGTTTGACAGTCTTGTCGAAGTTGAAGTTTTGAGACTCTCTTTTAAAAAGCCTGTTACAAATGAGGAAGCTATTGACATGTTAGCAGTTTATTTTGAATGCTTGCGAAGTGCAGTTATTGCTTCAAGAGTGTATGCGGCGACTACAGGAAGCGTCCACCGTCCAGATGTTCGAAGATTCCGTAGTGGTCGCAATGAGGAAGATGTGATAAATGTTTTGGCATATATTGAGTTCAATCCTCATTTAAGTACTACGGCAACCCGGACTACAGTTCATTGGATCTTGAGAGAACAAAAGTATGTCAATAATATGATCTATTATTTTTTCTTTTATTTTCAATGTTGTATATTTTAATACACTCTTATGGCTAAATATGTAATGTTAAAGTTGTAGTTAAAACATTTTTTTAAATACTTCATCCTTATCACGTCGTTCTCCACCAGGCTTTGTCACATCAGGATTTTGAGAGACTTCTGGATCATTGCCATTGGCTGCTAAATATGATTCGAGATGATCATCAGTTTCTTTCAAATATACTTTGGACAGATGAAGCTACTTTTAACAGCAATGGGGGAGTTAATTTGCATAATATGCATTACGGGTCCAGGACAAACCCTCATTGGATGCAGGAAGGTGAGAATCAATGTCGATTTAGTGACAATGTCTGGTGCGGAATAATTGGGGGGCAAATTATTGACCCATTTATATTTGAACAGAAGCTAAATTGAAATATTTATTTAGACTTCTTACAAAACCAACTACCACTACTTTTAGAAGACATATCGTTGCGAAAGCGAGTAAACATGTTTTTTCAACAAGACGGGGTCCTGCTCATTTCTCGGTAAATGTCCGTCGATTTTTAGACAACGCTTATCGCGATGGCTGTCTGGCGAGTGAAAAGTTTAGTGTTGTATTAAACGAGTGAAAAGTGACAGTGAGAAAATTGGAACACAAAGTGACCACTATCATACAGAAGGCTTGCACGGGCAGGCGACGCTTGGCGCCTCTGTGCGAGTCATAAGGCAAGGCAGGCAAGTCCAAACAATGGGCGACGCCGACGAAACCATCTTCAGTAAACAGGGTGAGACCACACACGTGGTCGACCACAGCAGATCTCGGCAAATAACCAGCACACGGTCGCCACAACAGCAAAGGGCAACAAAGGCTCCAACATCAGGTAGACTAACACCGGGGGCAGGTAGAAACCCCAGCTCTACCACCCTCGAAAAGCTATACAAACAGGCCAAGAGAGAGTTGGGCGGCGCCCGTAACTACACGGCCGTCCAGCCCAATATTACCAAAAAACGTCCCCTGTCTACCACTCTGCAGCAGAATAATGCAGGAAACGCTGAAGAGCTTTGGCTCCTACCGCGAAAAGTCGCAAAAAGTCCAGTTTTGGACGACACAGGTTCCTGCTGGAACGCCGACCAGAGTATGACGCCCATCCCGAAGAGCAGAGCGATCAGCAGAGAGCGCGATCGCACTTCCGAGTACCACAGGAGAGAGGAAGCTTCGGAGGCGTCCCTACACGCACAGGCAGCTCTGCGGCTCAGGCTGCGGCAGCGAAGAAGCCAATATTAACCGCGGCGGCGATCCCGCTATCGACCCCATCTATGGAAGCGGAACCAACCCCAACCAAAACAGAGACTGCTCCTAGAAGACCACCACCGATATACACATCTTCTATCGACCTAACGTCGTTAATCCAAATGTGCAATAAGGTACAAATATTTAAAACGGAATTTTACGTTCGTCAAAATGACGCGGTCGACCTCACGATATACCCTCAAAGCATGGACTCATTCCAAAAAGTAGTCGCAGCTCTAAAAGAAAATGGCGTGAAATTTTACACGTACACGCCAAAACACCTAAAGCCAAAGAATATTATTCTTAAAGGGCTTCGAGGTAACTTTTCGGAGAACGAAGTAAAAGCGGAAATTGAGGAATTTAACCTTCCTAATGTGACAGTCACTTAGGTGACAAAAATCAATTTTAATAAAAAAAATAGCGATCGTTATCATTTCCTAATCCAACTCACAAATGACACGATCGTCCAAAATATAAGGAAAATTAAATCGCTGGCATACCATATATGGCATACAAAAAGTTACCTGGGAACCCCAGCGGAAGAAATCAATTTCCAATGCACAAACTGCCAAAGGCTTGGACACTCTAGCTCGAACTGCTCGTTAGGGTATCGCTGCGTTAAATGCAAAGACAGTCATAAACCGAGTGAATGCAAAATCGGAAAAGGGGATAACGACAAAAGCACATTATACTGTGTCAACTGCGAAGAAACCGGGCATCCGGCTTCGTACCGGGGTTGTCCTGTTTTCAAATTTGCAAAAAACATAAAAGCAACAAATATTTCTCAAAGGAGCAACAATCGTACGGCGAGACTTGACAGCATACAAAATAGAATCGTCAACTACAAAACTAGTGAAAATTTTCCGCCATTACGTACCAACAATACAGTACGACCGTTTACGGGCCCTCCGCAGAACCCACGAACTGAGCGCCCAAGCTACTCACACGCGCTGAGACATGATCCTGTCGCGGAATCTTATACAAATAATAGCATCAATAGCAGCCTTGAATCGGTTCTCGCAGAATTCAAAAATCAATTATTCAGCACAATCAACATGCAAATCAAGAACCTTTTCAAAATAGTCAATATTAACGCAGCAAAAATAGATCAAATGTACGAAACGCTTAATTTCAATAATGAATTTATTAGCCAAATAAGGCAACCAACAACCCCGAGACTCACATGACCCAATCGTTTTTCGATTCCCTCAAAATTGCGTCACTAAATATCAATTCCTTGATATCCCTCAACAAGAGAAACGATCTCTACAACTTTGTGACACAAAATAATTTTGATATCGTCTTATTATGTGAAACTAAACTAAGCCACAGATTCAAAATACAGTTCTTTCAATATAACCTAATTAGAACCGACCGCACTAAAGGGCAAAAAGGTGGAGGCACCGCCGTGTTGATTAAAAATAATATTCAATTCACCCAAATATACACTCCAACAAGCAACAAAAACAGTATCATCGAGTTTACGATCATTAATCTGAAAATAGCACAAAATAACCTCTTTATCATTGCTATATACGCCAACAACAAAGAAAACAGAATTTTCACAGACGAATTAAATTAACTTTTTCAGAAAGTCAACTTGGACGCTCCTAATAACCACTACATTGTAGCAGGCGACTTTAACGCCAGGCACACAGCGTGGGGAGACTCAGTCAATGAAACAAAAGGCACGCTGCTGAAAAAGTGGGTAGATAATGAAGGCATAGGCTATAGAACAAAAGTTATCTCAACTGACGTTCCAAGCTATTCTTCTGCCAACACTTTCCTAGATCTCTGTCTCATAGACAATCTACTAGAAATAACAGATCTTGACAACGGTAAAATTACCACTCTTGATTTCAACAGCGATCACAAAGCACTCTCTTTCACCGTCACTCTGCCCATGTCGATAAAATATGTCAACCCACGCAATGCACATAGATTCATGTACAAGAAAACAAAATGGTCATCTTTCCAAAAAAATCTAAATAATGCCTATGTAAATGAAATTCCGTCCAATAGGAACCTCACCAACGATGAAATTGATAATCACCTAACAATAATCCAAGAAGCAATCACAAGCACAATTGAGTCTATGTTCCGAGATATAAACCTCAAGACAACATGCTCAATTATGTCAATAGGAAAATAACCAAGCTACATAAAGACAAGTCGTACCTGATTTGCACCCTTAACAGACTGCATAAATCTAATATTCACACACCAGCCAGTAACAATTACATTGCAAACATTAAAAATTTAATCAGCGAAGTAAAGAAATTATTAAAAGCAGAATATATAAAGGCATATAATAAATACTGGGACTCCCAACACAAATCGATAGACCATCGCAACCCTGAATCATTCTTTCCCAAAATAAACAATTTTTTTCGCCATAAGGAACAGATAAAAATAGACAAACTGGAAATCAAGCCAAGCGAAACAACTCTGCTGGTTCGAGCACAAAGCGACATCCCCTCCCTATCGACTGCCAACAATAAAATCATTGTTGAAAATCCTAAAGACATTCTGAACACCGTTGGGGCCTATTATGAAATTATTAATTCCCCCCGCTATTCAAACATCGGAACAGCGAATAAAGAGCTTGTCGACTCTAAAGTGGCCGAACTGAAACTAACTGTCGATCATAATGTTTCAACGAATCTCGCGATCACTAATTTCGATAACACAAATCTAGCCTATAGCCCCAATCAACCGGAAAACACCATCAGCTTCACATCAGTACCTGAAGCAAAACTCATTTTTAGCAAACTACCTAACAAATCCTCGTCAGGGCTTGATAACATCCCTCCAATCATCTTAAAACATCTTCCTATCAAAATCATACAAGAGTACACCATTCTATTTAACAACTGCATCAACAATAGATTCTTTCCGGAAAAATGGAAAAAGGCCAAAATATTGCCTATTCTTAAAAAAGGTAAAGCCCCTGAAGAAGTTTCTAGCTACCGCCCCATATGTCTCACCCCGGCAATCAGTAAAGCCTACGAAGCGATCATCAACAACTCGCTTCGGCTATATAAAGCCAGCAGGAACGCGATAACGGACAACCAATTCGGATTTGAACAGAATCTTGCATCCACACACGCGTTACACAAGGTCCTTAACGACGTCAACACCCATCTACATAACGACAGAACAGTCGGCGCATGTCTTATTGATCTGGAAAAAGCTTTTGACTCGGTCTGGATCGATGGTCTTCTATATGTTCTGTGGAAACTGGGGTTCCCACTAGATTTCATCCAGTTAATATGGCACATAACCAGGGACAGAGCCTTTGTCACATGGGACGGAATAAACATATCTGGCCTATCTTTCAAAATAGCAGAAGGACTAATGCAGGGCACGGTGAACTCCCCCGAATTATTCAACATATACACGCATAACGTCCCAACACTATTCGAGCTCACCTCGCCTAGTCAACCAGACCTACATTCAATCGCTTATGCCGACGACTTCATCGTACTGGTAGCAGATTCCGGAGAGCAATCCAAAATAACGGTCAGCACTCAATACCTCACAAAAAAACTGTCAAGTACCTCGGGGTGCACGTTGATTACCTACTAAGACTGAACAACCATGTCACTCATAAACTGACAAAGGCAAAAAATGCATTCAGGGCAAATCACAGGATACTTTTTAATAAAAACCTCTCTGCCAGAAGTAAAACAATCTGCTATCTCTCACTAATCCGTCCGATTATCACTTATGCCGCACCAGTTTGGTGGAACATGAGTTCCTCTGTAATGGAGAGAATTAGAAAATTCGAGAGATCATGTCTTCGCGCTGCTCTGCACACATACCGACGCAGTGATACGAAAGAGTTTATTAGCAACAAGTGCATTTATAACAAGGCAAACATTCCCAGGATAGACTCCTTCATAATTAAACTCACCCGTGACTACTACGCCAAATTAAAAAACAGCAAAAATAGTTATTTATTGAAGTATAGCGTATTTGATGAAATGGAATGTAAACGCAGGGCGGTCTCAGGCTACCTTCAACCCCAGTCTTTTATGTATTTCGACTCGATAGGGTTTATCACAACACAAAAGAACATCCCGGTGATTTATCACATCTCTCGACATAGCTCGAACAAATCAATAAACTTGTCCATTAATCCCTCGCAATGTAGTCTCAAATACTCAACCACACTTCCGGACAGAGATATTAACAGTAAATATAAATCCAACGCGAAATACTGGTGGCTTGCTGCTAACCCCAGGGCACGAGATGAAGTTCGCAGGAGGAGCTATAGAATATAGTGAAATCTATCCATGTCACAATGACATAAAGTAGCTTAACTAGTTTATAGTATACACTGCGCAATAGCATAAGTTATTTAAACTATGACATACCTCACCTGTAACTTAATATCAACTTAAACATAAGATATAATTAGGATTAGTATAACTAAATGACATCGTCAAAACGAGAGCTGTTCCACGGAACCAGACGTTTGTTTCACAACTGCAACTAGTAAATAGGCTTTTATTTTGTGTTTTGTTTGCGCCTAAACCTGTACAACATGTATTTACCTAAGCAAATAAATAAAATCTTTAAAAAGAAAATGTATTAATGTATAGTGGTCACGTAAGCGAAAGCCCAAAAGGAGTTGGTTTCCATGTTAAGAAATGGCAAGTTCCAAATATTATAGGCTTCAATGGGATCTATGAAAGAGTAGCCTACATTATCACAAAAACATCAGAAAACTGTCGAATAAAAATAACACAGGTATATGCACCTACTTCCACATACACAGACGAAGAAGTTGAAGTATTGTACAAGGGCATCGTAAATGCGATGATGAGCGGAGTAAGTAACCGTGATATTGTCATGGGCGACTTCAATGCCATCATGGGACGTACAAAAGCAAACGACGAATATTACATCGGAAAATTAGGAGTGGGAGATAGAAACTATAGAGGACACATGCTAGCAGGATTCTTGGAAGACCAAAAACTTTTGCCATGAATGCTGCTTTGTAATGTAAATTTGCCTCATATGCATTAAATGGTCCGAGCAAAACCCACATTGGATGCGGCAAGTTGTGACGGACAAAAATTCAACAGATATAAATATAGACAGAAAAGGACAACGCTCAATACTGAAAGTTAATAAAGAAACCCATCATGATCACCTACGACTATCCTTGCAACTAAAGGAATACAGTGACAGTAATATAAATGAAATATCTCGAGATCTGAAAACAGCGTTAACATAAACGTCGGAAAAGACTACAAGGGTTAAATGCCCATAGAGAAATAAAATTACTCAACAAACTAAGAAGAAAGAGTTATATAAAGAGGGAAAATTTGCTACAGACGAATACCGAGAGGTTAGAAGAGAAGCTAGACGTACGATAAGAAACCCTGGCAGTGAGGGGAAGGTTTTAGAGGGTAAACCGCGAGGCAGGAGTCCCACACAACCCAGAGGGCTACAACACCAGCTCCGGATGGTGCGAAGAAAGGTTTTCCCAAACCTCATCGACAAAAAAATGGTGATTTATTGACATGTTTTTGACTGTTTTCTATTTCCTACTGTCACGTCTCATTCAGGCACTCGCTCATAGGTGGTAGTACAATTACAATTTCCAAAAACTTACAAATTTTCAAAAATTTCCAATATTTCTGGTGATGCGGGATCCCTGTCACTAAAAATTTCCGGGGCTTGAGACCTCAATGTATAGAAAAGTTCGATCAAGTTTTTGGTTTGTTCTATGCTATAGTTGCAGGTGTGTAGAAATCTATTTAATAACACTTCACCTAAAAAAATATCACTCTATAGGCTAACTTACACTTACTATGTTTTATACAGTATAATTTAGAGTCAATCTTTACATATGGTCCCAACCCGATTTCAGAATTTCAGAATTCAGAATATACTGGTTTGTTCTAATCTAAAATGCTTTTGATATTAAAGTTATAATAGTTGCTCCAAATGTATCTAAAGATGGATTTTAAGATCAGATTTTCTACTATAAGCATATTTTAACTATTCATTTTGTAATGAATGTTTGAAATGAATTTGATATCTGAGTTGAAAACAATATGGTCCTCAGTGTTGTATGTCCAAAAGTCCTTTTCTAGCAGTTTTAGGAAAATAAATTTTATATGTAAATGTGTTAGTTTGGGTTAGTGGTGAAGATTATTTTCAGTACTCTCCAACGACGGCTAGAGGACATAACTGCTAACACTAAAAGACTAACTCAAATTATTTCACATTCCGGCTTCGACCGGAGAACTGTTAAGACGCGCTGTGTATTGTGAGTGCTAGTGCTTCTTTATCTAAAATTCCATCGAAGTGGTACAATAACATTAACTACAAAACGAAAGAGTAAGATTCTTTCACCTATAATTGGAAACTTCGGTATTCGTCAAAACAACCTGGTACGTTAAAACACATTTGCGGTGTCGGATGCCGTAAATTCAGGGTATCAACTAGACTATTAATTGATAAACTAATAACTCCCATTTTGAGCCAAGAGTAAAACCAATAAAAATCGTGAAGCTCTGCAACCGGAAATCGAACGTGAATACGGCATGCTAAGCCCCAATTCTCCACACAGGGCACAACATAATATCCTAATTACCCCGTTAACATTAACGAGAAGCAGCGGAAAAATGAATGGCAAATGGTAAAAAGACCCAACAACAAACGCTCTCGACCATCACTAAGGCCGACAGAAGATCCCGTTACACTTATTCAAAGCACCCGATTTTCATCTCTACCAGCTATAATAACAAAAATTTGGACATGGATTGCAGACGATATGAACGTATCACAAAGCAATGCTAAACAAACTCCTAAGCTGTTCTTCCTCCTCTGTCTTTCTTGTATTTGTGCCAGATTTACAGGACATGAACAAACTTCTACTAGAACTTCCCGAAATTGGCTTAGTTCCAGGAATTACCTATAAAATGGTCAATAACAACGAAGTTAAAAAAAAATTGTGATACAGTAGTGTTTCGTATATGTCGATGGTCGACCAGTGGGATGATGGGTGACAGAGTGGCGATGCGGGACAAGATAACCAAGAAGGTGAAGAGGCAACACGCGCGAACAGAAACGACGCTTTTTCGTACACATGTGTACTTGATTAATAATAAAGACCCAAACAATTGTTGCTATTGATAGAATACTGGTTTCAATCTTAACACATGAAACATTGGTCCTTCGAGCCGGATAAAACAACAGTGAACCAGAAGAAAGTGCAGAAAACCAGTGCCAAATCAAGATCGAGCAGGTCAGTCCCTTTTACCATTTGTCCATTCTACCGAGTATCGCGTTCATTTGGGGTACTTAGAATCATTATTCGTCGCGTATTGCGTAGTTTATGCGAAACAATTCATTTGATAATACATTTAGACGTCACCAAATTTAGATTATTTTTGAGCAGTAACACGAGTCTTCCTTCAAAATGGCCACCAATGCCGATCATTTGAAAGCTTTAACAAAAAAACGTGGATCACTAAAAGCGAAGTTAACCATATTCAACAGATTTCCAGAGGCATTTGAAAGCTCGGATAATGGCGTCAGCGAAACGGAGATAGTGGAACTTCGGGAGAGAGTAACGGGTTTTGAAGCCATTTTGAAAGCATATGACGATATCCAGAACGAGATGGAGTTTGTTGCGGAAGATTCGGAAGCGCAATATCAAGAACGCGAGGAATTCAAACAAAAATTTTATAAACTTCTGTCCAAAGCAAAACAAAACTTATCAAAACGTTGCAAAAATCAAAACGAAGCTTCTAAAATCTTGTCAGAAGATTCCGCTACTCATTCGGTCTCACTGGAAAGAGTCAAATTGCCGGAAATAGAGCTCCCTAAGTTTGATGGGTCTTATGAAGCGTGAATGGAATTTCGCGATATTTTCGAGTCCCTGATTCACGACAATAATCAATTAAATCCTATTCAGAAATTTCACTACTTGCGAGCTTCACTGGTTGGCTCAGCTAAGCAAGTTGTTCACGCATTAGAATTCAGTGCTAATAATTACAGTATTGCTTGGAATACATTATGCGACAGATTCAATAATAAGCAAATTTTGATTCAAAATCACTTAAAAGCCATTTTTGGCTTGCAAAGCGTGACAGCCGCATCGGCTGAAAAAAATCGGTATTTATACGAACATTTATTCAAGCATTTAAGCTGTCTTCGACAGTTAGGCGAACCTGTGGATGCATGGGACACAGTTCTGATATACGTTTTGTCCAGAAAACTTGATTCATATACGGCCCAAGAGTGGGAAAAGTACAAAGCGAGTCGCGATTCAGTAAAGCTAGACGAATTCAAGGGTTTTCTGAAAAATAGGGCACAGTTACTAGAAACAGTCGAGACCAATCTTCAACGCAACGTAACAAAATCTCGGGAAACGTCCAAATTTAATGTTTCAAAAGCAAACAGCTACACAAGGGGCCTCGTTAGTCACAGCGGAAAAAACGAACAAGGTAATAAAAAATATTCCTGTTTGTGTTGTCACCAAGATCACAGTCTATTTTATTGCCCTGATTTCTTGCAATTATCCGTTAAAGAGCGCATCTCAAAGGTCAAATCCTTACAGCTTTGTTTAAATTGTTTGAGAAAAGGACATTTGTCTAAAGATTGCAAGTGGACAGGTTGTAAAATAATAAACACAATACTACTCTGCATTTACCTTCTTCAAAGCGCAAATCCAATAGCAGTTGTGAATCAACCACGTGAAATTGCTCCAGATGACACAACGACTACAAATACCACGAACTGCTACTCTGCCACTACAAAGGGTTGTATTTTATCCACCGCACGAGTTATGGTTGGCAGATGCGGGTCCAGAAATTATATGACAGCTCGCGCCTTGCTGGATTGCGGCTCACAATCCAGTTTTATTACTTCAACTCACCCAAATTAGGGCATAAAAGCTGCCAAAATACCTCAGCACCGATTAAAATATCTATTGAATCCGGAATGTGAAAATTTGGGTCAGCAAGCTCTATGTTTACTGGTATATTTAATTCCTGTATATTTATTCGCGCATCCGGTAAGTCGCTTGTAATTTTATCAAGTACATAACAAGATAGGTTGAAGGAATGTGAATTATGAATCGATCAGATCAGATCTTTGCAAAAAATTTAATTTAGAAAAAACGAAGACCAAATTGGTGGTTTCCGGTATAAGCGAGAGACTTTCATTTTCCGATTATAAATGTAACATAACCATACAATCGATTCATAATTCACATTCCTTCAACCTATCTTGTTATGTACTTGATAAAATTACAAGCGACTTATCGGATGCGCGAATAAATATACAGGAATTAAATATACCAGTAAACATAGAGCTTGCTGACCCAAATTTTCACATTCCGGATTCAATAGATATTTTAATCGGTGCTGAGGTATTTTGGCAGCTTTTATGCCCTAATTTGGGTGAGTTGAATCCACCTAACCCAAGTCTCCACAAAACTCTTTTGGGCTGGATCGTAGCCGGTCCATTGAGCATTCCTATTCCGAAATCGCGGTGTCATTTAAGTCAAACAATCTCCCTTCAAGAACAACTGACAAAATTTTGGGAAGTTGAAGAAGTGCAAATCAAACAGCCGTGGTCTGCAGAGGAGCGATTGTGCGAGGAGCATTTTGTTAACAAATTTTCATTCGATTCAAACAATAGATTCGTGGTTTCCTTGCCTCTCAAGGAACCTGCAACTAAACTCGGGGAATCTTTCAACATTGCACTAAAACAGTTTTTAGCATTGGAACGGAGACTAATGTCCAACGATACAACGCGAAAACTTTATACGGATTTTTTAGACGAATACGAAAGATTGGGTCATATGACATTAGTTCCGGAACACGAAGTCGATGAGAGACCGGAATACTTCATGCCTCATCATGGAGTACTAAAGGAATCGAGTACGTCTACAAAATTACGTGTAGTTTTTAACGCATCATCACCATCTTCTAGCGGTCTATCATTAAATGATTTGCAAATGACGGGTCCAATCATTCATCAAGACTTGTTATCAATCATTATCAGATTTCGCATTCACCATATTGTTTTGTCAAGCGACATAAAGAAAATGTATAGGCAGGTGCTCGTGGACCCAAAAGATCGGAGCTTACAAAAATCCTTTGGCCTTCAAACCCAAACGTGCCCATAAAAACATATAAATTGAATACGGTCACTTACGGAACGACAGCCGCATCATTTTTAGCGATACGCTGTCTTCACGAAATCGCTGCGGAATGCGAAAAGGAACACCCTGGCATATCACACATCATTCGAAATGATATGGACGTCGATGATTTATTAACTTGTGTAGATACTCCCTCAGAGGCTAAATACGCATACGAAAATGTGTCGCAGATCTTGAAAAAAAGAGGCTTCGAATTGTGTAAATGGAAATCGAATAATGCTCACATCATATCCGAAACAGATATCGATACCATTTCAAAATGAAGTGTCTTTCGATGCCAATAAGGAAAATAATCCAAAAACGTTAGGACTCTTGTGGCAGTGCAAAGAGGATACGCTCTCATACGAGATTCAAGGCGTAAAATACTCAAAACCGGAGACAATCTCCAAACGCATGATCCTCTCTAGAATTGCTTCCATACTTGATCCCCTCGGGTTGATTAGCCCGTGCCTAATAGTGGCAAAAATATTCTTGCAAAAACTCTGCAAGGAAAGGTTAAGCTGCGATCAACCCTTGCCGCCAAACATCCTTAAATCGTGGCTAGAATTTTCTGAAGACCTGTATTCATTGAATGAGTTGACCATTTCCAGGCGAATTATTTGCAGCAATCCAACACGTATCGAATTGCACGGCTTTGCGGACACTTCCGAAGCTAGTTATGGAGCCTGCATCTATATCGTCTCCAAAAATCCGCAACTTATCATATCTCATTTATTGTGTGCAAAATCGAAGGTCTAGCCAGCTATAATAACAAAAATTTCGACATGGATTGCAGACGATATGAACGTATCACAAAGCAATGCTAAACAAACTCCTAAGCTTTCGAGGCCATCTATCTCTTTTGATAAAACTCCTAAGCTGTTCTTCCTCCTCTGTCCTCCTTGTATTTGTGCCAGATTTACAGGACATGAACAAACTTCTACTAGAACTTCCCGAAATTGGCTTAGTTCCAGGAATTACCTATCAAATGGTCAATAACAGCGAAGTTAAAAAAATTGTGATACAGTAGAGAATTACACAAAGCTCCTTAAATACTTTAAAGAAGCTGACGCTAATTTCCATACCTAGCAATTAAAACAAGAAAGAGCATTCAGACTGGTGATTCGTAATATACATCCCTCAACCTTGGAAGCAGATATCAAGCTAGAACTGGAGCTTCTTGGGCATAAAGTTCGGAACGTCTCCAACATACCAAACAGATCAGACGACATTTTTTTCATCGATCTGGAACCTAACGACAACAATCATAATATTTACAATTATTGTTGTGTAGGGATTCCGAGTCGAGCCACCGTAGCGAGTGGTCGGGTGTTTACGAGCGCGCCAATTCAATAGTGCAAAAGTGCGAAAGTGCCAAAAGTGGGACCAACAAAGCGAAGTAAACCGCCCGGTTTTGCTACCTGAAAAGGCACCAGGCCCGTTTAAACCTTGGACTGTGCAACGTTGCCACGGTGAACTTTTCAGAAACGGACAATATATATATATATATATATATATATATATATATATATATATATATATATATATATATATATATATATATATACATACGAGTGGAATTCAAACGAAAGGATGGACCCTGGGAGTTCGCAAGAATCCGAATCGGATTATGCCTCCCAGGATGGTGGGTTCAAAAAGCCACGAACGAAAAAACGGGGCAGAAAACCGAAGACGACCCAGCCAACCCCCACAACTCCAACACCTGAGGCCAAACGAATAGCGTTGGATCAACAGGCTACAACATATGAAAACCAAACAACAAACAGCAAGACAACATCAACAAGATTTCCCACGTATTCGCAAATATTCACAGCGAACGCAATGCCGACCATCACCAGAGTGCAACTTGCAATCAGATGGGAGGAACTCAACCCTAACAACAAGGATGTGATTATCAGACAAGATAATCACTTTCTAATTAAAACAAACAATGATGACAAAGCAACACAAATTTTACAACAACTAATACAAGAGAACGTTATAACAACGTTCAAACTGCAGAAAGGTGCTAACCTGCCAACAACCCGACAACAAAGATCAAACCACCATATTACAGCCACATATTCAGTGGTTGCTACTGGAGTGGACCTTGAGATCACGGATGAAATGTTCCTGAAATATTTGGAGAAATCGGGTCTAACAATTAGGTTCTGCAAAAGAATCATCTCTAGAGCTAGAAACAGTCCCACCCTGCTGATGAGGCTGATAACGGGCGACCTGGCGACGTACGAGAGGTTGATGAGCGACCGCGCAGTGCACTTCCTTGGGCGCGTGTTCAGGATTGTCGAGAGCAAGCCTCCAGCTCCGATTCCTGCTCCGTGCGCCAGGTGCAACTCTTTTCAGCACCGAACCGAATCCTGCAAAACACCTGCGAAGTGCAACAAGTGCCTTGGCCCTCACTCAACATTTGGGTGCAGTTCTCCACTTCCCGTCAAGTGCGCTGCCTGCAACTCGGACGAGCATGCGGCATGGAGCGTAAAGTGCCCGAAGAGACCAACAGCACCTATCAGTGGTATCCCCAACATAAAAATTAAGTGTCTGAACAAGAGAACGTCTGAGGTGTCTGATACGATAACTAAAGGCAACAGAATACACTCACCAATAACAACTCACGATTTTATACTAAACCAATATAAACATCAAATTAACAAGTCTACCAACACTAACAGAGAAGATCTGCTTAAAAAAATGCGAAAACAATATATAGAAGATTTTGACATTGACACCTCGGTCGTCTTCTTTGGTAACCACATGTATGTGTTGATGTTCGACATGCTCCTACCTAACCAAAACACCTCGACAGAACCCCATGAACAACTAAAACAAACAATCACTAACATAGACCGTTCAACATGAGACTACTTTACGCCAACATCAACGGACTTAACAGAAAAAAACCACTTATTTACAATTACATAGAACAAAACGACACAGACTGCTGCATATTTGTAGAGACTAAAACCAAACTAGGACAAACACCAACGTACAGAAATTGGCAGTATATATATAGGCATGGAAATACCATCAATCATGCCAGGGGCGGGGTCGCAGCTCTCCTAAAACCAAACATCAAACTTGGAAGAGCAAATCCTCCTTCCCTCAACAACCCTTTGAACGACTGTCTACATTTTACGCTACCCTACTTAAACGACCTGATACACATATTTCTGACATACATACACCCACACTCCAACCTAGAACAAAACATACTGACTAAAGCGAGCATCTATAAATATGCAATAATTGTAGGCGACTTTAATATGAACAAAAGCAAAACGAAACAGCTTAAAAGATTTCTACAAAATTCCGACTTTATAAAACAGCACACCCCACCAACTTTTCTGATGCCCGCAAACCCAGACTCAACACCAGACGTTCTACTGCACACAAGAAACCTGACAAACACCATCAACAACATAAACTTAACCAACGAGCTTGGATCCGACCACCTGGCTATTACGTTTAACATAGACTTACAACATACGCAACCTACCTCCAATACACCTCCTATAGAGAAAAACTTAAACCTAACAAAGACTGACATAGACAAAGTGAAACAACATATACATGGCTACATTCAATTACAAGCACAGCACATTTCAATAGAAACTATACAACAACAACTTTCACTAGCCATAGGAAAATTTAGCCCGGAAATAAAAAATGCTTTCCACCGACATACACTACCCAAATACATACTGAGACTAATAAAACATAAGAGAGAACTGTATAGACTATATACAAACACTCAAAATAACGACCTAAAAAAGACAATGAACCAACTTAACAGAAACATTAAAACTATGATTGGACAATACCGACAAGACAAATGGCTAGAAGCATGTAAAGAAATACAGAAGGACAAAGGCAAAACATACTGGCGAAAAATTAAGAAACTGGCGCAATACAGGACGACTGGCACTACTGTCACAATTGACGAAAACGGAATAGAACGCTACACAGACAAAAGAAAGCGGACGCATTCGCCAGACACTATCAAAGGGCCTTCAGCACATCGACAAACCCTAACTTCGACAATGACAACTGGAACTTGATCAACGACTGGTACTTAAACTATTTTAACAACTCACCAAACTATGCCTGCACACTGATCACAGACACAGAGTACGATGAAGCCCTAGCGCACATCAAGAACACTGCACCGGGGAAAGATAAAATTAAGGCAAAGGTCTTGAAGGGCCTAACTCGGGAAACACACAAACTGATCCTAACTGAATTGAACAACTGCATCACAAATGGCAGAATCCCAGAAACATGAAAAAACGGCTTAATAATCCCTATACCCAAAAATGGACTGGACAATACACAACCGAGCAACTACAGACCAATTACACTACTTCCAGTACTAAGCAAAATTTTTGAATACATAATAAAGCAGCGGCTTGAAAAAGTGATTGGAAAATATATACCTACCTACCAATTTGGTTTCAAACAGCATCACTCGACTGTTCATCCGCTCTTTATTTTGGCCAACAATATACAAACTACCCACCTAACTGACAGAAAGACAGCTTGCCTGTTTATGGACATTAACAAGGCTTTTGACAGTGTCTGGCATAGAGGCTTACTATACAAACTATACAAACTACACACACCAACATATCTACTACACACCATAAAGAACTTACTAGAAAACAGACAACTACAAGTACGAATTGACAAAACACTGTCATTTTCTTTTTCCCCTGAACAAGGGCTCCCTCAAGGATCCCCGCTCTCACCGTTTCTCTACAATATATACTGCCATGACATATACAATTACAACTTACCAGACAAAAATCAAATCGACAGATCGGCATACATATTACAATACGCAGACGACACGGCACTTATTGTACATGACAAAACTACTGAGAGAGCAACGCAAAGACTCCAAACACTAACAAACAACACAATGACATGGTTTTATAAATGGAGACTAACACCAAACGCGTCAAAAAACCAACTTCTGCTCACAAACCACAGACTCAACGCTGATTCCCCTACAATAACAGCAGACGGCCAAACGACACAACCAAAAAACGACGTAAAATACCTTGGAATCACAATCGACCACAAACTTAGATTCGCTAAACACATGCGAAACATCAGGGCAGAAACAATGAAGAGAGCGAAACACTTCCAATCACTAACCTACAAAGACAGAGGAATTAGCACAAATACCGCCAGCAAAATATATAAAGCTATTTGTAGACCCTTGCTAGACTTTGGACATGTACTCATGACCAACGGAACAGAAAGGACAAAACGTTATACACAAACAACAGAGCAAATTGCACTAAGACTAATAACACGAATAAGACACCCCCAAAACCCACTACACAACCCCCCCACCCAACTACTATACGAACGCACAAACATGACAAAGATCTCTGAGAGACTCATACAGCTACAGACAAAATGGACAAACAACCCCTACAACTGGACCATACTGAATCCCCTTTGTCTTACAAGACCAACCAGACAATCCCGCTTCCGTTTCCCTACATTAACGCTACTCGAACACTTACAAACGCAACGGACTAGTGGACAATAAAATAATTTCTTCTTGCCACTGAAATCTTATTTATTCAATAACATTGTTAACCTAGAATGGGAGAATTTTCATATTTGTTTTTTATCTGGATTGGGACTGCATGTATTAAACAAGGGCAGAAATACCGATAGGTCGATGGCCTTTTTTAGAAATAAAGATGTTTACTACTACTATTGTTAACCTAGAATAGGAGAATTTTCATATTGGTTTTTTATCTAGATTAAGACTGCATGTATTAAACAAGGGCAGAAAGACCGATAGGTCGATAGCCTTTTTTTAGAAATAAAGATGTTTACTACTACTACTATTGTTGTGTATATTTTCCTGACTGTACTTCAATTTATTCCAAAAAAAATTCCTGGGTTTCAGTCAATTTTATTGTTTATTATTTAAAATGTCATAAATACGTTTCGGTGTCTTTCTCCACCATCATCAGTTTGTCTAAAATATACATTTACAGTTATCATCAATTTAAATAAAAAAAATTTCATCAAAATTCACATATTAAAATACAAATCACACACATATTAAAAAGTACATTAAGAACAATGGTTTTCAGGTGATGAGTCAGGACAAACATGTCTGGGAAAAGACTAGAATCTATTGTTTAGAGATTTAAATTTAACTTACGTGTATAGTTGTTTCTACCTTCACATTTGACTGCCTAATGAATTTCATATTTTATTCGATATCGAGCGAGAGAACAAAAAAAACTGTTTATATTTCACTTTTTCTTTGCATTCTAGGAATTGCTCTGCAATTCCTCAATGTCAGGTGTTTATATTTCATTTACTTGGTCCAATCAGTGTATGCATGCGCTCATTTAATTAGTGCGTGATACACAGAGCTAAGATTGTCTGTGTCTGATCTAAAATTCATTGCATTCTGATGTTTTTTAATCTGTATCATTTCATGGATTCTTCTCTTATTATAATTGTCTTCAATGATTAATATTTTTGTGTTATCAAAATCAAAACTATGTAACTTTTGTTGTGCATGTTGTGCTAATGCTGTTCCATTTTCGTTAACCTTTCTTAAGCTATATTTATGTTCGTATATTCTTTTCTTTAAATATTGTCCTGTTTGACCTATGTATGTGTTGTCACAGTTCAAAGAGTCAATCTTGTATATTACGTTAGGTGTGTTTAACTTATCACTTTTAGGTTTAAATTTTGTGAAACATTCCTTTGCTAAGTTATTTTTAGTTTTTTCGGCTGTAGTAATATTATGTGGTTTTAAAACGTTTTTTTATTTTCGTGTTGATTTCTGGAATATACGGTAATGATACATACTTGATTTCACCTTCTTGTTTCTTATTTATATTATTTATGTTGTTCAATTTATTTGAATTGTAGATTTTATTAATTCTTTGTTTTATAATTGGTTCGAAGAAAGCTTTGGGATAGTTGTTCATTATTAGTATCTTTTTTATTTTTTCAAGATTCTTTGCTCTATATCCATAATGTGCCAATTTAATCGCTCTATCAGTAAAAGCTATTAAAACACTTTTTTATATTGTATAGGTGCATATGATTGGTAATTCAAGTATCTACCAGACCATACATCCTTTATGTACCAGTTTATTTTTATTTCACCGTTTTTAAGACACCGAAACGTATTTATGACATTTTAAATGATAAACAATAAAATTGACTGAAACCCAGGAATTTTTTTTGGAATAAAATTTACAATATCAAGCTTCTGCTGAATGCCTCCGTTATAATAGAACCGCCCAGGAAATTTCGAAACATGGTCGAGTGCACAAGATGTCAGCGCTATGGGCATACAAAAGCGTACTGCAACAGACCACACTTCTGCGTCAAATGCTCTGCTGACCATGACACTTCGACGTGCAATAAAAGCAAGGATACCCCTGCTATATGTGTGCAATGTGATGGGGCACACCCAGCAAACTATAAAGGCTGCATAGTCTTCAAAGAAATCAATAAGAACAAGAAAATAGAAAAATCAACATTTTCCGAAATACGCACAACGGTACCCCAAGAAGCAAACCATCAATCGACCCAACCAGATAAACATATGCCACAACCAACTTCCGCTGACTTAAAAACGCGCTCATATGCTCAAGCAACTTCTAATCCTAGTCCAAATTGCACTTCTGAAAACCCAACACACGCGACAGAACGTTTATTCGTAAAACTTGAAAGTTTAATCACCCAACAAGCTCAGCAACTAGGTACGTTGCTCAACCTTTTAACAACTCTGATCGCGCAACTGTCCAAAAATGCAGCTTTATTCCTTAAACGTAGTCCTTTGGAATGCGAACGATCTGGCACAACATCGCCAGGCGATCGAAGTCTTTCTAAAAGTAAACAACGTGGACGTCATGCTAATCTCAGAAACACACTGCACCTCTGCAGAACACACTTCAAAATTAATGGGTATTACAACTACGATACAAAGCATCCCGATGGAAAAGCAGACGGTGGGTCGGCGGTCATTATTAAAAATAAGATAAAACACTTTCAACTAGAAGAATTCCAGAAAGATTTCCTACAAGCCATCAATGAAAAGATCGAAAGCACAAATGATTCTCTTACAGTTTGAGCAGTGTATTGCCCGCCCAAACACACTATTTTACCAACCCAATTAAAAAACTTCTTTGACCTATTGGGTAAAAATTTTGTTGTAGGAGGTGATTTTAATGCAAAGCACTCCCTGTGGCGTTCCAGATTGATGACAAACCTAGGAAGAGCACTTTTTAACTCCATAAAAAATAATCATTAAGATACCCTCTCCACTGGTGAACCCAGCTACTGGCCAACAGACCCTCAGGAAATTCCTGATCTCTTGGATTAATTCATCACATCTGGAATCTCAAATAAATACTCAGATCAAATCAAATTTCGACTAATCATCAGACCACTCTCCTGCTGTTCTTACTCTGAGTCCACAAATGATTTAAAAAAAGGGAAAAAATTCAGCGGTACAGCTATAAAACAAATTGGACGAAGTTCAAGAATCAATTGAAGATAATATGCAGATCAGACAAAGTCTAAAAACGCAAGATAACATTAACAGTGCCACAGAATACTTGATCCAGTTAATCTATGAGACGGTTTTAAAATCAACTCCCACTACTCTACTAATACAAAATTTACTTGCATATATCCACAAGAAATTATGGAAAAGATTAAAATAAAAAGAGAGCTAAGGAAGAAATGGCAGAACAGCCACCATCCAGAGGATAAAGAGACGTAAACAATGCAACTAAAGTCTTGAAAACACTTCTCCTAAAAAGAAAGAATTATATATTTAACGATTACTTAACTAATCTATCAACCTCGCCAACTTCTGATTACTACTCACAACGCCCCCATTAGATCCAACCAACCTGGCTGGGCCAGGAGTGAACAGGCAAAAGCTAACGCATTTGGCGACCACATAGCAAGAATATTTCAACCATAGCCGGATGCAGACAATAAAATATTGCACAAAGAAATAAGCTCCTTTTTAACCGTCCCCTTGCCAATGTCCCAACCGATCAAACACTTTTCGCCAGCAGAATAACAGGAAGGAATAAATAATCTCCGAAACGGCAAAGCTCCAGGATACGACCTACTCACAGCCGAAATCCTAAAACACTTTGGGAAGAAGGCACTAACCTTTACGACGACTTTGTTCAACTGCATTCTGAGAACGGGCTTTTATCCTAATCAATGGAAGTTTGCTGAAAGTATCATGATTCATAAACCTGGGAAACCAACTGATCTAGCATCCTCCTACAGACCAATCAGCCTGCTCCCAATTCTCCCAAAGCAGTTTGAACAACTATTGCTCAAAAGGATGAATACATGTATTGCCAACAAGAACCCTCTTACCTAAGGCTAAGGTAGGTTGGTAGCATTTTTGACAGAATTTCACTTATTTTTTGTGGGGATGTTATTCTTCTAGCTAGTCAAATAAAGTGGTGGGGGAAAGTCAAATATTACTTCAAAAAGTTATTGATAGCTCCGTATTGGCTTAACCAAATTCAAAATTTTAATTCTAGTTAAAAACTTCCATATTTACTTTAACTCATGCTGTAAAATATTAGCTCTTATGATTGCCTCTTTGTCGTTTTCCTTCAATTTTTTAAATGTAATGATATATAATATTTAAGCTGCTTAGAAAGAGAACGAAAAATGAAGCAAAATAGTGAAAACCGCATAACGCTAAATTTTTGCAACCGAAGATATAGCTAATTTTATAGCGAAAACAGTTTATACCGTTTTTACGTCAAATATTCCGTTTCGTAAAAACAAATGAATTTGTTTGACAATCTTGTCAAACCTGAAGTTTTTAGACTCGCTTTTAAAATGGCTGTAACAAACGAGGAAGCTTTTGCGATGTTAGCAGTTTATTTTGAATGCTTGCAAAGTGCAGTTATTGCTTCAAGAGTGTATGCGGAGCGTTTCCCGGGGAGACACCGATATAACTACAGATTTTTTACGCGTCTTGCTCAAGGATTACGGACTACAGGAAGCGTCCACCGTCCAGACTTTCGAAAATTCCGTAGTGGTCGCAATGAGGAAAATGTGATAAATGTTTTGGCATATATTGAGTTCAATCCTCATTTAAGTACTAGGGCTATTTCTATGGATTTGGGCATAAACCGGACTACACTTCGTAGGATCTTGAGAGAACATAAGTATGTCAATAATATGATCTATTATTTTCAATGTTGTATATCTTATATGTGATGTTAAAGTTGTAGTTAAAACATACATTTTTTAGACTTCATCCTTACTCCATGGTTGTCCACCAGACTTTGTCATCAGGATTTTGAGAGGCGTCTGGATCATTGCCATTGGCTACTAAATATGATTCGAGATGATCATCAGTTTCTTTCAAATATACTTTGGACAGATGAAGCTACTTTTAACAGCAATGGGGGAGTTAATTTGCATAATATGCATTACGGGTCCAGGACAAACCCTCATTGGATGCAGGAAGGTGAGCATCAATGTCGATTTAGTGACAATGTCTGGTGCGGAATAATTGGGGGGCAAATTATTGGCCCATTTATATTTGAACAGAAGCTAAATTGAAATATTTATTTAGACTTCTTACAAAACCAACTACCACTACTTTTAGAAGACATATCGTTGCGAAAGCGAGTAAACATGTTTTTTCAACAAGACGGGGTCCTGCTCATTTCTCGGTAAATGTCCGTCGATTTTTAGACAACGCTTATCGCGATGGATGAATAGGACGAATAGGCAGTTTATTCCCGTGGCCAACTAGGTCTCCCGATCTTACGTGTATGGACGTGTATTGTGGGGGAGAATAAAAGAGATTATTTACCAAGCCGGAAAAACTTCCAAACAGGACCTAATAAGCAAAATGAAGGGTGCAATTCATCACATTCCTGTCGCAGGAGTAGAGAGTGCTGTTTTATCTACGAGAAACAGGGTTGAGCAATGCATTCGAAATGACGGAAAACATTTTGAGACTCTAAGCAGGTTTTAATCCCAAGGCTGTATTTCATCCGCAGGAATACTCATAATGCGTGATATACAACAATCGGTTCTTATCAGGACCAATAATTGTCATCTATTATTATAATATAATCGTTATTGTCAAGTTGTTTATATATTCGGTTGCAATAAATATATCGGTGTGCGGTTTTCACTATTTTGCTTCATTTTTTATCCTCTTTATAAGCAGCTAAAATATTATATATAATTCCATTTAAAAAATTTAAGAAAAACGGAAAAGTTTGACTACCTTTTATAACCCTCTGGCGGCCAAAGTGGCAATAATATGGGGGAATATTTTACAGCAGGTGTTAAGGTAAATAAAGAGTTTTTGAACTGAAATTTAAGCGTTGAATTTTGTTAAGCCAATACGGAGCTATCAATAACTTTTTGAACCATTATTTGGCCTTGCCCCACCACTTTATTTGAATAGCTAGAGCAATAAGACTACAACAAAAAATAAGTAAAATTCTCTCAGAAATTGAACTAAACTATTTTCAACATACCTTAGCTTATCTGAAACCGCAAAAAATCCGTATTTAAAATTACTGTTGCAATTTCGCCCTCTAGCTGCTATTTTGTGAACTTGAAAGTCATTTCCAGAAATTTCCCGTGATCCCTATACTCATATTATTTTTTACCTGAAATCGATACGACTAATGGTTTGTGTGCTACGGCCGACCACCTCTCTTAGTAGCCCACCCTGTACAAAATAAAGAGCAACCTACCCGAGTTTTTTTGTCTTGCTGAAGAGTTACCTAAACAAACGCACTTTTCGGGTCAAAGCCGGTGAAGCACATTCTCAAATTTTTTACATCGAATCTGGAGTACCACAGGCTCGGTCCTAGGACCCATATTGTACAGAATATATACAACAGATGTAATATTCAGTGATGATCAAATGATGATGTAAGTAATGATCACTACATATGCTGATGATACAGGATCAGTATACTAGTATCAGACGATGATCCGAACAAGGCAACCGCAACCTACACCTTACAAATAGAAATACATAAGCTCGAAAAATGGCTCTCAATATGGCGAATTAAAGTTAATGAAACAAAGTCTACATACATCACATTTACACGAAGAAAACCAACTTGTCCCCAATATCTCTAAATGGGCAACAAATTCCCGAGAAAGAACATTTTACGTTTCTGGGACTGCACCTCGATCGTCGACTTATCTGGAACAAGCATATTAAAACCAAGAGAACCGAGCTCAACCAAATGTATTGGCTAATCGGACATCGCTCACCGTTATCGCTCGAAAATAAAATAGTGACCTACAAAACAATATTGAAACCAATATGGACATACGGCCTACAACTTTGGGGCTCTGCCTGCCACTCCAACTTGGAAAGCCGCCAGCGATTCCAATCGAAAATCCTCCGACTAATTGCCCAAGCACCGTGGTATGTTAGAAATGATGTCCTACACTCCGACCTGAAAATCGCAACAATCCGGACAGAAATAAAAAGTCTCTTGCTTAAATATCAAGATCGTCTGAGCTGGCACCCAAACCAACTCGCTAGAGATCTCTAGAGAGAACGACGACATCCCGGTATTGCTTAAACGATCTCACCCAATGGCCCTGCATGAACGATTCCCGTGATGTGCGCGCCCAAACAATTTTATTACCTAAAAACTTTAATTAACTGTTTGTTGTTCTGTCATGTGTACCTAACAACTCCATTTGCGCTTTAATGTAAACACTTTTGTACATGTGAAAAGCACACACCAAGTTTACTGAATGTCTGTGAATAGATTGCAAAGAATAAATGGAAAAAAATATATTTCAGAAATTTGTCCAATTCGAAACTGTTTTGAATCGGATATAAAAAGACGATTTAATTTAGCGTTAGTTTGGGTTAGTAGCGAACATATTTTTTTCCTTCTAAACTAAGATCGACGGAAACCCTAGATTAACTATCTTTTCAAGTCACTGTATCTTTCTTGTAGCTTATTAAAGTTAAAAATTTTAATATTCGTTTGAACAAATAATTATAGTTCGGTTCAGAATTTGAGTTCCAGTAGTTCAAAGTTCGGTGATGAATTCCAATGCATACCTTGTTTTGTAGAGAGCTTTCATAAAAACTTAATGTAACTGTATAATTGCTTTGAACTGGTTTGTATTGGGATTAAATTCGCTCCATTTGGGCAAAACGCACGTTTTGATGGCTTTGTTGGATTTCAAGCTAGGTATAACAAAATTATCTGATTTTTTCAAGAAAAAAATGTAACATTGAAAATGACATTATCAATTTGTTTTGATGGGCGCCTCTTCTGTGAATTGGTGAGTGATTTGATGAATTCGTGGCCTAACCAGATATTATCACAGCAGTGTTTTGCAAAACGTAAATTAAGCAATTATTAATTAGACTTTTTCATAAATAACCCAAAACATATAACATCGTTTAGAACTATAAGTAAACAAAATTTTGTAAAATGGCTTCACTTTGGATCAAAGACTCGATATACTCAAAAGCAGATTTATAATCTGATATTTCTCATTCAAAAGGACTGCAGTGAACTTTCGAGCTAATGAAAGCAAATTGTTAAAAGAAGTTGTTTGTCTGTAAAACTGTAAAACGCCTTCCTATGCTAACATCATTTCACGTCATTGCATAAGTGAGCTAAGAAACTCGGATATAGTAAAATACGTAAACCCCTGAAAATCAGGGATATTTAATAATCTTTTTAATATTTTTATAAAAGAAATCCAACCATTTAGGAAGCTGCGAGTCATTAAATACTGAATACTGTATGGTTCTGTATGTAGATATTAAAAATTGTTTCTGAAATGTTAACATTTGATTTAGAATATGACTAGCTCATACATTTCATAGAAATAAATAGGAGTTACCATCTTCTAAAATCCACCTTTCGATGCATCAAGCACATCTCGTACAACTTAAAACAGTCCGAAATAGCTTACCATAGTATAAATTAGTTTGTTCGGGTAAAAATTAATTACATTTTTGACGAACTAGCATAGGCTAATACAAACACTCGTTTATCGTAATTAAAATTAAGGGAATTTTGGACAATTTAGTTTAGACTAAGAGAAACTAGTTCATCGGATAACGTATATATTATCGAATCTAAAAGAAAGAGTTTGAAAGTATGGTTATTAATTTATTATTTCTTAATATTTAGAATTTAATAAAAAAATAACTTGATTTTATTTAATAGTTCATGTAAATAACCTGTATATGAGTACTACTTACTTATGTTTTGTGGCAAGTGATTCTGTTTGGATAACCACGTTTTAATGATGTTCAAGTGACTGGTCTTATTAGATGGGTCCATTTTTCTCGATATTCATTAATAACTCACAGAGACCGCGTCAGTTCAAACAGCAAATATTTAATGTTAAACCTAAGTCCAACACAATTACGTTCCACTTTCACAAATCTTCAGCCAGCGGTTCGCTTTCTACTTTTTAAATGCATTCTTAATTTTAATTGAAATACTTCAGTTCAAGCGTATCTTATTGATAACATGCATTTCGATGGTTGCTAATTAAAACCAGTGATAAAATTTCCATTTGATTTTTAATATTCGTTTTTATATAAATTATTTAGTAAATACGAATGATTCGAATAAACCTTGACGCATATTTAGAATGCAAATGAATTTAGTTGAAAACTGGTTTTAACACTTTTACGGCGCTTCATGAGTAACAGAGATCCTTAATTTATGATAGATAGTGAGAGTCTACTGTACAGGGTATCCCAACGATAAAATAGAGTGAGTTTACGCTTCACCGCTATTATTTATTTCGAAATGGAATCCTCTATAATGTAAAGACAGTAAACGAGCATATTTAAAAAAAATATTGCAATCACTAGATCAAACCTGCGATTTTAAACCTAATAATAACGTTCGTCAAAACAACAATAGAAGAAATCTAGTAGGCACTCATCATATTTAATTAAATGCAACTTTTGCCGAAAGGCACCATTATATTTATAAATGCCAAGAATTTTTAAATTTACCTGTTACTCAATGACTAGAGCATGGCAAGAGCTTAAATCTATGTGAAAACTGTCTTCGTACAGGTCACAATGCCAATAGCTGCACTCATGGATATTGTAAGACTTGCAGATCCAAGAACAAAAATATTAAACATAATTCCTTACTCCATTTCGATCAAAACCCATTGAGTGTAAAAGAGCCACATCAAAATTTAAATATTTTTGTAAAACATAATAATCCTACCCAAGTATTGCTATCAACTATTATGTGTAATGTCCAAGATTTCAAAGGCTAGTTGCATCAGTGCAGAGCGTTGCTAGATTGTGGTACCCAAACCAATTTAGCGACAAAAAATTTGTTGAAAAACTTAAGATACCATGCAGAGCATCAAAGCTCTCAATTATTGGTATACGGATGGCTGGCTCGGGAATGTCCATGTTAGGGCACTGCCCAGGTAATGGACGACTTAGGCCCGGTTCCACCATCTCTGATTAAAATGTTAATCATTGATTAAAACTATTTAATCAACACTTTGCGTTCCACCATAATTTTAACCACGATTATGGTCACTTAATCAGTGATTAACTTAACCGACGAAAATGGCTGATTATTGACGATAATCACGATTAGTATGATAACCTCAAACAATTTTTCAACATAAACACAATATGGATTTATTTTACGACGATATTTTGTCATCGTCTGATGAGGAAAATGACATTCAGATTGCTAGAAGGCCCCGAATATTTAAACCGCGTGTCAATTATTTTGAAATCGTGGACAACTTGAGTTTTTTTACGCGATTTCGATTATCAAAAACCACTGTCCAAAAATTACTGCTGGAAACAGAAATAGACCTGCAACATACTACAGAAAGGTATGAAAAATGTATAATAATAAATTTGCCACATGTTAATTAAATGGATCTTTTAGAAATAACGCTATTCAACCCATGACACAACTTTTACTCGCGTTGAGGTACTATGCAACTGGATCACATCTTATTGCTGCTGGCGACTTTTCTGGAGTAAGCAAAACTAGTGCACATCGTATTGTACATCGAGTAACTGCTGCAATTGCCAAATTAGCTCGAAATGACATTAAACTCCCATCTACAGAAAGGGAAATAAGTGCAGCACAAGTAAATTTTGTAAAAAATAATATTGTAAAAAATAAAGTCCCTTACGTTTGACAGTTTTATTTTTAAGCATTTGTAATCTGCATTAAAAATATAATCTTGATCTTCTATTTTTATTTGAAATGCAATGTATATTAGAAAAAACGATGTACTGGTACCACACGTGGACACTGCAAATGGCTAGACGCATAGATAAATGGAAGACGAAATAACGAACGAAGCTAGACGAAATAACGAACATAACCTTGCCAGTTGTTTGAACCAATCGGAATCGTTGATTCAAAGGAATTCCGATCGTAGTTAAAATGTTTGTTGTGGAACGCATGACAATTTAATCATGATTAAAGTGGTGATTAAGAAATGATCGTGATTAGTTAATCAAGAATTTAATCACTCTTGGTGGAACCGGGCCTTAGCGCGCCTATTTAGATCATGGGCAAAGAGCAACCGGCCGAACATCTGGCCAGACATGGGAGTTGACTTATGTTTTTTTTTAAACTTTGTTTGCGAATTTAGTAATGTGAATGTTTAATAAATTTTATCTATCTATCTCAATTATTGGTATAAATCAAGTAGTGTCGCAGATTAAAGAAAGTTGTACACTGTCGTTACATTCGAATTACTCAAGTTTCAAGTGTCCAATTTCATGTTTTGTTGTTCCAATTATTTCAAATAATGTTCCTTCTCTGAATTTTGACGTCCATCAATTAAACAATTCGACAGATATCCCATTAGCAGATCCAGAGTTTCATCAACCCAAAGAAGTAGATTTACTTATCGGAGCTAGTCTATTTTGGAATCTACTGTTGGAGAGCAAAATACAACTTGGAAGAAACCTCCCTACACTTCATAATACTCAATTTGGCTATATCGTCACTGGAAATGTGCTCACAAATTTGTCAATCGCGCGATCGCGCAATCACGTCAATTTGCGGTCTTCTTAAGGTACACGTTCCGGAAGATGAGAAACTGAGAAAGTTTTGGGAATTGGAGGAGGTGAAAATGTCCTCTATACTTTCAAAGGATCAACTTGAGTGTGAGAAACAATTTCAAAACAATACCTTTAGAAATAAACAGGGACAATTTGTAGTAAAATTTCCTCTAAAAATATTCCCCTATAAAGTTGGCAGATTCCAAGCAGTTAGCGATTAAAAGATTCCTCAGCTTAGAAAAAAAGTTTTCAGATTTGGAATTAAAAAATATGTATTTCGATTTTATTCATGATTACGAACAATTGGCTCATATGACTAGAGTTTCAGAGAAAAAATCGACTTTGCGTCGAATTAATATTTTCTGCCTAATCATGGTCTCCTCAAGGATCACAATATTACTACCCGACTTAGTTTTTGACGGTAGCTGTCCTAGTTCTAGTGGTTAGTCTCTAAATGATTTGCAGTTTATTGGACCAAAGGTCCAGAATGATATCACTGATATTATGTTGAGATTTAGAACGTATCTATACGTTGTCTCGGCTGCCGTTTCAAAAATGTTTCGCTGCATATTAATGCAACCAGATCACCGATCTCTTCAGCTAATTTTATGGCGCGAAGGAGTTGAATTTTCAATTTACCAATTAAACACAGTCTCATGCGGTACAAGATCTGCTCCATATTTGGCTATCAAGTGCATGCAAAGTTTAGCTCAAGAGAATTTTAATCCATAGTCTCGAATTGCAAACAGATTGACTGAATTTTAGCATCAGGTAATTTTATTCTCCGAAAATGGGTTTACAATCATCCAATAATTACACAATATTTCAAATCAGTCGCCATTTGAAACTCCACTTTAAATCTTGGAAAGAATGAAAGTTGTAAAACTCTAGGCCTGCATTGGTTACCAGACATTGACAATTTCAAATAAAGCAGTACTGAGCCCAAGGTTAAAGTCCCAGTCACAAAAAGACACATCCTTTCTGTTATTGCGCAAATCTATGACCCTTTAGGCCTTGTTTGCCCCATTATTATTACAGCCAAAATCATCATACAACGTTTGTGGTCATTACACATTTCTTGGGATAATTCAATTCCTGCGCCGCATGAGAGTTAATTTTTTAAATGTCAATTTTCAATTCCATGAAGAACAATTCCTGAAAACTGCTGCCTCACAGACATTCATTGCTTTACCGACGCGTCCCAAGAGGCACATGCAGCCGCTGTCTATTTACGCAGTAAAAATCGATTAACCAATACTTATGAAATGCATCTGTTATATGCCAAAAGCAAAGTTGCTCCAGTAAAAAAGATCACAATCCCTAAATTAGAGTTGTGTGCTTGCTTACTTGGCGAACAATTAATTAATATTGTTCAAAAGGTATTAAAAGCCACGGTTCCCCTATTTATGTGGTCCGACTCTCAAGTAGCTCTGAGCCGGATCAAGACCGAACCAGGTCGAATGCAGGTTTTTGTCTCACATCGAGTGTCGAAAATCCAAACATTAACCAATTTGGATTCCTGGGGTTACGTGAATACAAAGGAGAACCCAGCTGATATCGCATCAAGAGGTACCACTGGCGATACTCTTTTGAATTCTTCAATTTGGTGGAGAGGGCCATAATTCCTCACAAACCGTCACTCTGAATGGTTATCTACGAGACAATTTACCCCATTAAACAATTTACCCGAAATGAAAAAACCTATTAACATCTTATCAGCTATAGAATGTTCCTATTATCCCCCCTTTTCTAGATACTCAAATTTATTGAAACTTGGACGAGTCACAGCCTTATGCATTAGATTCAGTAACAATATAATCAATAAAAAGAACAAGGTAAACATACAAACAGGACCGTTATCTGTCCCAAAATTAAATAAGGCAAATGCCAAGTTACTTAATCAAACTGGCTCAGAGTGAATCGTCTAGTTCAGCAATTAAGATTTTAAACGATGAATCTACGCTACCCAAAAAGCACAAACTTTCAATGCTCACTCCATTTCTAGATAGTGAAGGAATCTTCATTATCCACAAGGAGTCCGAGGACGACTTCGACACACATATTTGCCTTTATGAGACTAAACATCCTATTTTATTAAACTCGCACCACCCATTAACGAAACTAATTTTCGAACACAAACATTCAATTCTACTTCATCCTGGACCACAATTATTTCTCTCATCAGTAAAGCAATTGTATTGGTCATTCGCAGGTCGCAGTCTTTCGAAACGAGGTAAAGAACTGCATTACATGTTTCAAATTTAAACCACAGAGCTCTATATATCCGATGGCAAGCATACCAGATTCCAGGATCAAACCTAGGTTGCCATTTCAAGTTACCGCAATTGATGATGCAGGGCCATTTTTAATACTGAACAAGCCTGGAAGAGGTTCTACACATGTAAAATGCTATATAGCAGTTCTTGTATGCTTTAATACTGTATCGACGTTGCCACATAGCTGTGGAATTGGGTAATGTTATGTGGCATCGAAGGACGAGATTATGTCAACGTCAAGTCAGTGAGTGCTTCTGATTTTCGTCCTCAAAAAACACACGATTTTGGTAATCAACAGATATACAAGCCATCCTTTTTGGACAGTGGAAATTTAATACACTCCATTAATTATCGTCGGCTTGGGCATTGCGCTCAAGGAAAAAGAACAACGAACCGACATTGGTGCAACACATGGTCCTTCGAGTCCGGATAATTACCGGTAATTTGCAAGCTTCGAAAATCAGCAAATCAGGAACTACAGGAAAATATCACACCACGGGCGGCGGCATCAGCAACGGATCAATTGAGGTCAATCCTGTCCATTTTGACCTGATTGAAATCCTGATTCCCTAACTTACTCAATTACTGAGTCAAACATAGTACTTAATTTCTCTTGTCTTACACGTTTATATCATTTCAATCATTCTAAAAAGAATTCGCAAACATTGAGCAATTTAATCAACCAACGTGGCCGCATAAAAGCAAAATTAACAAGATTTGGAAGTTTTTTAGAGTCGTGTAGTTTGTCCACACAAAGCAAACTTGCCGAAATACAAGTGAGGTTAGATGATGCCCAGCATATAATGGCAGAGCTTAACAAGTTACAAGATGAGTTGGAGAGCATTGCTGATCAATTGAATATTGACAAGGAGAGTGAGAATGAGCTTGAGAGAACTGATTTTGAAAACAAATATTACGACTTGATGACCACTGCTAAAAGCATGCTGCAAGAAAACTCAAGTAGTGGACAGGTAAGTACGCCTTCTGGTTCTAGTTCTATCAGCTCAAATGAATTCGGCAATGTCGCAAAAATTAATGTAAAATTACCCGAAATTAAACTTCATGATTTTTGCGGTGGTTTTGCAGAATGGCCTAGATTTTTTGACACATTCAACTCATTAATTCACAACAACCCGATTATCGACAACATACAAAAATTCCACTATTTAATTGGTATCTTAAAATGCGAAGCAGCCAAAGTGATAAATTCCATATCAATCACTGATAGCAATTATAATGTAGCGATTCAACTACTTAAAGATCGGTATGAAAATAAACAAGCCACAACACAATCACACTTAAAAATCTTGCTTTTTGAATTACCGTCGGCAAAATCAAAGTATCATGCATCCCTGCGTAACTTGTTGGACATTTTCTTCCAACACTTTAGAGCGTTAGAAAATTTGGGAGAAAGTGTGCACGAGTGAAATTCAGTTCTCATATGCTTGCTAGCTTCAAAACTCGACTTAACATTGCAGGTAGAGTGGGAAGCGCACTCGAAAAATCTAAGTAACATTTGCATTTTAGACTTAACCAAATTTTTAAATGAAAAATGTATATTTTTGGAATCCATGGAAAGTGCCAACCCATTGACAAAAAGGCATGAAGCCAGATCGTTTCATCTATCGGAAAATAACACCGAGAGTGCCCAATCTGCTCAAACAATCATGCCATTTATCAGTGCGATAATTTTAAGCGTTTATCAATCAACGACCGTTATGACAAAATCAAACGATTCAAACTCTGCACAAATTGCTTGCGATCGGGACATTTTGCGGGAAGATGTAAATCAGGCGGCTGTCGAAAATGTAAAAAAGATGCACAAAACATTATTGCATGGACTAACCATGGCTAGGACTTCAGAACAACATTCTGAGCCCGTACAATATCCCAATGCTAATTCAAACACGACTCAACAAGTATCAAATAACCGTTACGGCACAAACCCCATAGAAGCTCAAAACTTCTCGATTATTAGCAGGCCTTTTAACGCTGGGTTAAAATCATATACAATTTTACCAACAGCAATAGTGCAAGTAAATAATAAATACGGACAGCCAATGACATGTAGAAATTTTTTGGATAGTTGCTCACAGATCAACTCAATATCTGAATCTCTTGTTAAACGGTTGGGTTTAAGACATAACAACGTAAGTATGGCATTATCGGGAGTAAATAATTTATCAGCCAATACTTTCAAGCAAATTAACTTGCAAGTTCACTCCATGCATGCAGGCTTCAAAATCAATCTACCATTTCACGTTGTGAACAAAATATGTGAAAGTGCTCCGGAATTTTCGTTTGATTCCACCAATTTAAACATACCACAAAATATAATCTTGGCTGATTCTGAATTTAACCACAGTGCTCTTGTTGATATGCTTATTGGAGCAAGTGTATTTTACAATTTGCTATGCGTGGGACAAATTCAACTCGGTGCGAATCTACCCCTGCTACAAAAAACTCGCCTTGGATGGATTGTTGCTGGTTCTATTCATCAGAACCACAATGTACCTAGATCTTGTTTCCTCTCATTTTCGGAATTAGGAAATCAATTAGAAAAGTTTTGGCTCATAAAAGAATCCACATTAAAATCACAAAATCTCTCCAAAGAAGAATCAGAATGTGAGGAGCAGTTTGATACCGCGACTGTTAGAACTGAAACAGGGCGATTCATGGTCACCTTACCACTCAAAGACAACTCTCATCAGCTAGGTGAACCCCAAAGCATCGCAATATATAGATTTAGGTCCTTGGAAAGAAAATTCCAACGCAATCCCATTATGAGTGCGGAGTACAAAAAATTTATGCGTGAATATATTGAATTAGGCCATATGTCATTAATAACCAATGAGAACAACTTATCAGGAAAATTAAGTTATTACATGTCACATCATCAAGATGAGAAAGCAGACAGCACTACGACTCGAACCAGGGTGGTGTTCAATGCAAGCATGCAAACCTCATCAGGCTTATCGCTTAACCATGTTCTAACGGTTGAGCCAGTAGTTCAAAGGGATCTTTTTTCCATCCTCCTAATATTCAGGAAACACAAACTTGTGCTTGTTGGAGATTTGGAGAAGATGTACAGGCAAATATTGGTCCGTCCTGAGGACAGACGATTTCAATGCATCGTGTGGCGAGAAAATCCAAATTCCCCAATGCAACATTATACCCTGAACTCCATTACCTATGGAACTGCTAGTGCCAGTTTTTTGGCAACTCGATGTCTACAGAAAATTGCCAGGGACAAAGAAAGTAAACACCCGCTGGAAAGCGAAATAATTCAAAACGATCTTTACGTATACGACCTACTAACGGGTTACAACAACATTGATCAATTAATTGAAATTCGCAAGAATTTAACAAAATGTTTCGCTGAATACCGGTTTTGTCTAAGGAAATTCTAGTCGAATAGACCTTCGGTATTGCAGGACTTGCAGAACAATATTAGTAATGCAGATTACACGGTTTCAGGAGAAACAATAAAAACGGTAACTCGGTATCACGTGGAATGCTCACTCCGATAGTTTTATCTATAAAGCTATTAGCAGTGTAGAAACTAAGATTAGTGTTACCAAGAGAGGAATCTTATCATATATATCAAAACAACTTGATCCATTCGGTTTGTTATCTCCCATAACGATAAGATCCCAATTAATAATGCAACGACTGTGGCAGGCGAAAATCAACTGGGACGAATCTTTACCTATATATTTGCACACTCAATGGCTAAACTTATTCAACGATTTACAGCATGTAGAGCAAATTGTTATTTCCCGTCATGCATTCTCGAATAATTATAACGTTATAGAAATGCACGGGTTTTCCGATGGAAAAGGCCTATGGAGCTTGCATATACAGTGTGTCCAGTATAAAATGATGTACATGGGGATATTGGAAACCGTTAGAGTTACAGGGTGGACCAAATGGGGAAAAAGTTGCGGAATCAAGTGCCTATAAATAATCTGTCATCAACAGTTGCTGCCTTCAACTAGCCGTGGTCCGATCCGCTTGTGCGAAAAATTGTTTCTCGTGCTATCGGATTGTCAACCACAGTTTGTGTGCTTTCTTTTGCTGAGTGAATATAAACATTATAAGTTCGTAGTGGAATCAATAGACAATTTAGAATCCGCCGACGAAGACGACAATGAGTCCGTAATCTCATTGTCGTCTCTAAGTTCGCTCACCAGTAGCGCTGCGTCAGCAGATGCGTTCCACCAATTGGACGAGGAACAAAAGCTGCAGAAATTGAAGCAGGTTGTCCGCTTGCTAAGGACAAACAAAAATTGCGACCGCTGCAAGGTGGTTACAGCGGACTTTACAGCTGCTTACACAGCAGGCAAACCACCAAAGTGGTCGCTGGCGGTCAACCATTTGAAGGCCGAACACCCAACTGTTCGGAAAAGGGCCCTGCTAACCACCCAGATCTCCACAGGGGCCATACCCAAACGGAAGCTGGACAAGGTAAGCCCCCCGAATACAACAAAGAAACCCAAGCACCAGCCAGAAAAAGCGACGATCGAGATTGGCCCAGAAACGTCAACGGACCAATCACAGCGAGCCACGAACCGTCAGCAGATCAAAGAAAAGCGGGGAGCTGTTGCTATGGCTGAAAAAAGCTCAGCCGTGCGCCAAACAGTGGCCGATGACAAGTCGGATCACAGCGGTGATGCCTTTATGGTGCCACGGAAAACGGTGCCGTGGAGCACACTATTGACCACACCGGCATGCCCAGCAGTAACAACCGAAAATAGATTTTCGCCAATCCAACCGGCAACTGACCCCTTGGAGAATGAGCCTCAACCCTCCACCAGCGGGACCCAAACAATGCATGAGGAACTGGCTGCCAAAGCGGCTGCTTCGCTCAACAAATCGGCGAAGAAGGCCGAAAAAACCGCCACCAATAGTCATCGTGGGAAAGCCCAGCAGCCACAGCGCGCTAGTGAATGGCCTAAAGTCAATTACAAATAAGCCATTCACATTAAAATACACTAAAGCGTCGCTGATAGTGTACTGCAGCTGCATTTTAGACTGGGCGGCGGTCAAGCGGTCACTGGAGGCAGAGGGCGGCCAGTTCCATACCTACGCACCCGCAAACCAGCGTACACACGCGTTTGTGGTAAGGGGGCTCGAGGGCAACGTGGAGCCTTCTCAAATCAAGGAGGACCTCGAGGAAAAGGGGTTTGCCATCAAAAATGTCTTCCGAATGAAGATCCAGTTTAGGCCCCTGTACCTGGTTGTCACCGACGATTCGGTGACCTTACGGAAACTCGCCACCACCGCAAAAGTGATCCGCGATGTCAGGGTCTCCTGGGAAACCAGGAAGAACCAACGAACCCTGACGCAGTGCCGCCGATGCCATGGCTGGGGACACGTATCGGGCAACTGCAACAAACATTTCAAGTGCTCCAAGTGTGCGGGTCCCCACGAAATAACATCGTGCCCGCCGGGATCGGCGCTAAAATGCGCCAATTGCACTGGTCCCCACCGGAGCTTGGACGAAGCATGCCCGGTGTACGTTTTCAAACTGGCCCAGCGTCCGGTTGAAAAACCACAAAAACCACAAATGCAGTTCGTGGCGGCACCACTTCCGTCCAGACCAGCCTCCGACCCGCAGGCCCGATCCCCCACCCAGAAACCAGCAGGACTAGGCAGCCCATCCCGAGCCCGAACGAGTTTCCGCCGCTCCCTGGCAGAAATGAAATGACCAGCAGGGCCACGCAGCCTGGTCAAACCGTCGCAGTTAATGGTCCCCAACCAAGACCCCCCACTAACCAAGGCATGAACGCTGGCGCAGTAGCCACTCTGGGCACCCTACATCGGGAATTCGCCGATCTGGCATCGCAGGTGAACTTACAGGAGGTAATCAAGGCGGTTAGATTTTATAGCGCTGCGTTGAGGGGCTGCGAGACGAAAGCGGAAAGGTTCCTCGTTTCCGCGCAGTTCTTCAACGAAGACATCAATAGCTTCGATTTTTAAGCCCTGATTTTGCCAGTTGTGCCCTATGAGGATAGGAGAATGGAACTCATGCGGACTCCGGAGTCGTCTCGGTGAGTTTTTGCACTTCCTTCAGACCGAGGATATCGACGTGGCGTTGATTGTCGAAACATGGTTGCGCCCCGGGGATATACTTATGATTCGGGGGTACAGGCTCGAACGTGCCGATAGGCCCGGTTTAAGGGGAGGGGTGGCCATAGCGGTCAAAACGTCAATTCCATACAGGAGACTGCCGCACAGGCAGTCATCAATAGAGAACGTCGGCGTTGAACTTCGTGATGGAGTTTTGATCTACTGTGGCTATTTCTCCACCGTACGCTTACAGGCCGCTGATGTCGATCCATTTTTCATAAACACCAATAGGGTGTTGCTAATGGGAGATTTCAACGCCCGCCATCCACTATTCAATAACCCTGGACATAAAAACGCAGCCGGCAATTTTCTAGCCGACTACGTTCGCGACAATGGCCTACTCGTTATGCCCACTTCATCCCCAACGCATTACCCGAACAGTGGAGGGAATCCATCCTACCTCGACTTCGGAATTGCCAAAGGACTCACCAATCTCACGGAGATGGTGGTTATAGACGCCCTCAGCAGTGACCATTTGCCCATTTACCTCGACATTAGGGATTTAAAGCGCACACAAACTAACGACTTTCGATATTCATACGAAAATTTCGATTTTCGCGAATATCGAAAACGACTACAAGACCTGACGTGTATTCCAGGCCAGATTGACACTGTCGAAGCTCTAGAGCATGCGGTAAAAGGTCTGACCAGGAATATACAACGGACACAGCAAGCTTTGGCCAAAAAAGTTCCGAACAGACCGCGGCGCGACAATCTTCCTGAGGAAATTTTGGACCTTATTAAGGCGAAAAATCGAATCAGGAAGCGATGGCAGCGATTCAGGCGATCTGCCGAACGCATAATGGCAGCAGAGCTTGCACGAGACATACAGCGCGAAATCTCCGCATACAGGAATTATACCTGGGCGGAGAAACTGCGAAATCTGACTCCCCGTGACAATTCTCTGTGGAAACTGTCGAGAAGTCTGCGAAAAGGCTATGAGCAAGTCCCCGCGCTTGAAAAAGAGGGGCGGAGTTATATTACCTCCAAGGACAAGTGCGAGCTGCTCGCCGACTTTTTGGCAGAAGTACACAAGGTCCAACCAGCCCTTCAAGATAACGAAACAGAAAGACAGACCGCTGTTTTTGTAGAACGGAAGTATCCTATACCACCCTCGATTTTGCATTCCTATATAACAACCCCGTCGGAGATACAATCGTGTCTTCGGCGTCTCCCTAGCCGAAAAGCCCCCGGGCCAGACGGCATCCCTTATTTACTCCTCAAAAACTTACCGCGGAAAACTATTGTGCTAATAGTGCAAATAGTCAACGCAGTCCTTAAATTGCAGCACTTCCCACAGGACTGGAAGAACGCTGTAATAATCCCCATCTTAAAGCCGGGCAAAAACCCGACCGAACCCGCCTCTTATAGGCCAATTTCCCTCTTGAACACCCTCGGCAAATTAACCGAGAAGGTCATCCATTCGAGACTACAGGCAGCAGCCGAGCTTCAAAGTTTAATCCCGGATGAGCAGTTTGGCTTTCGACCAAGACACAACACAACGCTGCAGACTGCTAGGATCGCAACGGATGCCTATGCAGCATTTAATAAGCTTCAAAGCACGGTTATGCTGCTTCTCGACATGCAAAGGGCCTTTGACACAGTCTGGCACACAGGCCTGCTGTACAAGTTGTTTGCCGTGCATTCACTGCCACTCTACCTAGTTTCCCTTATAGCGTCTTACCTAAAAAACCGTTCCATCCAGGTGAAAGTGGAGAATTCCACTTCTGCTAAAAGACGCATCGCGGCAGGAGTACCACAAGGAACAGTGATTTCGCCGCTGCTGTATACATTGTACACAGCAGACATTCCAAAACTTCCCACTACAAAAATAGCACTATACGCTGATGATACGGCTATTTACGCATCGTCTTTTTATGCTCAGGCTGCGAAATCTCGCATTGCACATCACCTGAGTTTATTGACGCCGTATTTTGACAAATGGAAACTTAAAGTGAATCCCAGGAAGACGGAACTTATTATCTTTTCGCGCAAATTCACTAACAACAAAATCTTATCACCACTCGTGTTCCAAAATACTCCTATCAAACCAACAAAAGAGGTGAAATACCTGGGATTCAAACTAGACGCCCGACTCCATTTCAATAAGCATGTTGACTATGCTGTACAAAAGACTTTCATGGCCCGAAGAAAGTTGTACTCTCTTCTGGCGCCAAATTCTTTCCTATCACCTCGAAATAAACTTCTGCTCTACACCTCCACCATAAGGCCCATACTGACCTACGGATCCCCTGTCTGGCACTCTGTCTGTGATTCCACGAGACGACGTGTTCAAAGGACCCAAAATAGGTTCCTAAGAGGCGTCCTATCGGCTGACAGATACACCAGAATAACCGAAATGCACGAAGCTACAGGGATGGCCTATATAGCCGACTATATAGATACCATCGCTGAAAAATTTTATCATAGCGGAGTGCAAGGCTCAGTCCTCACGCGAAATATCACCCAAGTAAGAGCAAACGACCGCCCAACCCATGGTCCCCTGTATAAGCGACTTCCCATATTTTATGAGGATTTTGTCCCTGACAGTACGTGACGACAAACAAACATTGCCTGCCAGTTGCAGACAGTCGTTTCTAGCAGGCTGGAAACGCACAAATCCAACATAACGTGACTTGACGGGTTCGTCCTGCCTCGTCCTGGCTGGTGCTGGCTGGTCCTTGCACCGATCGGGGCGGGGACGGAAGGATTTGGTCATCTAGTTGAAACTGCCGGCGGTTAACGCCACGGCTGACAGTATCAGGCTTAAAGGTCGAAGCAAAAGGGGTTTTTGGCTTCCCTTCAGGAAGACCTTTTTTCCTTAATGATGCCCCTCGAATAAAACCAAAACCGCCACTTCAAGACTATCTCCTGACGTTGTCGTGCGTATGGCTAGCTCGGGAATGTCCATGATAGGGCACTGCCCAGGTAATGGACGACTTAGCGCGCCTATTTAGATCATGGGCAGAGAGCAACCGGCCGAACATCTGGCTAGACACGGGAGTTATGTTTGTTAACTTTGTTTGTGAATTTTGTTAGTGGGAATGTTCAATAAATTTTATCTATCTATCTGTCATCAACTTCGTTGAACTCGGAATAGCAACGGATATACAGGGAAAAAAAGTGCGTTTTATAAAATCCTTTGTTTCGTGTTTATTATAAAAGATACAATAACGAAATTTTCAGGGTGGGGGTAAGAAATGAGCGTGAATTTGAAAATAAAGTAAAAAATAATCTAGGCCCACTATGTTCAATGAGGCCGAAGTCAACTTTTGTTTTTCTTATGGGCGCAATATTGAATTTCTGCATTTTTAAATTCCCCTTTAAATATGCTCTTCAACCATGTATAACATGTTTATGTTCGGTCAAGATAAATAATTAAAATTAACAAAATTAAGATTTTATGGTAGTAGGCATTGATATTTCTCTTCAATTTCCCCATAGTGACGTTCTTTGTCTGTTTTAATTACCTAGGTAACTGTCAAAGTAGAATTTATATAGTATCTATTTAATAGTATCTACTGATCATGATGGAAGCAAGCATTCTCAACTGCTTTGCTCCAAAAGTCGAGTAGCTCCTATAAAACAATTTCACTACCCAGAGTCGAATTGTGCGGTGCACTGGTACTTAGTAAATTAGCTAGCATTTGTGCCAACATCTTAGAAATTCCGAAAGATAACATATACCTACATACAGATTCGTCGAAAGTATTAGCGTGGCTGAGTCGAGAACCAAACATATTTAAAACATTTGTAGCAAAGCGAACATCGGAAATTCTGCAACATTTTAATAGGAAACATTGGCATCATGTCAGCTCCCCGGAAAATCTCGCAGATTTATTAACAAGGGGTAGTACTCCAACAGCACTTCGCCCTAGCATGTTGTGGTGGAATGGACCCACATCCTTATTAAGCTCTGTTATAAGCAGACCCATATCATCTATCCCAAACTTTGAAGCAAATTCGGAGTTGCGTGTTCAAAGGAATTTGTCTAGCAAACGTTACTCAACATGGTGAGTTATTTGAAAGGTATTCGAATTTAAGCAAACTATTGCGAGTCGCTGCTTATTGCCTTCGATTTATAAATAATTTAAAAAGTACCATCTCCTCTTCAAGTGAGAAGAAGATTGGGATACTCTCAGTACAGGAGCTTGAGGCAAGCCATACTGTCCTCATAAAGCAAGTCCAAAAGCAGGTATTTTACAACGCTCTTAAATCTTTGCAAACGACTCGTTCTGTGAATTCAAGTAGCAATTTGAGTCGGTTAAACCCCTTTCTAGACAAAGACGAAATTCTTAGAGTAGCCGGTAGATTAAAAAATGCTGATGTGGACTACAATTACAAACATCCTATTGTATTGCCGCAAAAGCATCCATTTACGGCCTTAATTATCAATTTTGAACATATTCGAGCACTTCATGCTGGCGCTCAAACCAATTTATCGTATGTTCGTCAAAAATATTGGCCTCTTCATGGCAAGCAGACAGTCAAAGCTGTCTTGCGATCTTGTGCACCGTGTTTCAAAGCTAACCCTTCTACGTTACAAGAACAAATGGATAATCTACCCCCTTATCGTGTAAATAAATATCGCGTTTTTTCTATATGTTGAATGGATTACGCTGGTCCATTTGAGCTGAAAGAGTGCAAGATAGATAGATAGATAGATAAAATTTATTAAACATTCACATTACTAAATTCACAAACAAAGTTTAAAACAAAAACAACATAAGTTAGTAAAATGTCCCATGTCTGGCCAGATGTTCGGCCGGTTGCTCTTTGCCCATGATCTAAATAGGCGCGCTAAGTCGTCCATTACCTGGGCAGTGCCCTAACATGGACATACCCGAGCTAGCCATACGCACGACAACGTCAGGGGATAGTCTTGAGGAGGCGGTTTTGGTTTTATTCGAGGGGCATTCATTAAGGAAAAAAGGTCTTCCTGAAGGGATCATCCCTGTAGCTTCGTGCATTTCGGTTATTCTGGTGTTTCTGTCAGCCGATAGGACGCCTCTCAGGAACCTATTTTGGGTCATTTGAACACAGAGTGCAAGAATAGAAACCGAAGAATATTAAAGACATATTTGTGCATCATTGTTTGCCTGTCCACGAAAGCATGTCACATTGAATTGGTTAGCGAGCTCACTAGCGAAGCCTTTCTTGCTGCCCTAAAAAGATTCGCCTCTCGACGTGGAGTTCCGCAGGAATTGTTTTCTGACAATGCTACCAATTTCTCGGGTGCTAATAACATTCTAATACGCACCATCAATAATATTTCAAAATCTGATAAAATTTCCAATTACGTGTTAGCCAATAAAATTAAGTGGCATTTTATACCAGCCAGATCTCCTCATTTTGGAGAAATTTGGGAGGCTGGAGTGAAGTCAACAAAAGTACACTTAAAGAGAATTCTTACTGGTTGCCCTTTGAATTTTGAAGAGTTCTACACTATTTTGACCCAAATTGAAGCAACCTTAAACTCCCGACCTCTTACTCCTATGACCTCAGATCCGAACGATCTTCACGCCATCACTCGTGGTCACTTTCTCATTGGTCTGGCACTGTCAGCTATACCAGAAGGCTCTTTGATAAACACAGCTATAAACAATAATAAGCGCTTTCAACATGTCCAGCGATTATTTCAAAGCTTTTGGAATCGATGGAAGCTGCAGTATTTACATGGTCTCTAAGAACGGTCCAAGTGGAAGTTCAAGAAGAATAATCCCTCTTTGCTCAGTTCGCTGGTTCTGCTGAAGGAAGAAGCTGCTCCACCACTACACTGGCCCATGGCACGGATTACTGCTGTCCACCCTGGTGACGATGATGCAGTGCGAGTAGTTACATTGAAAACACTACTCGCACTGCATTGTTGCCAATTCAGGACAACTCACCGTTTATGTGCTCTTTTTATGAATTTATTTAGTATTTGATCTTCCATGTATGTCAATTGTGTTTGATTTATTATTTAAAACCAAGTTAATGTTTTGTTGAAAGCTATAAGATTTCAAGGGCGGCGGTATGTATCGACGTTGCCAGATAGCTGTGGAATTGGGTACTGTTATGTGGCATCGAAGGACGAGATTATGTCAATGTCAAGTCAGAGTGCTTCTGATTCTCGTCCTCAAAAAACACAAGATTTTGGTAATCAACAGATATACAAGCCATCCTTTTTTGTAAAAGAGAAATAAAGTGAAATTAATTGCCAACAGTGGAAATTTAATACACTCCATTTCTTTGCGCTTATTACTTTAGGATTAACATTTGAATTACCATTGCTATTTATATTAGCGATCCCTGTTTATTCTGTCCATCTATTCGCCTAGATGGCGCCCTTTTCAATTACTTTCATATCCGAGAACGCCTCGTCTTGAGGTCGTGCCATTCTGGCGCTCTCTCTTTCAAATCCTCAAGGGGTTCGGACTTACTTTGTAGTGGTAACGCTTGTAAAATACACAATTAAAGCAGCTTACCAGAGTTTCAATCAACATACAGTCCACTTTCTAAAGCAATCCAGTACGCGTGTTTTAACAACCGACTACAAATTATTTTGGGTCTACAAAGGTTGCATAGCCCGCACATTTTGGCCTTTGAGCCGCATCCGAACCACGTGCACAGAAGAGGAGCAGCAGACATCTTGTACAGTCAGATGGAGTCTATCCCTGTTAGGCCTTTAATCATTATTATTTTTAAGAAAGGCAACTCCGCCATTCCTATGCATACGAATTTAGTAATAAGGTTTAGCGGCAACCTCGCCAATGGTCTGTAAGGGAGGTTAGCCCTGTACGCAACGCTTTTTCGAGTAGACTTTTACATTTGGCCGTCGCCGGTAAAGGTACAACTTAAGAAACCAATTTTGTAACCACTACATTATCCTGAAATATAGTCAGACCGACTATAAAGTTAATTTCAGTGGTTTTATTTATACAGTCCAGTAATTCGAACCAACATTTTGGTTCTATCGAGACGAATTAAGTTAAAAAGTCCGTAGTCAAAGCGGCCATTTTGTGTACCCAGCAACACGGCGTTTGAGACGAGTGAGTGAGTTCCAGTCCGGAAGAATCTGTAAATTTGGCGTATATAGAATATTTGGCGCAAATAGACATAGAAAATATTATTCAGACTCATAGTTCTGACAGAGCTAATTTCGAAGAGGAGTATTTTTTAATAATATCTAGACTTAAATCAATATTAAAGAAGTCCGATATGGACAATCAGTCAAAGGAGTCTCAACTTAGCTCCGGTAATGCAAGTAGGAATAATTATCCAAGTCAAGGCAGTAAACAAACGATAAAATTACCGGATCTAAAGTTGCCTATATTTAACGGTTCCTACGAAAAATGGCTTGAATTTAGAGATGCCTTACAAGCCATTGTGAGTAAAAAAGAAAAGTTATCTGAAGTCGAAAAGTTTTATTATTTGAAATATTTCCTTGATGGCGAAACATTACAAGCGATTGCCAACATACCAGTCACTAATGACAATGATAACAACGCTTGGTCAATTTTAACTGCCTGCGCCGTGCGCCAAGTGCAACATATTCAACCACAAAACGGAAGACTGCAAACAATCGCCGAAATGCAACAAGTGCCAGGGTCCCCATCCAACTTCCAAATGCGAGTCACCACTGCCAACCAAATGCGCAGCATGCAACTCTGAGGACCACGCAGCATGGAGCATGACGTGCCCAAAACGACCGACAGACCCAATCGTCGGAATACCAAACGTGAAAATAAAATGCGTTAACAAACGGACGACCGGGATTGCGGAGACGACGACAGTGGCAAGTAGAATACACACACCCATTACAACACATGAGCACATCATAAACAAATACAAACATCAACTTAACAAGACAAACAATACCAACAGAGACGAACTACTAAAAAAACTACGAAAACAATTTATAGAAGACTTCGACATTGACACGTCAGTTGTTTTCTTCGGAAACCATATCTACATCCTAATGTTTGACATGCTCCTGCCCGAGGGACGCGGATGACGGATTTGTCGTCCCGCGAAAGACAGTGGCGTGGAGTACGCTGATTGTTGGTCCAGAGGCCTCCACGACGCTGAAAAACCGATTCACGCCCATCCAACCACCAATTGTAGATGAGCCTCCAACACTTCACAACACCAGCGTAGGGACTGAACGGGAAGCGATTGCTGAGAGCCCTGCGGCAACTGCAAACAAGACCAAGAAGGCAGAAAAGCCGCCGCCAGTTGTGATCTCTGGAAAACCCAGCAATCACACAATGCTGATTGGTAGCATAAAAGGAATCACCAGTCAGCCTTTCACGCTGAAGTACACGAAGGCTTCGTTAATCGTGTACTGCACCAGCATTATGGACTGGGCGGCGGTGAAACGATCCCTGGAGGAGGACAAGAGTCAGTTCCACACCTACGCCCCTTCGTCGAAAAAAACTCACGCGTTCGTCCTGAGGGGCCTGGAGGGGAATGTCGATCCGACTGCCATAAAGCAGGATTTGGCAGACCAGGGACTGGAAGTGTCCCTGTACCTGGTCGTCACTAGCGACAAGGCGACCCTCCGAAGGCTTAACGCTGAGGCCAGGGTGGTGTGTAGTGTCAGGGTTTCGTGGGAAACCCGCAAAAACCGGAAGACCCTGACACAGTGTCGTCGATGCCAGGGCTGGGGCCATGTCTCCGGGAACTGCCACCGGGACTTTAAATGCTCCCAATGCGCTGGGGGGCATGAAATCACCGCCTGCCCCGTTGGGGCTAAATTAAAATGCGCTAACTGCGGTGGGCTCCATCGTAGCTTTGACGAGGCTTGCCCAGTCTACATTTACAAACAGGCGCAAGTCCCGGCGGAGAAGCAGCGTTTCGTCCCTGCTTCTCTTCCAACGAGGCCAGCCTGGGGTCAAACCAGTCGAGCCCCTGGCCCGATCCACCCTTCACCCCTAAGCAGCAGGACCATGGCGCCAAGTCACGCCAACAGGACCATGCTGCCCCCGCCACCGCCTTCATTAGCGGAGTTTCCTCCGCTGAGGCAGCACGAAGCTGTCCCGACGAGCTCCGTCCACCCAGCCTATGGTATAAATGGGAACGCGGTGGCCATGCTGGACAGTGTCCAGCGGGAATTCGCCGAGCTGTCGTCGCAAATCAACTTGGAGGAGGTGATCAAGGCGGTATAAGGAATTAAAAAGAGAATATGTCGCGTTTCTGGATGAATACAAGGATCTTGTTCATATGACAAAGGTTGCGAACTTTTCAATGAGTAGGAGTGATTCGAATGCATATTTTTATCTTCCACATCATGCCGTTGTCAAGGAATCCAGTTTTACTACCAAAGTGAGAGTTGTTTTTGATGCGTCGGCACAAAGTGATACTGGAGTGTCATTAAATGATGTGCAATATGTTGTTCCAACTATTCAGAACGATCTATTGTCTATTCTGTTAAATTTCCGAATGTCCCCGTTTGTAATTAATGCTGACATCACAAAAATGTATAGGCAAGTCTTAGTGGAACCCAGTGAATGGAAACTTCAGAGAATTTTATGGAAAAATCCTGACGACTTATCCAAAAAGGTTGAATGTTTCGAGCTTAATACAGTGACTTATGGGTGTGCATCCTCACCATTCTTAGCTGTTCGAGCATTACATCAGTTAGGATTAGACTTCAAGGAGGAATATCCGCAGGCTAGTCAGGCTATTTTGAATTGTTTCTATCTGGATGACCTACTAACTGGTGAATATTGACAGTCTGGATTATTACAACTTCAAAAGCATATTGTATTTATTCTGAGCACCGCTGGCTTCAAGTTACGCAAGTAGCTATCGAACGCTACGGAGCTAATGAGTCAGTTCGAGGTCGATAAGGATCCATTCTCTAGCATATTGCCTCTGGGAGAGAGCCAGAGTAAAACATTAAGAATGTTCTGGGATGCGGTGCAGGACTCAATTCATTATTCGATCAAGATTGTCCAGTCGCCTTCCAAAATTACAAAGCGAGTCATTTTGTCTATCATAGGTCAAATCTTTGACCCTTTAGGTTTATTGGGTCCAGTTGTAGTGGTAGCTAAACTAATTTTACAGAGTCTTTGGCAGGAAAAGTTGTCTTGGGATGAGTCAATTCCACAGTATCTTGCAGAAAGGTGGTCTGCATTTTGTAACGATCTACAAACCCTCAATCTGGTAGGCACCCCTCGTTATGTTCTTGGTGAAAATTGGAAGGCCTTGCAGATACATGCCTTTGCGGATACTTCCGAAAAGGCTTATGGAGGTTGTGTCTATTTAGTTTGTTTGAGAGCAACCGGCGAGTACATTTCTTCTCGTTTAATGTTGTCAAAATCCCGCGTGGCCCCAATTAAAAAGATAACGCTACCTCGTCTAGAACTGTGTGCTGCGTATGTTACTGTTAAGTTGGTACAAAAGGTCAAGCAGTCGATAAATGTTAAAATTGATAACCAATTTTACTGGTCCGTTTCAACCATAGTCTTATGTTGGATTCGAGGTTGTCCAAGCCGATGGAAAACCTTTGTTGCAAATCAAGTCACACAAATACAAAATTTGTCGGCTTCAAAGGATTGGTATCATGTCAGGTCAGAGGAGAATCCTGCAGATTGTCTATCCCGAGGAAGTTCTGCTGCTTACCTCCGTGACTCAGAATTATGGTGGAGGGGTCCAACTTCGTTATTTTCTAACCCAAATAAAAATATTGAAGTTGAATGGCCTTACGACATTCCTGAACAAAGGACAATTACTTATTCGGCAGTGGTGACCGACAACTTTCAATTTGATATCTCACGATATTCATCTCTATTGACATTACAACGCATTGTCGCATATTGCTTTCGATTTTATTTTCGTCTTCAATCTAAGATTTTGTCCAATGGTCCAATTCAAGCAGGGGAGCTTAACCATGCTCTTACTTGTTTAATAAGAATATCTCAGGCTCAGTCGTTTGTTAAGGAGTATGCCAATTTAAGAAAGGGTGAGACTTTGCCAAATTCTAGTAACCTATTGTGTTTGAATCCTTATTTGGATGAGACAGGGGTGATTAGAGTCGGTGGCCGTTTGCAAGGGCAAATTTATCTGACGATCAAAAACATCCCATTATCTTATCAAACAAACATCATTTGACTTTGTTGATTCTCAGACGAGAACATGTCGATCGTAAAATTGTTACACTGCGGCCAGCAACAACTGTTGTATTCGGTTCGTCAAAGATATTGGCCAATTTCTGGTCGTAGGATCGCAAGATCTATAGTACGAAACGGTGTGGTGTGTTTCCGGGCTAAGCCAGTTACACAAGCTTACCAAATGGGGAATCTGCCTGATTGTCGTCTCAGTTCTTTTCAACCTGTTTTCACACATACGGGCATTGGCTATGCTGGTCCAATCTCTATGAGGGACAGGAAAACGAGAAACCCAAAAATAATGAAAGCCTTTATATGTATATTTGTGTGCATGAGCACTAAATGTGTTCATTTAGAGGTGGTCAGCGACCTGACTACTGCTTAATTTATCGCGGTGTTTGCGCTTATTACTTTATTATTACCATTGATATTTACATTAGCGATACCTATTTATTCTGTCCATCTGAGACGAATCTATTCGCCTAGATGCCGCCCTTTTCAATTACTGCCATCCCCGAGAACGCCTCGTCTTGAGGTGGTGCCATTCTGACACTCTCTTTCAAATCGTCAAGTGGTTCGGACTTCCTTTGTAGTGGTAACGCTTGTGAAATACACAATTAAAGCAGCTTACCAGTGTTTCAATCAAAATACAGTCCACTTTCCAAAGCAATCCAGTACGCGTGTTTCAACAACCGACTACAAATTATTTTGGGTCTACAAAGGTTGCATAGCCCGTCGTACATTTTGGCCTTCGAGCCGCATCCGAACCACGTGCACAGAAGAGGAGCAGCAGACATCTTGTACAGTCAGAGTGAGTCAATCCCTTTTACCTTTTCCATAATTTATTGTTCACATTCAGTGTAAGTTTGACTGAATGCGATTTGCAAACTCACTTAAACTGCTATTTAATTTGAGGTACCTACACACGTGTTTCATGCACGCATTTGTTGGCACATTTTTCTAAGCTAATTGATCTCTGAATTCATTTTCGTATACCTTCTTTCGTTTAATCAATAGCTTTTACGTTTCACTTGCAACTGCAGGATTTGTCCCGATTGTCTAACATTAACTAGTGCCGTTATTTCTTTACTTAATATCATGGACAATCTTAATCGCAAAAGAGGCGCCCTCAAAGGGAAATTGACCCGGTTTAGGGCATTTGTAATTAAGATTCAGGATGCGCATGAAAATCCCGAGCAGGTAGTTAGTTCTGTTCAAACAGTGCAATTACGAAAGCAGCTCGATTCTGCTATAACCTATTTGTCCGATTTTGAGGAACTTCATTTGGAAATACTCGAGCTTAGCACAGATTCAGATCAAGACAATGAGCAGTTAGAAATTTTTGAAAGTCAGTACTTTGAAGCCATTGCACAAGCAGAGGTTTTACTAAGCATGCTTACAGCTATTAATCCAAATCAAGATCCAACAAAGTCGCCAATAACGAGCTCAAACGGTTTTTCGGGACATTCAAGTGCTAACTCTTTCATAAAATTGCCTACCATCAATTTACCAAAGTTTCATGGTGATCTTGATAATTGGATCGAGTTCAGAGAAATATTCAGTAATTTAATCCATGAAAACGCCGAAATAAATAATATTCAAAAGCTGCACTACCTCAAAGCATCTCCTTTCGACGAAGCGGCGGAAATAATAAAATCTTTAGAATTTACTAGCGATAACTATATTGTAGCGTTCAATTCTATATGCGAAAGATACAACAACCCCAGAATGCTTGTACACAATCACCTTAAGTCAATACTTGAAATTGAAACCTCATCAAGGGAATTAGCTACCAAATTAAGGAAAATGAACGATTCACTTTTTAAGCACGTTTCATTCATAGCTAAAATCATTAGCTACAGAAGCTGAGCTTCTGGATGCCTTTTCAATTCACGTGGTTTGAAAGAAACTGGACCCTACTACTACCCGCGAATGGGAAACCTTCAAAAATAATTTAGGATCGCAGTTGCCAAATCTCGATCAATTTAAAGGGTTTATTAAAAATACAGCGAATCTATTAGAATCTTTGGAGTGCAAACAATCGAAACCGGCTAACGAAAAACCTAGAACGCATTCAAAAGCTTTTGTTTCTAGCAATCCCGTGTGTCCTTTATGCAAACAGCCGCATTATTTATCAAAATGTGACCGGTTCCACCAACTAACTCCTCAAGAGATATTGGCCAAAGCAAAGGATTTAAAGGTTTGTCCCAATTGCTTATCTAAGGGACATTTTGTAACTCAGTGTCGTTCTACATTTACTTGTCGTCTTTGCAAATCAAAACATCACACTAGCTTACACCTGAATTCAATTCAATCAACAGCTCAAACTTTTCCTGTTTCCGCATCCGTAGAGGAACCAGAGCTCTCCTCAACTAGTTCTGCATTTTCTTCGAATACGGCTCTAGTCCTATTACCTACCGCGTCTGCGCAGATCATTGACTCTTTTGGAAAACCTCATACAATCAGAATACTTCTGGATTCAGGATCGCAATCAAATTTCATTAAATCCAGTCTATGTAAAAGGCTGAATTTGCCCGTTGAGTCAGTCAACATATCTATTTCTGGATTGGCACAAGCCGCATCTCTGGCGAATGCTAAATGTGCAGTTGAGTGCATGCTCATCAATCTTCTTTTAAGGCTCATCTCTCTTGTCTTGTTCTTGATGAAATTACAGGCAGTATTCCTGGTATCCAGATAGATATAGATAAATTCAAGATTCCGGAAAACGTGAAGTTATCAGACCCATCTTTCTATAAACCCGGTGACATTGACCTTCTAATAGGCGCTTCGGCTTTCTTCAACATTTTGTGCATTGGACAAATTCGTTTGGGTCCAAATCTTCCAATTCTCCAAAAAACACGTTCCCGCTGGGTAGTTTCAAGCTCCATTGGTTTTCAATCTGATGTCCAAGTTCGGTCCACCGCTTCTGCCTCTTTTCTAGCAATTCGAGCTTTATGTCAGCTAGGCATTGATTGTGAGACATCATTTCCAGAAATCTCTTGGATTATCAAGTCTGATTTTTATGTTGACGATCTCCTAACTGGCTGTGACAATCTGTCCGAATCTCAACGCATATGCTCTGAACTTTCTAATATTCTTAAGGCTGGTTGTTTTAATCTGCGAAAGTGGGTTTCAAATGACTCCAGGGTTCTAAAGGATAACCCTGCTTCCGATATTCATCCGACTGTACGGCAGTTTGGAGTGAATGAGCATACCAGTACCTTAGGTTTGATTTGGTCTTTCCAGTCCGACTATTTAATGTTCTCTATTTCAAAGTCTTGGGAAAATACATATACGAAAAGATCTATTCTATCCGAAATTTCGCAAATCTTTGACCCTTTAGGGTTGTTAAGCCCGTGCACCTTGGGTGCCAAAATGATGCTTCAGCAATTCTGGATGGAAAAATTGTCTTGGGACTATCCCATTCCTCTTAAGATGCAACGCAGTTGGAAATCGTATCGCAAAGCGTTGGTTGACTTTAATGAGCTACAGATTCCTCGTCATGTGCTTAGCAATGAACCTAAAGGTATTCAGTTGCATGGTTTTTCCGATGCATTCCTTCAAGGCTATGGAGCCTGTATTTATCTTCGTAGCGTCGATCAGCAGAATTTGTCTCATGCTCATTTGTTGTGCGCAATGGCCACGGTTGTCCCTCTTAAACCTATTACTATTCCCAAGCTCGAGCTTTGCGGAGCAATTCTTCTCGCTAAGCTTTCCTGTCAAGTAGAGAAATCTCTCAAACTAAGAATCTCCGATGTCTTTCTGTGGTCAGATTCGACCATAGTTCTTGGATGGCTGAAAACTAGCCCGAATCTTCTTAAAACGTTCGTTAGCAATCGAGTGGCAGAAATCCAACAACTTACGTCGCATGCCACTTGAAAACACGTGCCCACCAAAATGAATCCAGCCGACCTTTTGTCAAGGGGAGTTTCTCCTCATTGTCTCAAGGACTCCGCACTTTGGTGGCACGGCCCCTCTTTTCTGGTAGACGAAGAATCTTCATGGCCCTGTTCGTCAGTTTCTGACTTGAGCCTTCCGGAACTGAGAAAAGAAGTAACTTGCCTTTGTGCGTCTGTCATTCCGTGTTTCCCAACCTCAAATTTTTCAAGCCTGAAACATCTAAAGCGAGTTGTAGCCTGGTGCTTGCGCTTTCGGCACAATTGCTTGACTCCCAAGGAAAGGCGTTGCCTTGGAGTTTTAACTCCCTCAAATCTACACGATGCTCTTATGTGTCTATTTAAAATGTCTCAACATAAATATTTTCCCGAAGAGTTTGCCCGGTTGAAAGGGAAGTGTTCTGTAAAAGTTTCTTCGGCACTTCTAAGTCTTAATCCTTTCATCGGCGCAGATGGTATTATTAGAGTTGGAGGTCGGCTACTGCAATCCAATTTTTCCTATGAGAAGAAGCACCCCATCATTCTGTCTGGTAAAGATCACTTGTCTTCACTCATTGCTTTCGATGCATTGTCATTCGACTACTTCATGCTGGTCAGCTGCTTTTAGCGTCTCTAAGAAAGCAATTTTGGATCACATCTGCTAGAAACCTCTCAAGAAAGATTGTTCGTTCATGCGTTCGTTGTGTTCGACTTTCTCCAAGATTCACCAAACCCCTCATGGGAAACCTGCCATTGCCTCGCGTTACTCCTTCTCCTCCATTTTACAAAACAGGAATTGATTACTCCGGGCCTTTTTTTGTAAAGAACCAAAAGGGGCGCGGTGCCAAGACCTCTAAGGCGTACTTGTGCTTATTCGTGTGCTTTTCGACAAAAGCGGTTCACCTTGAATTGGTTACTGATCTATCCATGGAGACCTTTCTCCTCGCCTTTCGTCGATTTGTTTCTCGCCGCGGTAAACCTGCACAAGTATATTCAGACAACGGACAAATTTTGTTGGCGCGAAGTCGGAGCTAATAGAGCTGTCTAAATTTATAATTGATCATGGTTCCAAATTTAGCGAAACAGTCGCTAACGATGGAACTAGTTGGCACTTTATTCCTGCTCATAGTCCCCACTTTGGTGGGATATGGGAAGCCGGAATTAAGTCTTCTAAGCACCATTGAGGCGCGTGTTGGGTACATCAATTGTCACATATGAAGAGTTTTGCACCTTGCTAATTCAAGTGGAGGCTACATTGAATTCCCGACCTCTCTCCCCACTCTCTTCTGATCCAAACGACCTCCAACCCTTAACCCCAGCTCACTTTCTGATTGGGAGGCCTCTTACGTCGCTACCAGATCCGGATGTAACGGACATTGCGGAACCTCGATTGTCAAGATTCCAAAGCGTTCAACAATTTCATCAACGCATATGGAGACGATGGAGCAAAGAGTACATATCCGAGTTACAGCAACGTACCAAGTGGCGCTTGCACCATTCCGAGTTGAAACCAGGGACCTTGTTTTGCTCAAGGACGACAATTAACCTCCCCTTCATAGGAAGTTAAGTAGAATTGTCGCTATTCATCCTGGCAGCGATGGTTATGCGAGGGTATCTTCTGTACTTGTCTTTGTCCACTGCCAGTTCCATGTCCGCAGTCAATGCACAAACTCAGTGAACTCTGTTTTGAGGTGTATTAGATGTTAGCTTATATGTGTAAAATCATATTTCTTATATGTACCTGTATATCTTTATTTCTTTATGTTTATTTCTGTATGTTCAAGCTTGTATTTTGAAATCTTGTTTTTTCAAGGCCGGGGGCATGTTTGCGTTTATTACTTTAGGATTAACATTTTGATTACCATTGCTATTTATATTAACGATACCTGTTTATTCTGTCCATCTGAGACGAATCTATTCGCCTAGATGGCGCCCTTTTCAATTACTTTCACCCCCAAGAACGCCTCGTCTTGAGGCATTGAACTATATACTAACTTAGTATATAGTTCAATGTCTTGAGGTCGTGCCATTCTGACGCTCTCTCTTTCAAATCGTCAAGGGGTTCGAACTTACTTTGTAGTGGTAACGCTTGTAAAATTCACAATTAAAGCAGCTTACCAGAGTTTCAATCAACATACAGTCCACTTTCTAAAGCAATCCAGTACGCGTGTTTTAACAACCGACTACAAATTATTTTGGGTCTACAAAGGTTGCATAGCCCGCACACCATTAATTATCGTCGGCTTGGGCATTGCGCTCAAGGAAAAAGAACAACGAACCTACATTGGTGCAACAAAAACCAAGGCTATTCATATTGAAATTGTCACCTCTTTAACCACCGCATGTTTTCTAGCTTGCTTAAAAAGATTTGTTTCGAGGAGAGGATTACCTCATACCATTTATTCGGATAACGGTAGCACATTTGTGGGAGCTTATAACGAATTAAAATTGTTGGGTAACAATTTCTAAAGAAGATTCCGAGTCGAGCCACCGTAGCGAGTGGTCGGGTGTTTACGAGCGCGCCAATTCAATAGTGCAAAAGTGCGAAAGTGCCAAAAGTGGGACCAACAAAGCGAAGTAAACCGCCCGGTTTTGCTACCTGAAAAGGCACCAGGCCCGTTTAAACCTTGGACTGTGCAACGTTGCCACGGTGAACTTTTCAGAAACGGACAATATATATGTATATATATATATATATATATATATATATATATATATATATATATATATATATATATATATATACATACGAGTGGAATTCAAACGAAAGGATGGACCCTGGGAGTTCGCAAGAATCCGAATCGGATTATGCCTCCAGGATGGTGGGTTCAAAAAGCCACGAACGAAAAAACGGGGCAGAAAACCGAAGACGACCCAGCCAACCCAGCCAACCCCCACAACTCCAACACCTGAGGCCAAACGAATAGCGTTGGATCAACAGGCTACAACATATGAAAACCAAACAACAAACAGCAAGACAACATCAACAAGATTTCCCACGTATTCGCAAATATTCACAGCGAACGCAATGCCGACCATCACCAGAGTGCAACTTGCAATCAGATGGGAGGAACTCAACCCTAACAACAAGGATGTGATTATCAGACAAGATAATCACTTTCTAATTAAAACAAACAATGATGACAAAGCAACACAAATTTTACAACAACTAATACAAGAGAACGTTATAACAACGTTCAAACTGCAGAAAGGTGCTAACCTGCCAACAACCCGACAACAAAGATCAAACCACCATATTACAGCCACATATTCAGTGGTTGCTACTGGAGTGGACCTTGAGATCACGGATGAAATGTTCCTGAAATATTTGGAGAAATCGGGTCTAACAATTAGGTTCTGCAAAAGAATCATCTCTAGAGCTAGAAACAGTCCCACCCTGCTGATGAGGCTGATAACGGGCGACCTGGCGACGTACGAGAGGTTGATGAGCGACCCGTGCACTTCCTTGGGCGCGTGTTCAGGATTGTCGAGAGCAAGCCTCCAGCTCCGATTCCTGCTCCGTGCGCCAGGTGCAACTCTTTTCAGCACCGAACCGAATCCTGCAAAACACCTGCGAAGTGCAACAAGTGCCTTGGCCCTCACTCAACATTTGGGTGCAGTTCTCCACTTCCCGTCAAGTGCGCTGCCTGCAACTCGGACGAGCATGCGGCATGGAGCGTAAAGTGCCCGAAGAGACCAACAGCACCTATCAGTGGTATCCCCAACATAAAAATTAAGTGTCTGAACAAGAGAACGTCTGAGGTGTCTGATACGATAACTAAAGGCAACAGAATACACTCACCAATAACAACTCACGATTTTATACTAAACCAATATAAACATCAAATTAACAAGTCTACCAACACTAACAGAGAAGATCTGCTTAAAAAAATGCGAAAACAATATATAGAAGATTTTGACATTGACACCTCGGTCGTCTTCTTTGGTAACCACATGTATGTGTTGATGTTCGACATGCTCCTACCTAACCAAAACACCTCGACAGAACCCCATGAACAACTAAAACAAACAATCACTAACATAGACCGTTCAACATGAGACTACTTTACGCCAACATCAACGGACTTAACAGAAAAAAAACCACTTATTTACAATTACATAGAACAAAACGACACAGACTGCTGCATATTTGTAGAGACTAAAACCAAACTAGGACAAACACCAACGTACAGAAATTGGCAGTATATCTATAGGCATGGAAATACCATCAATCATGTCAGGGGCGGGGTCGCAGCTCTCCTAAAACCAAACATCAAACTTGGAAGAGCAAATCCTCCTTCCCTCAACAACCCTTTGAACGACTGTCTACATTTTACGCTACCCTACTTAAACGACCTGATACACATATTTCTGACATACATACACCCACACTCCAACCTAGAACAAAACATACTGACTAAAGCGAGCATCTATAAATATGCAATAATTGTAGGCGACTTTAATATGAACAAAAGCAAAACGAAACAGCTTAAAAGATTTCTACAAAATTCCGACTTTATAAAACAGCACACCCCACCAACTTTTCTGATGCCCGCAAACCCAGACTCAACACCAGACGTTCTACTGCACACAAGAAACCTGACAATCACCATCAACAACATAAACTTAACCAACGAGCTTGGATCCGACCACCTGGCTATTACGTTTAACATAGACTTACAACATACGCAACCTACCTCCAATACACCTCCTATAGAGAAAAACTTAAACCTAACAAAGACTGACATAGACAAAGTGAAACAACATATACATGACTACATTCAATCACAAGCACAGCACATTTCAATAGAAACTATACAACAACAACTTTCACTAGCCATAGGAAAATTTAGCACGGAAATAAAAAATGCTTTCCACCGACATACACTACCCAAATACATACTGAGACTAATAAAACATAAGAGAGAACTGTATAGACTATATACAAACACTCAAAATAACGACCTAAAAAAGACAATGAACCAACTTAACAGAAACATTAAAACTATGATTGGACAATACCGACAAGACAAATGGCTAGAAGCATGTAAAGAAATACAGAAGGACAAAGGCAAAACATACTGGCGAAAAATTAAGAAACTGGCGCAATACAGGAAGACTGGCGCTACTGTCACAATTGACGAAAACGGAATAGAACGCTACACAGACAAAGAGAAAGCGGACGCATTCGCCAGACACTATCAAAGGGCCTTCAGCACATCGACAAACCCTAACTTCGACAATGACAACTGGAACTTGATCAACGACTGGTACTTAAACTATTTTAACAACTCACCAAACTATGCCTGCACACTGATCACAGACACAGAGTACGATGAAGCCCTAGCGCACGTCAAGAACACTGCACCGGGGAAAGATAAAATTAAGGCAAAGGTCTTGAAGGGCCTAACTCGGGAAACACACAAACTGATCCTAACTGAATTGAACAACTGCATCACAAATGGCAGAATCCCAGAAACATGGAAAAACGGCTTAATAATCCCTATACCCAAAAATGGACTGGACAATACACAACCGAGCAACTACAGACCAATTACACTACTTCCAGTACTAAGCAAAATTTTTGAATACATAATAAAGCAGCGGCTTGAAAAAGTGATTGGAAAATATATACCTACCTACCAATTTGGTTTCAAACAGCATCACTCGACTGTTCATCCGCTCTTTATTTTGGCCAACAATATACAAACTACCCACCTAACTGACAGAAAGACAGCTTGCCTGTTTATGGACATTAACAAGGCTTTTGACAGTGTCTGGCATAGAGGCTTACTATACAAACTATACAAACTACACACACCAACATATCTACTACACACCATAAAGAACTTACTAGAAAACAGACAACTACAAGTACGAATTGACAAAACACTGTCATTTTCTTTTTCCCCTGAACAAGGACTCCCTCAAGGATTCCCCGCTCTCACCGTTTCTCTACAATATATACTGCCATGACATATACAATTACAACTTACCAGACAAAAATCAAATCGACAGATCGGCATACATATTACAGTACGCAGACGACACGGCACTTATTGTACATGACAAAACTACTGAGAGAGCAACGCAAAGACTCCAAACACTAACAAACAACACAATGACATGGTTTTATAAATGGAGACTAACACCAAACGCGTCAAAAAACCAACTTCTGCTCACAAACCACAGACTCAACGCTGATTCCCCTACAATAACAGCAGACGGCCAAACGACACAACCGAAAAAACGACGTAAAATACCTTGGAATCACAATCGACCACAAACTTAGATTCACTAAACACATGCGAAACATCAGGGCAGAAACAATGAAGAGAGCGAAACACTTCCGATCACTAACCTACAAAGACAGAGGAATTAGCACAAACACCGCCACCAAAATATATAAAGCTATTTGTAGACCCTTGCTAGACTTTGGACATGTACTCATGACCAACGGAACAGAAAGGACAAAACGTTATACACAAACAACAGAGCAAATTGCACTAAGACTAATAACACGAATAAGACACCCCCAAAACCCACTACACAACCCCCCCACCCAACTACTATACGAACGCACAAACATGACAAAGATCTCTGAGAGACTCATACAGCTACAGACAAAATGGACAAACAACCCCTACAACTGGACCATACTGAATCCCCTTTGTGTTACAAGACCAACCAGACAATCCCGCTTCCGTTTCCCTACATTAACGCTACTCGAACACTTACAAACGCAACGGACTAGTGGACAATAAAACAATTTCTTCTTGCCACTGAAACCTTATTTACTCAATAACATTGTTAACCTAGAATGGGAGAATTTTCATATTTGTTTTTTATCTGGATTGGGACTGCATGTATTAAACAAGGGCAGAAATACCGATAGGTCGATGGACTTTTTTAGAAATAAAGATGTTTACTACTACTATTGTTAACCTAGAATAGGAGAATTTTCATATTGGTTTTTTATCTAGATTAAGACTGCATGTATTAAACAAGGGCAGAAAGACCGATAGGTCGATAGCCTTTTTTTAGAAATAAAGATGTTTACTACTACTCTAAAGAATAATCAACATTCTATTATTAATGCTACGAGCCAAGATAATATTCTCTGGAAATTTATACCACCTTACGCACCCAATTTTGGCGGTTTATGGAAAAGCGCTGTAAAAAGCACTAAACACCATGTTGAGACTTTAACGCATAGGCGTTGCTAGATTTGGCAACGATGTTGTGTTGGCAGCGGAAGTGGCAACGCGAGTGTCGTGACGGTGTGCCTAACCGAACATTTCTGATATAGCATATAGCATCACCTCATCACTAGCACGTGGGCATCCAACCGCACTTAATCAATTGTTTTGTAACAAATTTTGTTCAAATTATATTTGTTCATTATTATGATAACTGTCATATGACAACGTAGGCTAGAAATTGAGCTTATTGGCAACACAGCAACTGTCAAGTGGCATCTTTCTAGAACCAACGAGGGTTCGCCATTACAAGAAAGTTCGCTCTATTAAACACTGTATCAAGAAAGTCGGTCTGCTTCATTTCATTACATTTACATTAAGGTAAATATAATTTTTACACAAAAAAATGTTCAGTGAATCAAAAATTATGTATTTTCAAATAATTTGAAAGCAGCTTATAATATTTATTAATTTCAGAAAAACAAACACCAATTATTGATATTTCTGAACAAAATCCATCTCCACCAATAACAGCAGACTTGGAGCTTGAAGCGGCAATAAAAATTTGTAAAATTCTCCAGATAAAGATGTGGGTAATTTGTTTCCGAAGAATTACTTTGTTGAAGAGGAGAAAGAGGAAAGAACTAATCGCTATTATCATCACAAGGAAGAAATTGCAAATTTTAACTAGAAAAAAAAATTAATCGAGATATTTAGTACTGAAAACGAAGAAGATGTCGGTGGTAGTACGAGAGACCTTTGATCGTAAATTTAGTGATCGTTGGATCGGTCAAGCTGGTCCGGTGAACTGGCCTGCTAGACCACCAGGCTACCTTAAAGACAAATTTTATAAACAAATACCAACGACACGTGAAGATATGATTGTGCAAACCAGAAATGCTTGTGCCGAAATTCCAGCAGACGTACTTCTCAGTTGTGTTCGGTCGTTCTAAATACGAATTGAGAAGTGTATTGAGGTTGAAGGCCAACTTTTGAGTACTAACTTGGTTAAAAACTAACTGTAAAAAGTATTTTTTACATTTTTTTTAGCAGATTTTACCAAACATTCCGGTAAGTCATGAGCGACAGGAAAATTAAATTTTGTTGTTTATAGCGCCATCTGTCGTGAACCAAAAAAAATGTTTTAAATAAATTTTACGTGTTTTAAGCCGCATAATCTGAATCAGTGGGGGGTGCCATTTAAAAAATGAAAGTTACCCCCCTTCCCTCTCACAAGGAGGGGCAGAGGAACACTAATTTCGCCATAAATGTATTTCCCCCGCGGAATAATACAATTTTGATACTAAACATTTTGTCGTAGAATGTTAGGATAAGACTATAATCAAAATGCTTTTAATATTAATAATATAAGCTCAGCAATTGATATAGTGGGCCACAGTGTACAACAAAGTCATATTGTTTAGGTTGGCTAATTTTAGTTTAGCGCAAGATCAACCTATTTTTCTAAGTCGTTGTCTTCAAGTCGTTGTCTAGTCGTCGTTAAATCGCTGCTGATGCGAAATCGCTGTTCGGGATTTACTTTGTACTTTATCAATATACTATTATTCACGTTCATGGGTGTATCCACTTTATTTCACCAACAGTTTCGTCTGAAACATATCAACCAGAGGGTGTTTTCTGCAGCGATTACACATTTTTGTGATTTTTGGAAAATAGTTATAGAAAAAACTATATCGTGGTATCCCCAGTCATTCTCGATTTATAGAAGAAAATGTAAATATTTATTTTAAATGTGAGTTTTAAAAATATTTAATTACAATTAGTTTTGAAGCGTGCTTAAAAGCCAACGGAAAGAATGAAACAGTAAAAGTTTAAAAAGTCTTAGAATTGCCAACACAAAGACAGGACAAAAACCGTTCACAAGTTCTAATGGCATTTTTAATTCTTCACATCATATTACCCTTGGTTGCGGGTTTGTGTTGGAAAAGCAGGTCTTTTAATCTATCCCACAAATATAAATCTAAGCAAGTTATTTATTTATTTAGCGTATGGCTAATATAAGAAGTCAGTCTATAGGTACAATACGAATTATAAAGTCGCAGAATAGACGTCCTATTTAATTATAGAAATATTAACCAAAGGCTATCAAAAGCTAACATCAAAAATGGGATAACTCCTTGTGATAAAATTGCAGGAGCAAGGACCTAAGTTTAAATTGACCTTTAGTAACAATAAAAAATGGCGGATAAAAACGAACAAAGTGATCGTAAATGTGCGGTGAATGCGGTAGTTAAGGGTGAGAGTGCAAATTTATGATCGATAAATCCGATGATGTTGATGTTCAAAATGCAGCAAGAAAGTAACATGAGCTTCCAAAATCAGATTATGCAAATTTACGGTGACCGAAGTTAGAGCAGATGCATCGGCGCAGGTACGCCTAATAAATCTTTCTCCAGATGACACGCCGTTCACTATGGTGGAATGGATGGGTGACGTAACCCGAATTCAACAAGAGGTTGGAATATCTGATTAGAGGTTAATTGTTTTGAAAGTTGGTCACGTACTCCGTGGACGGGCAGCTCGCTTTTATCAACCTTGGAAACCCAGAGTACGAGATTGGAATTCCTTCCGTAGATTTTTCGAGGTGGCATTTCCAGAACAAGGAACACCAGCTACACGTTTACGAGCTTGTTTAGCGCTTACAAGTTCTCAATTCAAATAGTTGAATATGGAAACGCTAAATTAATACCAATTAAGCGATTTTAGCGCTAAGCGTTCTGAATCTCAATCTGACCACAGATCAGGCAACGCTAAGGATTCTGGGGAGGGCAATAGATTGGTTATTAAATCGAATCAACAAAAACGATCTTTGAACAAAATAATAAATCTGAAAGTAGCGATCTTGCTAGAACATTACTATCGGATGAGAAACTGATTGAAATGGAACAGGAACTATGGGAACAAATGGGACGTTGTTGGACTCTGCGAAGTCAGAAGGAGAGGTGAAGGTTTTGAGATCCTAAAATATGGCCACATCCTCCACCATAAGGGAGAAGAAGACGATTCAGTGGGAGATGTCGGTTTTCTTATACACAAAAAGTTGGTAAAAAAAGTGATACCTATTAAAGCAATATCCACTAGAGTCACTTATACAACTATACACATTAACATGCGATACAGTTTAAAAACTGTTCAAATTTATGCACCAACCTCAACTCACAGCGTCCAAGAAAAAGAAAGGTTCTATGACGATATAAAGAAATCACTCACCGAAGACCGTAAACATTTTAATATCATATGCGGTGACTTTAACTTAAAAGTAAGCATGAAGGCTGATGCGATGGAGGTTACCCTTGGAGAATTTGGCAGTCCGGGGAGGAACGAACGAGGAGAATCTCTTGTAAGTTTCTTACTGGATAAAAATATATTTCAGATCAACAGTTTATTCTGCAAGAAGCCCACAAAAGATGGACTTGTAAGAGTCCAGATGGCAAAACACTAAACGAAATGGATTATTTCATCACTGATCAAAAGCATATATTCCATGATGTTACGGTGTTAAATAGGTTTGCCACGGCAAGCAACCATCGGCTGGTAAGGGCCAAAATTCAAATCAGTACTAGTAAAGAGCGACAAAAAATTATTAATGGAAAAAAACCAAAAAAATGGACGCCTCCGTCAAGTGATAAAGAGTTTGAAAGTCACTAAATAGCAAACCAACAACAACCGACATCAACACGAAAGACGCTGGGTGATTTCTAAGCTTCAGAAACGTAATATTTTGCCGATTTGAGACGGCTTAGATTTCTTATCCGTTGTCTGAGGTTTGACGATGTCACAACGAGAGAAAAAAAAAGGAAATAGATAAATTAGCGCCTGTTAGGGAAGTATTTGAAATATTCTTAGCTAATTTTCAAAAGAGCTTTACTGCAAGTGAGTATGTGACTGTTGATGAGCAGCTACTAGCTTTCAGAGGACGCTGCTAATTCAAGCAGTACTCGTATATGCCTAATAAGCCAGCGAAATATGGCATCAAAATGATCGTTCTGGTCGATTCTAAAACATCTTAAACTTTAAATCTCGAGACATACGTAGGAACACAGCTAGAAGGTCCGTACAGGCTGAGCAATTCTGCTGAGGATATTGTACTTCGATTAGTACATCCAGTACAAAGAACCAATCGTAAAATTACAGGCGATGATTGACTCACCTTAAACCAAAAATTTTTTGAAAAAAAGTTGACATATATTGGAACCATGCGCAAGAATGAACGTGAGATTCCCGTAGAGTTCTCGCCAAATAAGCAAAGAGGAGTTAATTCTTCATTATTTGGTTTTCAGAAGGATATGACGATGGTATCGTATTGCCCAAAAAAAACCAAGGCAGTTATTTTGGTGTCTTCCATGCATCATGATAATTCAATTGACGTTGAGACAGGGGAGCGCCACAAATAGTCACCCAATACAATAAAACCAAAATCGTTATAGACTTAGTTGACCAGTTATGTGAAAAATATAACGTGGCAAGAAACACTCGTCGTTGGCTCATGGTTATTTTTATGATCTTTTGAACAAATCTGGTATAAATGCGCTTTGTATTTATAAAGCAAATCATCCGAATAAGAAACTCTGTAGATGTGAGTGTATTGAGAAATTTGCATGTGAGTTGATCAAGCCACAGATAGAAGCGACGTCCACTATCTCACCCTAACCAGTAGAAGTCAAAAGGCGAGCTCTCGCTCTTCTGTAACTGGAAGCGATTTTACTACCTCCCTCTGTTCCACCAAGACAAGAAATTCTTCAAGAAGAGCTTGCAGGGAGTGCTCAAAATACGCATGCAAATAACATATGACTGATATATGCAATACTTGTTGCTGAGAGTGAATAAATAGTTCACTGCTTTGAGTGTTTCATCAAAATGACTGTTGATTTGTGACGGTAAAATTTTGATTTTAATTAGCAGTCTACCTGTCTGCTAATCCGTTGGTAAAAGTAAGTGTTATTAGAAATCTATTGTATTCAGCCGATATTTCTTTATAGTATATATTTAGCAAACAAATTTGTTAGGTTAGGGTTTTTAATATTTTCAATATTATTTAAATTTCAATAATAATATATTTGTATCTCGCTTCCGAATATCCCCCGTGTTTGTCATGGTTTTGTCTGGCAAAAGGGGACGGAAAATCGATCCAGGAAGAGTGAACCAACGAAAGGGAATAAAGTACCAACCTTTGACTAGTAAAGTCGAGAACACTGTTCCTGAACCAAAAAGCGATCGTCGCCATTTTGTGAATCTGTTGTAGATTTCTCCAAATGCCTGACTTCTGCTAGAGATCATCAGCTGCCTCCTGGTTCTGGAATGGCCAGGGACAGTCTGGATGAAACTGGAGACTGAGAATAGGTGGAGCGGACGTTAGTAGCACAAGGAATCGGCGCTTCCGATCCGACGGACCGGATGTAGAGCGGGCAAGCGAAAGTTGAGCCATTAATTCGGTCATTTGTCATTTAATTAGGTAGTTAAATTTTGGTAGGTTGAAGTAGGTAAAAGTAGGTTGTTGTTTTGACAAACGGTTACCAGACGGTAATTTGTGGTCGTTAAACCACGTGTTTCTTGTCTATCAGTTTTATCGTGAACATTTCAGACAAATGTCCTAATTAGGTATTTTGGCAGCATATCACAGCTGAGCGTTCTAGCATTGCTGCGAAAGCTAGTGGCGCTTGAACGAACCGCGCTACACCCTTCGGGATTTTCACACGACCGCCCGCAATACCTGCTCATGTGAACCCTCTCTTTTTCGTGTTAACTTTTCTTTCAAATTTAAATAATTAATTAAACAGTTTTCATTACTGTTGCGTTTTATTTTTCTTTCCTTGACTCTGTAAAATTTGTTATGTTACAAATTTTTTATTTGTTCAATTTTTGCTAAAAAATATTTTATTTTTGTTTAGAACCTACCGCATAATTAAATTATTCAGGGCGTTCCTCCACTAATGTCGAAAAATTCACTGGCATATTGTTTGGTCAAAAATATTGCGTTTCAGGCAAATTTGCCTTATTCGAAAGTTAATAGATTCCGAGATACAGGGTGTGAAAGTGCAAATAAAAATTTTTTTTGGCTTAATAGATTTTTAACCAGTTTTACTACACAAAAAATTTGTGTTTGGGGGTTTTTTAGATCGGCAAATCCAAATTTCCTATTGGTTGGTTTGTGGTTTCTAGAGGGAGCTGGCTGCAATAGTCGGGAGCCATTTAAAACATCAGAACTTTTTTGGGTTTTAGTATATCGCTTTTTTGTTGACAATATCGGGTTCTCCAATAGTTCCGCAACAAAAAATGTGTTCAAGTCGATATCTGTCACCGTTTCCGAAGATATTTCACATTCAAACATCTAGTGATGTTTTGAAATAGCTCAAATTAGATCCCCTATATTGTCGTAAATTGACATTTTTATAGTGGGCCATGGACAATGACATCTTACTGTCAGTTTGGTGTTAGTTAAGTGCTAAAAAAATTATTCAAGTTTTAGTCTTACATTGATTTTATTACAAATGCCTCGACATAACTTATTTTCGAATGAAGAAATGCGCGATATGGTATGTGTTTATTCGCAAGAAAATTATGTTGGAAGTAGAGCGCATCGCCGATATTTGGAGTTATATCCTGACAGACGGCAACCAAATCAACAACTATTCCACAATCTGTTTCAACGGCTTGGAGAAACTGGTAGTTTTCGTCCTAAGCGGGACATAGTGGGCCAAGAAGAATTCTTAACTCAGGTGCCTGATAATCCAGAAATTAGCAGTAGACAAGTAGCAAGAACCACGCGTATTAGCAAAACAAGTGTTCTCAAAATCTTTAAGAAAGATAAGTTTTATCCCTTTCATTTTTCCTCAGTCCTAGATTTATTAGAACCCGATCTTCACGCTAGAACGCAGTTTGCTTTCTTCGTGCGTGAACAGGAAACACGTAATCCTGGATTTAAAAAAAATGTTCTGTTTACTGACGAAGCGACTTTTACTCTTAGAGGGGTATTCAACTATAAAAATAAACATCATTGGGACACTCCAAATCCACATGGCGTTTCACATCGCCAATTCCAGCATGAATTCAAAATTAATGTTTGGTGCGGAATCATAGGGAATTATCTAATAGGTCCACATACATTTCGTGGAAATTTGACTAGTCAGTTAAACTTAGGTTTTCATCAGAACGAATTGGAAAATTACCCCTATTGGTTCAACCAAATCTTTGCTTCATGCAAGATGGCGCTCCCGCTCATGTAAATGATGAACAATTTACGAATCACTGGATAGGATGCGGAGGCCCAATACCGTGGCCTGCCAGAAGCCCTGATTTTAACTCAATGGATTTCTGTTTTTGGGGTTATATGAAATCCCTAGTTTATGACAATCCCATTAACAACAGGGAAGAATTGTAGCAGAAAATTTTAATTGCTGCAGGAGTATTCCGAAGCAAAAACGTTTTTTTTCAAGACGACAATCATTTATTAGAAGGGTTAGGAAATGTATTGAAATCAGAGGAGATCATTTTGAACAATTATTATGAAATACTCATTTTCACAGATTTTTCAGGGTTCAAAAAGTAGTTTAAAGTAGTTTTGAACGTGCCTAAATAAATACTGTCTAATGTTTGTTAAGTTTTGTTTAATAGACAATTTGCGCAGAACATTTCTTTTATTTAGAGATCCAATTAGTTCAAAAAATCACTATATGTTTCAATGTGAAATATCTCGAAAACCGTGACAGATATCGACTTGAACCAAGTAAACATTGTTTGTTGAGGAAATATTCCAGAATTATATATGGCCAACAAAAAGGCGATATATAGTTCTGATGTTTTGAATGGCTCCAGAGTATTGCAGCTTGCGCCCTCTAGGAACTACAAGGTAGATAATAAGAAATTTGGATTGGCCAATCTAAAAAACCCCCACACACAAATTTTTGTGGTACTACTAAAATTGGTTAAAAATCTATTAAGAAAATACCATATTTTAATTTACACTTTGACACCCTGTATCTAGGAACCTATTAACAGGGACTCGGGGAAGCGGTACCTAATGGCAAGGCTCAGAGAACCTTCCATCATGAGGGCCATAAGATTGTACCTCTCCTACCTGCATGACCAACCTGCCTCAGTTTGCTACGAAGGATTTACTATTACTAACATCAAAGTATTCCTAGCATCTGAAGGCTTGCCTACCCGGAAAGAAGATTTGCAGAGTTTATACAACGATTTTCACAATGCTAATGGGATTGGTTGCTCCGAGGTGGAGGCGGATCTGAGCACCTACAGATCACATGTTGTTTCGGAGAGGACGGTGCAACTTCATAAGTACAGTGAAAGTCACCACAACTACTTTTCCAGTGGCTCTCCGAAGAGAAATTTTTTTTAGGTAGAATCACGTGTTTTGAGCGACTACACTCCTCAAGTCCTGACGCCAGGTTTAGCATGGTTCTTGTCAATATTGCTTCATTGAGGAACAAAACGGCTGAGTTGTACTTGTTTTTGGAGGGGTTAGGGTTTCCCCAGTTGGTTGCGATTACCGAACACTGGCTGAACATGAATGAACCTTTTCATATCGAAAAGTACTCCACAATAGCCAGATACATCCGGGAGGGCTCGGCCCATGGGGGAACTTTGATTCTATCCTTGACTGAGGGCTTCTCTCCATTAACTAAATTTGATTATCTTCAAGCGGATCACTTCTTCGAATTTTCCGCTGTATACAATAAACAACCCTCACAACTAGGGTTGTGAAGTGTGAGAGGGCGTGTGAGAGAGTATGTGGGGAGGTGGAGAAGCTGAGAACTGAGATGGTGGAAATGAGGAAGCAGATGGTCGGGGATAAGCCTCCGGGTAGGGCTCCGACATATGCATCGGTGGTTGCTGGTACCAGTCGTACCGAGGAGCCGAAGGTCTCTAAGGTCTCCGAGATGGGGAAGGGGTCGAAGTCCCTTAAAGTAAAGATGGTTGGAACCGACAGCGAAAGGGGACAGTCGACGGCTCCTGAAACTGATAGGGAGGGGTTCACCGTGGTGAAGCCGAGACGTAAGTCATACGCCAGGGCGACGGCGGGAAAGGGTAAGAAAATAGGGCAGGCAGAGGGGGAGGGGTGGAGGACGCCTCCCCTAGTGGAAGCCTGTGAGGTGAAGATCTTGCCCCAGACGGAGGAGGGCTCTGCTGCTGCCATAGACAGGGTGAGGGAGCTCATTACTCAGGACAGGACGGGCGGGTTTGAGCGAGTTTTGCGTCTGAAAGACGGGGGAGTTGTCGTCAAGTGCACTAGCTCCCAGCAAAAGGTAGCGGTTAAGGCGGCCCTGGTTAACCGGGGAGTGCAGCACACCGATGGTGGCCCGATGAAGCGACCGGTATTTATGCTTAGGGCAATACATAGGGGCCAGGACGATGGAGCAATATTGGCGGGTGTGATAGAGGAAAATCCGGGAGTGAAAGTTAAGGTAGAGGGGCTAGCAAAGGGGGTGACGCCGATGCGGATACTCTTCAGGAGGAACGGACGGGTCCAGCACCTGGAGAGTGTCGGCATCGAGGCGGAGCCTTCGGTGTTTAAGGAGGTAGTGAAGGCGGGGCGAATTTGTTTTGGGTTTGAGTTAAAGTATGTGGATGAATGTGTAGATGTGCTTATGTGCAGGCGCTGCTGCCTGTACGGGCATACCTATAAGGTTTGCAAGGAGCAGCCGGTGTGCGAAAGGTGTGGGGGAGAGCATGAAGTCAGGGAGTGTGATGGTATCCGGGATCTGGACTGTGCCAACTGCAGGAGAAGTGGCTTTCTGCGAAGGAGGCACAGGGCCAATGATGACAAGTGCCCGGTTTGGGTGCGCAAGATGGACCAGCAGAAGGCCCTTATTAGGTATGAATGAGTGGCCGACTTACCGTCCTGCAGTGGAACGCGGGAAGAGGTAAGGAGGCGTGTGTGCTGGGTGAAAGGTTTGCGGAGGAGAATGGGTGTGATGTGGTGGTGGTCACGGAACCGTATCCCTGGATGGCGGCGTGGCACAATTTTGTCATGTTTGGCACCGGCAAGGCTCGGGTGCTGGTTCGCAGCACTGTGGCTGCGGGGCTGATTTCGGCGCTCTCCGGTGACAACACTGTTGGGGTCACCGTGGAGGTGGGGGGGCGAGGTCGCGGGATCAGTTTTGTCGGGGTGTACGACGAGCCTGGAGGCACCAGGAACGTCCGGCTGGACTCCATCAGGGGCAGGCTGAGGGCGCTGGGGCGTTTTGTCCTTGCCGGAGACTTCAATGCCAAACATGAAGTGTGGGGTGGTCAGGAGGTTGACAGCAGGGGCACTAGTCTTCTCGAGTGGGCTGTGAGCGAGGGGCTCAGGATCGAGAACGTGAGAGGGCCACCGACCTTTCAGTCCACAAGAGGAGTCAGTTGGGTGGACTTGACCATCACCTCGGTCGTGGAGGTGACGGATTGGTGCGTTAGGGAGGAGGAGACGTTGAGTGACCATCGGTATGTGTGTTTTGAGGTGAATAAGGTGAGGGTCAGGACGAGAATTCCTCGGATGGTGGAGGACTTCGAGAACACGGACAAGATCAGGCTCGGGAAGGCGTTGGAGGGGATACCGGCCTTCGCTGAAGGACTGGTTGACTGCAACTGTCTCGAGGCTGAGATTGGAAGGTTCTTGAGGGATGTCCTGTCGGTGGGTAGCAGGTATGTCAGAAGGGTTAGGGTGGTAAAGGATGATAGGAATGAATGGTGGGATGCAGAGCTGCAGGCGCAGAAAAGGGTGGTAAACAGGGCCAGGGAGCGGTGGCAGCGCTCCAGGGCGTTGTTGAGGGAGGCAATTGTTAGTTCGCGTCTTCAGTCCTACAGGGAGGAGAGGCGGTACTACAAAAGCCTCATTAAGAGGAAGAGGTGTGAATGGGTTGAGAGGGAAATCGATGGCATGTGTGAGGCGAATCCGTGGGACAAGGTTTGGAGGATCCTGAAAGGCAGGGGGTCTGGCAGGAGGCCTCAGGTAACAAACGAGGCTGGGGTGGTGTTGGAGGGTGAGGAAAGGGACGCCTTTCTCATCAGGAATTACCACCCGGTGCTCACGGAAAGCGAGTGTGAGTCTTTGAGGAGTTTGGATGAAGTATGGGGTGGCCTGGTGGGGCAATGTGAGGCCTTGTCGGAGGAAGAGCTTCGGGAGGCCATAGAGAGTATGAGGAATAATAAGACTGCGGGTGAGGATGGTATGTCGGTCAGGTTTTGGAAGTTTGTTTGCGAGGTCAGGGTGAAAGATGTCAGGAGAATGTACGCGGCATGCTTGGGGCTGGCCTACTTTCCCGGGATCTGGAAGTGTGCCAAACTTGTTTGGCTGCCAAAGGGTTCGGGGGGACTGAGGCCGATTAGCCTCATGCCTGTCGCTGGCAGGCTCTTAGACAGGGTGCTGAATAGGCGGCTACAGTGCGCCCTGGAGTCCAGTGCTGGCCTGAATCGCAGGCAGTACGGATTCAGAAAGGGTTTGGGCACTGTGGACGCAGTTGCTAAATTGGTCAAGGACATTGAGGTGGGGAAGAGGTCAGGGTGCCATCAACTGGTGGTGCTCCTTGATATCAAGAACGCCTTCAACACTGCCTGGGCCCCGGTAGTTGTTGCCGAGCTCGTGAGGGCCGGCATCGACGGGGGAATGGGCAAGATGTGTTGGAGCTTCCTCAGGGGCAGACTGGTGCGAAGTGGAAGGGTGAGTGAAGAAATAGGGAAGGGATGTCCGCAGGGGTCGAGCCTGGGACCGACTCTATGGCTGTTGGTCATGGAGGGGTGGTTCAGGGAGATCGATCGGATCTCGGGTATGTGTGGGTCAGAGAGTTTGGGAGAGGGAGTGAATGCGCTGACGGCCCAAGCGTATGCTGACGATCAGGTGCTGCTTCTTAGGGCCGCGTCAGCAAAAAAACTTGAGAAAATGTTTAGGCTGGTCTGGGAGGAGTTGGAGGCATGGGCCGCAGGTGCGGGGGTGTCCTACAGCGTCGAGAAGACGGAGGCGTTGTTTGTGCCCGCGAGGGGGAATGTTCGGCCGCCTGTCCTGTGGGCAGGCGAGGTGAGGATGCTGCCTGCGCGGGTGGTGACGTATCTCGGCGTTGTGCTGGACGCCAAGCTCCTCTTCCTGGAGTGGGCCAAGAAGAATTCTTAACTCAGGTGCCTGATAATCCAGAAATTAGCAGTAGACAAGTAGCAATAACCACGCGTATTAGCAAAACAAGTGTTCTCAAAATCTTTAAGAAAGATAAGTTTTATCCCTTTCATTTTTCCTCAGTCCCAGATTTATTAGAACCCGATCTTCACGCTAGAACGCAGTTTGCTTTCTTCATGCGTGAACAGGAAACACGTAATCCTGGATTTAAAAAAATGTTCTGTTTACTGACGAAGCGACTTTTACTCTTAGAGGGGTATTCAACTATAAAAATAAACATCATTGGGACACTCCAAATCCACATGGCGTTTCACATCGCCAATTCCAGCATGAATTCAAAATTCAGCTGCAGCGTCAGCAAAAAAACTTGAGAAAATGTTTAGGCTGGTCTGGGAGGAGATGGAGGCATGGGCCGCAGGTGCGGGGGTGTCCTACAGCGTCGAGAAGACGGAGGCGTTGTTTGTGCCCGCGAGGGGGAATGTTCGGCCGCCTGTCCTGTGGGCAGGCGAGGTGAGGATGCTGCCTGCGCGGGTGGTGACGTATCTCGGCGTTGTGCTGGACGCCAAGCTCCTCTTCCTGGAGCATGCCAAGAATGTAAGGGTGAAGGTTGGGGTGGTATGCTCCAAAATCAGGGGCATAATGGCGAGAAGGGGTCTTGGGGCCAATTCGGTGGTGTGGATGGTTTGTGAGAGGGTGGTGAGGAACGCCGCTCTGTATGCTTGCGAGGTGTGGGGCGGTAAGGCCGCGGACTCTAGGGTTCGGGCGCAGCTGGAGGCGACCCATAGGCTGTTGCTGCTGGGGATGGGCAGGGCCTATAGGACCACGGCGACCGAGGCACTTCAGGTCATTCACGGCTCGGTGCCGCTATGGCAGGAATGTGTCGGAGTCAGCAGGTTCTATGGGCAGATGGCAGAGATGGTGAAGGCTGGAAGGGCTACAGAGTCAGCGAGGGTCCTGCCGCACAACCGAGTGGTGAATGTGGCCAGAGGACCAGAGGAAGTGGAGGGGGCGATGGCTCACCTGCAGGTCTGGTGCGATGGAGCAGTGAGTGGTGAGAAAGGGAGCGTGGGGGTGTATGGTCAAGGGAAGGAGGTTTGGACGGAGGAGTGGGTTGAATGGGGGGGCAAGACCGTGGTTGAAATGGAAATTGCAGCCATCACGGTCGCTCTCAGGATGGTGCGGTCAGTATGCAAGGGGGGTGAGAGAGCACTGGTCTGGTCCGACTCGTTGGGCGCCATAGAGGCCGTAAAGGCATACGAGACGCGCTTCAGGGAGGCAGTGGTAGCACAGTGTATGCTGCATGACCTCCGGGAGGCTGGGGTGTCGGTCTCGGTTAACTGGGAGATGCGTCGAGGCTCAGCTGGGGCTGTTGCGGCTGACGACATCGCCAGGAGGGCTTTGTGGGGGACTCCCAGTGGGGGTGTCCTCATGACAAGGACCAAGAAAAGGGTAAATGACCTGCGTAAGTCCTGGGTGATGGAGGAGTGGCAGCGCTGTTGGAGCGGTAGCTCCAAGGGCAGAGTTCTACATGCCATTTGTGGGACGGTCGGAAGGGGGACCCTGGGAATGGGGAAGAAGGCCGTTCAGCTCGCTACGGGCCACGGGAACTTCAACGAATACCTGGCAAGGTTTCGGTTGGGTGGTTCGGGGGAGTGTGAGTGCGGAAGGGGGCTTGAGACGGTGGAGCATATTATGAGTGTGTGTGGGAAGCCGGCCAGGGTCGCCGCGCGAGCCTTGGGTCTCGGGGAGACTGGCTGGCAACTCAGGACAATGAATGGAGCCAAGGACGGGAGCGTAGTAGCTGCGTTCGAGGCGTATGCCGAGCTGGTCGTCAGTGACGAGGACTTTGGCTAGGCATGCGGAGCGTGGTGGCGCTTCTGTCGGCCCACTTGGCGTAGGGTGAATGGAGGTCAGCCTTATCCTCAGTGGGTGAGGTCGTGCCCCGGGGTCACGTTGCGTGAGCCCAAGAGCGCGGGGTGGGTAGGGAGGGAGAGAGGGATATGGTCGCCTTAGGCTAGACGAGCAGAGCAGCGTCAGGGTGATGGAAGACTCCCGGTGCTGTATGTGGGCCGGGGGTTAGAGGTCGGAAAGTGCTCGGACAGTGCGCGGGTGCATGGACGCGAAGGTGCGGCATGGCCCGGAAGCCCAAACATCGGTGCGGGAGTGCCATTTAGCATATAGGAACGGACTATAGTAGTTTAAGTTAGTTTAGGTGCGAGCCAGAGGATCTGAGCCTGTGCCGGACTTCTGGCAAGCAGTGTATGTAGAATAAGTAAGGGAGGAATAGGATAGGATAGATTAAGTCTCCCTGGCCGTGTGGCAAGGAGGGGTAAGACGTGAGGCGCGGAGGACGCAAGGGTGTTTGGTTTTTATGATAGGGTGATTTGGGTAGGCTAAGATAGGGTAGGTAGCAGGTAGTTAGGATAGGGCCAGAGTGGCACAAGTAAGATTGTTAAATATAGGGAAATAAAGGTCATGGGGGATGTTGCCTTTGCCGGGTTTGCTGATGACGGACGGTCGCCTTGCAGGGTCGGGGGTTCTGGTGGTCTTCTTTGGCTGCTGGTTGTCTGGGCTCGTTTGTTTGGTAGGGTGGTTTGGTTCGATAAAGGGGAAACAGGACCCAGTAGGCGTGATATGTGATTTCTGCCCAGTGCTCTGAATGTCAAAGTGAAGAAATTCAATCAAGCGCGGGTAAACGGCGGGAGTAACTATGACTCTCTTAATTGAGATCATGGACGTGCCTATTGCAGTACCTCTACGTGATTCCTGCTATCCACAACGCGAGACGAGCGTATTTTAATACGAACGGCGAGCGTTGGCTGAATCTGCAAAGGCTTTTCCGGTCCTGGGGGTTGCCTGCCCCCTCGACTGTACAAGTTGGCCCAAAAACTACCAAACAGCCTCGGATGAAACGAGATGAGCCCTCCGGCCCATCTCACCAACTTACCCCCCCCCAAGCCCGTCCCAGCTTCTAGCTTTCCGTGTCGCGTTTGCGGCCGGGAGTTCGGGACCAAAACGGGCGTGGGTGTTCACATGCGGCGAGCCCACCCGGACGCCATGGATGACCTCCAAAGGCGCGATGACAAGAAGCCAAGGTGGACGGATGAGGAGACGCTTACGATGGCCAGTGCGGAAGCCCGCCTGACCATGACGGGTGGCGTCCGGTATATGAATAAGGCACTTAGTGAGGTAGTGCCTAGTCGTACACTGGAGGCCATCAAGAAGCGGAGGCGGCAAGCCGATTATAAGCAAGCCGTCGCCGATCGTATTAAAAGCGATATCCCAACCGAACACGGCGTCACCGCAACCGAGGAGGAAGTAACATCCGGGAGTACGGAGGACCGCAGCAAGTCACCTGCCCCGGACCGTCTGCCCCCCCAGACTATGCCCGCGAGTCGGCTACCATCATCGGACCGGCTCGCCTTAAAACACCTCGAAGCGCTTCCACTTGTCGGAGAGGGGAACGCTGAGAGGAATATCGATAGGGCCTTTCTGACCACAATTCTCGGCGGACTGAGCGGGATCTCCTCGATCGCGTATCGGCCAGACGAGCTGCGTGGTATTATTCGCAACGCCCTGCTTCACGGCTCCAGAAGGATAACCCGTGCAGAACTGGGCCGGTATATCGGGAATATTCTTCCCCCCCCTCCAGCGAGAACTCAACGGCCACCACGGCCGCTCCCAAAACGCTGGACGTCGAAACGACAACAGCGTAGGAGGGACTACGCAAAAGTGCAGAGCATGTGGACCAAACACCCCGTGCGCTGCGCAGCAGAAATCCTTGACGGACCAAAAGAGGCGGTGATGCCGGACCAAAAGTTCATGGAACCTTTCTGGCGGTCGGTTTTCGAAGCGAAATCTGACTCGACCCCGGGAGTGACTAACTCACTCCCCCTTGATTTGTCCACTGTCTGGGCTCCCATCAGTCCAGACGAAATAGAGAACACCAGACCCAAAGCAGCTTCTTCTGCAGGTCCGGACGGTATCGATCCAAGGCGATGGAGAAGCGTTCCATCTGGCATCGCAGCGGCCATACTAAGCCTTTTTACCTGGTGTCGCAGCCCGCCTGCGGCCCAGTTGAAGGCACGTACGGTCTTCCTACCTAAGAAGGACGGCGCGCGGGAGCCAGGAGACTTTCGGCCCATAACGGTCCCAAGTATCCTGAAAAGGCACCTGCACGCAATCCTCGCCAAGCGCCTATCCGCGAAAATCGACTTGGACGAACGTCAACAAGCTTTCCGTCCAGTTGACGGGGTAAACAACAACGTTGCCCTGTTGGATCTCACATTGAACTACAATCGTAGTTCCTGCAAGTCTGTGCACGTAGCCATCCTCGACGTCTCCAAGGCGTACGATTCGGTGTCGCATCGAACTATCCGGGACACGCTAACATCTTATGGTGTCCCGGGACCCCTTCAGGAGTATATTATGGATACTTACGAAGGGGCCTCGACGACCCTTACCGGAAGAGGATGGTCGGCAGAGTGCAGGCCATGCAGGGGAGTCCAGCAAGGTGACCCTTTATCCCCCTTGGTGTTCAACCTTGTAATAGACAGACTACTCCGTAGTCTGCCACAGGAAATCGGCGCTCATCTAGGAGAGTCGAGGATAAGTGCGCTAGCGTTCGCCGACGACCTCGTGTTGCTGGCAACAACCGCGCGCGGCCTCCAAACTCTACTGGACCATGCTGCCGACTTCCTAGGCCAGTGCGGGATGACCTTAAATCCCGCCAAGTGCCTCACCATCAGCTACAAGGGCCAGCCAAAACAGAAAAACCAGGTGCTGGAACGGTCAGTGTTTAGGATCCGAAATACCCCAGTAAGATACCTAACACGCGAAGACCGATTCAATTACCTGGGGATTCCGTTTGGTCCCTCCGGAAAAGCTGACGGTAATATACACCAGACGCACCAACAAAACCTGGAGCGTATTACGAAGGCCCCACTCAAGCCGCAACAGCGACTGCACATCTTAAAGACGTGTGCACTGCCTAGGCTCTACTATCGCGCGACACTGGCGAAAGTAAACATGGGCACCCTCAAAAAGATAGACCGGCAGACTCGTCGGGCGATCAGGGGGTGGCTGGCCCTACCACACGATGCCAGCAATTCCATGTTCCATGCTGCCGTTAGCGATGGAGGCCTGGGCGCCCCGTCCCTGAGATGGCAGGCACCGCTGATGCGGTACCGCAGGCTCCACAACATTAGGATGCCTAGGGTGGGCTCTCTGACGGCAGCCAACACATATATTGCTGCCGAATTGGACAAGGCCCGAGCCAGACTAAGCACCGGTCGCTCGGCCTTGCTCACAGCTGCCAGTGTAGCAGAGCACTGGCGGCGACTATTATACGGATCCGTGGACGGATCTGGCCTACGAGAGGCGCACCATGTCCCTAAAGCCCACGACTGGGTGCGAGTACCGAACAAATTCCTAAGTGGTAGGGATTACCTTAGAAGCATCCGCTTGAGGTTTAATGCCCTGCCCGCCCGTTCCCGCACAACACGAGGACGGGGAGGAATGGACCGCACTTGTCGCGGAGGCTGTCAGGGACCCGAGACGCTGAACCATGTCCTGCAGCAGTGTCCAAGGACACACGGTGGCCGCATAAAGCGCCACGACGCAGTCCTCAACTACATTCAAAGAGGGCTGCACAACAAAAAGCTCCGAGTACTAAGAGAGCCTCGCTGCAACTTAAATGGTGCACTCAATAAGCCGGATCTAGTAGTGATCCAAGGCAAGGTGGCGACCATCATAGACGCCCAGGTCGTCACCGATTCAATCCAGCTGGACCAAGCTCACGAAAGAAAGGCAGCGAAGTACTGCACAGCCGCAATGAGGGAGTTCATTGTGACTAAGTTCGGCGTCGACAAGGTCAACTTCACGTCGGTCACACTAAACTGGCGTGGAGTTTGGTCCAAAAGATCGGCCACTGAGCTCACACGAGGTCTCATTAATCAAAGAGACCTCAAAGTGATATCCTCCCGAGTCATACTGGGAGGACTGATGCAGTTCTCGCTGTCTTCCAAGACGACCACCCGGACGCAACGAAGACGGAGGCCCCCACCCCGACCGCCCGACTAGGAAGCGAAGGAGCCCACCCCACACCCCAAGGGCGCTACCAGGCCCTGCAAGAAGCTGCGTACTTTGTTCTTTGTAAATATTGCTAAATGATGTTCAGTGCTTCACACACACACACTTCTGTAAATTGGTACAATAAACATTTTTATTTTTATTTTATTTTTTTTATTTTTAGCCAAATGCCTCGTCATCTAATTAGTGACGCGCATGAATGGATTAACGAGATTCCCACTGTCCCTACCTACTATCTAGCGAAACCACTGCCAAGGGAACGGGCTTGGAAAAATTAGCGGGGAAAGAAGACCCTTTTGAGCTTGACTCTAGTCTGGCACTTCTATCATAGCACTGTGTGCTATGATACTCCTTGACGTCAAAAATGCGTTTAACTCAGTACAATGGCATAAAATAAAAGATTCCCTTGAGAGAGGAAACGTGAGTACTTACCTGCAGGCCATTGTAGATTCCTACCTAGATGAGAGGCACATAGTCACAGCTTACGGTAAAAAACACAGGGTCACCTGCGGAGTCCCCCAAGGGTCGATCCTGGGACCAACGCTTTGGAATATATTTTACGATGAAATCTTAAGAACTTTATTCCAATGTATTCCTGGGTTTTCAGTCAATTTTTTTCACAATTATGGTGTTATGTGATGGAGTCCTGCGTTTTCATCCCGGGTCTATCTATTGGACTCGTCAGTAGGGCTTAGATAGACCCTGCCCTATAACGCTTCTTACGTTCTTGACGTCTGTTAGCCTTCTAGTAGGCCTCTGGTCTCGATATTTGGTTTTATGTGTGTACTTATATATATATTAATTCGGCTTAGGTGTGTTTGGTGAGATGTTATCAGCCGTATTGTCAATGCTGCAACTCGTTTCATTTTGCTTCCTTCTCCAACGCCACCTATGTCACGCCATCTGGTATATGTTTTTGCATATATATTTAACCATGTTGGGACAGGTTTCTGCGTTTGGAGATGTCAGCGAAACGTGTTGCCAATTTGCTTTTTTATCCCAAGCATCTATCTTTTGTATATTTATTTTTCCTGACTGGGTTTTTTTTAATTTATTCCAGGGTCTATCTAAGCCCTACTGACGAGTCCAATAGATAGACCCGGGATGAAATCGCAGGACTCCATCACATAACACCATAATTGTGAAAAAAATTGACTGAAAACCCAGGAATACATTGGAATAAATTAAAAAAAACCCAGTCAGGAAAAATAAATATACAAAAGATAGATGCTTGGGATAAAAAAGCAAATTGGCAACACGTTTCGCTGACATCTCCAAACGCAGAAACCTGTCCCAACATGGTTAAATATATATGCAAAAACATATACCAGATGGCGTGACATAGGTGGCGTTGGAGAAGGAAGCAAAATGAAACGAGTTGCAGCATTGACAATACGGCTGATAACATCTCACCAAACACACCTAAGCCGAATTAATATATATATAAGTACACACATAAAACCAAATATCGAGACCAGAGGCCTACTAGAAGGCTAACAGACGTCAAGAACGTAAGAAGCGTTATAGGGCAGGGTCTATCTAAGCCCTACTGACGAGTCCAATAGATAGACCCGGGATGAAAACGCAGGACTCCATCACATAACACCATAATTGTGAAAAAAATTGACTGAAAACCCAGGAATACATTGGAATAAATTAAAAAAAACCCAGTCAGGAAAAATAAATATACAAAATCTTAAGAACAAAAGTTGAAAAAGGTGTAAGTCTGATTGCCTATGCCGATGACCTGGCAGTAGTAGTCCGAGCCAAAACTGCAGCAACGCTGCAGGACAGGGCAGAATACAACATTAAGCTGGTAACCGACAAACTACGAGAAATGGGACTAACGGTGGAAGCTACCAAAACTGAGATGGTATTGCTCGAGGGGCGCAGAACTTTGAAGACCTTTAACATCAGAATGGGAGACACACTAGTTGCTAGTGCTGAATCGGCCAGGTATCTGGGCGTGTTTCTGGATAGAAATCTCAGGTTAGGCTATCATGTGAAGGAAGTCACCGAAAAAGCTAAGAAAATGACAAATCTTCTGATCGGCATTATGCCAAAAACGGGAGGGCCAAACTCGTTTAAACGAAAAATTTTATGGACTACAGTGACGTCAGCGGTATGCTACGCGGCACCCATATGGGTTGAAGCTTTAAATGTTAAAAGAAACGCTAACATGCTAAAAAATGTAGACAGGAAGCTGTGTATACTTGTGTCAATGTCGTATAGAACGGTCAGAACGGAAGTGTTAAACGCGGTTGCCGGCTGCCCGCCAATGGATCTTTTAATCATGGAGAGGTGCGAAATATACAGGAAAGGACGGGAGTATCGAAACGAAGCAAGAGCTGATTTGCATCAGAAGTGGCAACACAGATGGGAACAGTACCAGGGTTGGAGCAAGGTCTTTATAAAGGATGTCAGAGCGTGGACCACCAGAAAGTGGGGAACTTTAGATTATTATCTAACGCAGGACCATAACCGGACACGGCTCTTTTGGGAGCTATCTACACAAATTTGGGAAAAGACCAACTGACGCCTGTTGGCTGTGCGGAATGGCGGATACGCCGGAACACACCATCTTTGAATGTCATCGTTTCGACAGAGTTAGGGCCAGGGCAAGCTTAGAGTGTGGAGAAGAGATAACCATAAACAACGTTTCAGAACTTCTGCTGCAAAGCGAAGATAAATGGAGATATGTGACGGGGATGCTTAGAGATATAGTACGGGTCAAATTAAAGACGGAGTAAGAAAAGACAGTGATGCCTGGTGAGGCACTCCCCTCCCGAAGTAATGCCTTATGGGCGGTTCCGGGGGAGTTAAAAAAAAAAAAAAGGACCCAGTAGGCGAAAGCCAGGAGGGTCGCCGAAAAAGGCAATTCAGTCATGTATACAATAAACATATTGATCTGTATGTAATCTGCATCTATAGAGCGCCAAATTCCGATGTGCAGCAATTTTTTGATAGCCTGCTAAACTTGCTAGACTGTCTGCCAGTGAAGGGCAGGAGAATTTTATGTGAGGATCTGAATATTGACCACGCTGCTGCCTGTGCTGCCCAAAAATCCTTACTGGCTATTTTCGATTCTTTTGATCTTTCAATGCATGTAACTGCTCCGACTAGAATTTCTAACAATTCAACGTCGACTATAGATTATGTGGCGTCTGACTTCCCCCCGTCTGATGTTCAATCGACGGTGACTATCGCGGGTCTCTCTGATCATGAAGCGGTGATATCCAAATTCAATATTTCTCTGAAGCCCTCGAGAAGAGCTCGCCGTTTGGGTAGAATCTTCACATCTTCAAATTTTGCATTATTCCACAATCTTTGTCAAAGCACGATTTGGAACTTTGAGTCCGGTGATCCAAGTTCTCACTTCAGAGATTTCTTGAATAAAATTAAAAGTACTTTCAATGAGGCCTTTCCGCTTAGGGCCATTAATCCTAAACGCCATAAGCATTGGATTACGGGAGGTTTGCGCACTTCCGCGAAAAATATGCGCTCTCTCTTGCATATAAAAAAGTTTATTGACTCCGCTCAAGTTCTTGAATTCATTTCAAATTATAGAAGGATCTATCTAAGAGTAATCAAGTCAGCAAAGAGACTATATTATCAAAATCGTTTGACAAATGCCAAAAACGTTTCCAGGGAAACCTGGTCCATTGTCAATGATCTCAGAGGTAGGACAAATCCCGTGAATGGAGGTATGCCAAGTCCAAATGAGTTAAACAACTATTTCATCAACATCAGCAAAAGTGTTACTTCAGGTATTTTACCTGGCTTCGACCCGCTTTCGTTCCTTCCTCCTTCTAAGAAGATCGCTGATACCTTTTTCCTAGGCCCTGTAAACAGCATTGAACTACTACAGGTAATACACAGCATAAAAAGTAAATCGTCGTGTAGCACGGATAATCTATCAGTTAAAATATTCTTGAGTCTCCCACTTTCAACTCTGGATGTTCTCACAGACCTAATAAATGATTCCTTTGTGCACGGATTTTTTTCAGAATGCCTCAAAACTGCAATCATTATTCCTCTTCATAAAGGTGGTGAAAGGAATATCTCATGTAATTATCGTCTAATTGCCATGCTCCCTGTGTTGTCAAAAATAGTTGAAAGGTTACTGAAGAATCGCCTTATGCCATTTATCTACAAGCATGACATATTATCACCAGAGCAGTTTGGATTTTCGCCTAACAAGTGCACCAACGATGCAGTATTTTCCTTGCTTCATGATGTTTACTCATCTCTAAATTGCAACCGCCCCACAGCTACAATCTTCTGTGACTATGCGAAAGCCTTTGACTGTGTGAGTCACAGCATTCTGTTAGATAAGCTTGATTTTTATGGAATACGTGGTATTTCTTCCAACTGGTTCAAGCCATATCTTGAAAATAGGCAACAATTTGTCAGAGCAAACGGGTCTGTCTCTGAGTGTAAACGGATTGCCAGTGGAGTTCCCCAGGGTTCTGTGCTTGGACCTATTCTTTTCCTACTATTTATCAACGACATCACCTACTTAAAAATCAATGGCAAGATTACCCTCTTTGCTGACGACACAAGTATAACATGGAGTGATTCTGATACTGTGCCCCTTCACTCTAAGGTTTCCAGCGATCTCGTCACGATCAAGAGTTGGTCTGACTCTAGTTTGCTGGGTTTTAACGTGAATAAGACGGTAGCCCTATCTTATAGAGGAGCTTTAAAGCCCTTGCTTCTTCATAACAGCAATATTAGATACATTGAGTCGGTGAAATTTCTGGGCTTGAACATTAATGCCAGCCTTAAATGGTCTACCCATATTGACTCCTTAACAAAAAAAAAACTATCTTCCGCTTGTTTTGCAATTCGATCGGTTTCGAGAGAGCTGAATGTGTTCTCCGCCAAACTCGCTTACTTCTCTCTATTTGAGTCTCATATCCGCTACGGCCTTCCTTTTTGGGGCTGCTGCAACACACAGTAATTTCAAAGCACTCTTAAACTGCAGAAATGAGCAATTCGCTATCTATTTGGCCTGAAAAGTAGAGCTCATTGCAAGTACTATTTTGAAAACTATAAAATTCTCACACTTCCTGCTTTATTCATATTAGAGACTGTCTGCTTGATACGCAAACACCGAGTCAGCTTTCCAGAAGCGCCACAACATAGGTACCCGACCAGAAGCTTAAGCCAAGATATATATCTTCCCTTTCCCTCCTCTGAATTAATAAAAAATTCAATTATTTACAACGCCAAGAAATTGTACAATCATCTTCCATCGCATCTTAAATCTCTCCCTACGTCTCAAGTTTCGGGAAGGGACAAAAGCATACCTCCTAAAAAGACCTTTTTATTCTGTAAATGATTTTATGTGGGGTAAGATCTTTTTCTAAATTTCACCACTTCTCAATCTTACTAAATTAAACTTTTCCGTTTGGGCATCACATGCGGCAGTGACGTTATATGTATTGGACGAATAATTATTTGTATGGTAGTTACATTTTGATTTTGGGGGTCATCAATTTGCTGAGTTCATATTTGTCTTTATTATTTATTGAACGTGATCACATGTTACAAGCGGAACGGAATCGATTGGGTTCAAGTTCAGCAAGCAAAATTTCAAGTTCTCCGATGTTACTTACCTCAACTAGTATATATCTACCAAATCGGTATCATCACGATCCGCTTGCAATAACATAAACAGGGTCAACAGACTAGTTCCTTGTTATGGTTTAGGGTGCAACTTGGCTTCACTCACCCCTGTTTTTCTTAATGTTAATTTGTCTGTTTGATTTGATGACTTTTTTGTGTTATGTTTTATGTTGTTTTTTATTTTTTATTTACCATTGTTGATTGTCCTTAGATGTGCTATATTTTGTAGTATATTGTTTTACACGCTTTGTCCATAAAATTTGTAAATTTTCCTATGGCAGTAAAGCATATTTTGATTTGATTTGACTTGAATGAACCAGGGCGAGAAAACTGTTTTGCGTGGCGATGACACTTTGCATCACGTCAATGAAAATAAAGATCGACGATGTGGAGTCAACAATAACGGCTCATGTATTTCCAAATTATGTTCAGGAAACACCAATCCTGCTGGGAAGGAACTTCACAGAAAATCCCGATTTTCTAGTTATTAAGGACGATGTTACTTTAAAATTTTTCCGACGTGCCACACCTGAAATGAACAAACTTCAATTGGAGCCAACCGAAACGCGAAGGTAGCTTTGCGAGTTTCAGAGTGCACGACAACAAAGCCCAGATGATTTATCTGGGACATGTTGGAGTTTTTCACGAGGACTATGAAGGGGACCTGTATATCAAAGCCACGCTCCGACTGCAGGATGGACAGGAAATTGTATTCCTCTCACCATAGTGGCAGCCACTAAAGGAAAATCGGCGTTAGTACCCTGCATCAACTTGTCCACAAATGAAATCAGGTTCAAGGAAAACACAGTCCTGGTGAGAGCATTCCGATGCACCGAAGATGTCGAAATGTCCGAAACTATTAGGACAATTCGCCCGGAACACCTGGAACCGCTGCCCGAGGATGAAATTCAGATTGGACTAATCACCGTGGAACAAAAAGAAAAATTAATCGGACTCCTCAACGACTATCGCGATTGTTTTGCCTTAACTATGGCGGAGATCGGTTGTTCGAAAACAGCTACAATGAGAATTGACCTGCGAGAAGACAGACCCTTCTCATATCGGCCGTATCGAAGGGCAAGGTCCGAGCAAAACATAGTCAAAGACATGGTTGACGAAATGCTGTCCAATAAAATAATCAGAGAATCCGACTCTGAATATTCATCGCCTGTACTACTCGTCAGGAAGAAAAACGGAGAACAACGCCTTTGCATCGACTACCGCAAACTGAATTCTGTGTCGGTCAAAGATGGCCACCCTCTGCCTCGAATTGACGATCAGCTGGACAAATTGCAGTCCGGGAACTATCTCATCAGTCTCGACTTGAAATCGTACAATTAGACAGGACTTTTTCTAAATTGATTTCAGATGTATTATCTCGATCGACCGCTGACGAACTGCCATAAAATTAATATTTCTTGATGTAAAGTAAGTGTGTTGCAGGTGTAATTATATGTTTTTCAAAGTAGTTGATGTTATCTATAACACTTATAAACTAACGCCCTGTACAAGCATGCAAATTTTTCGAGGGCTTTGGGTTTGGTTGATAAGTGCGAATTTCTGGAAACATAACATTTTTGAACTAGTGGGGGTGTTAGAAGTTAGTTCTAAAACTGTTATGGTGTCTTTTTCTTTCTTAGGTCGTTAGCATTTCTTAAGTTGGCCGTGTTGCTTTTGAGTTTAATAAAGAAGCAGTTCATGCTAGTATTCTGTGAGAGCAACTTGTTGTTTCCTTTGCACCCTAAGATCGGCGTAAATCATAACATTAAGTTGGCTGAATAGCGACGCTGGTAAACTTCAAGTTTTTGTTAGTAACAGAGTAGCTGAGATAGGGTTTTCCAATAGGGACGGGTCGATATTGACAGAGTGTGACGGCCTTATTGTTTTGCTGGAGTCTGTCAAATCTATTGTTTATTATTCAGCAACTGATGCCAAATCACTATGACACATTACACGATTGAGCAACACGTCCAAATGATAAAACTTCATTATCAAAATGAGTGTTTGTTAGTGAAAACGTTGCGCGCCTTGCGCCCATTTTACGGTAGACGCGGTGGCCCTTCAAAGCCGACTCTCCAACGTTTGGTGGCCAAATTCGAGACAACAGGTTCGGTAAACACTCAGCCAACACCTCTACGTAAAAAAAACGCCAGATCTGCAGAAAACATTACTGCAGTCCGTGAATCTGTGCAGGCAAACCCGAGACAGTCAATTCCTCGCCGTGCACAAGGACTCGGCCTTTCAAAAGACTTCAACTTGGCGAATTTTGCGTCGGGATTTGGGTCTGCACCCGTACAAAATCCAACTGACCCAGGAGATCAAAGTTAATGACCATAGACAACGCCGTTTGTTAGCTGAGTGGTCTTCGGAGCGTTTCGAAGAGGACCCCAATTTTGGCCGAAAAATTATCTTTAGCGACGAGGCGCATTTTTGGATGAATGGGTATGTTAACAAACAAAATTGCAGTATATGGGACGATGCTAATCCACACGAGGATCACGAGATGGCAATGTATACACAAAAAGTTACTGTTTGGTGTGGATTTTGGGCCCGCGGCGTCTTTGGCCGGTATTTTTTTGAAAACGACGTTGGTGAGAGCATCACTCTCAACGGTGAGCGCTACAGGTCAATGATAACTAATTTTCTTTGGCCCAAATTAAACAATGTGGTCGTAGACGACATGTGGTTCCAGCAGAACGACACGATGGACATACTGCGAGAACGATTTGAGGGTATGGTTATCTCTCGCAGAGGTGATGTGAATTGACCACCAAGATCGTGCGATTTGACCCCGCTCGACTTTTCCTTGTGGGGTTTTCTAAAGTCAAAAGTGTATGCCAATAAGCCGCAATCAACCGATGCCCTTAAAGTTAACATAACCCAGGCCATCGCTCAAATTGAGCCGGATATATGCGGCAGAGTCATTAAAAATTGGATCTCTCGGATACGTGCCACCGTGAGAAGCCGCGGAGGACATTTGAGCGATATCATATTTCATACATAATGGCATACATGGGGATTCTGAGTCGAGCCACCGTAGCGAGTGGTTGGGTGTTTACGAGCGCGCCAAAAGTGGGACCAGCAAAGCGAAGCTAAACCGCCCGGTTTTGCTACCTGAAAAGGCATCAGGCCCGTTTAAACTTTGGACTGTGCAACGTTGCCACTGTGAACTTTTCACAAACGGACAATATATATATATATATATATATATATATATATATATATATATATATATATATATATATATATATATATATATATATATATTGCTCTCTGTGATCTTGAAAATGCGGCCCAAAAAATGAACCGCACGGTCGTTCATCAACCTTTCGTATGTGAATATGTCGCTGGTTATTCACCTCATCATTAGTGTGGGTGCGTTGCGCATATATATATATATATATATATATATATATATATATATATATATATATATATATATATATATATATATATACTATATATATATACTATATACCCAAAACCCACTACACAACCCCCCCACCCAACTACTATACGAACGCACAAACATGACAAAGATCTCGGAAAGACTCATACAGCTACAGACCAAATGGACAAACAACCCCTACAAATGGACCATACTAAACTCAACAAAATGGAATTAATACCATGTGTTTCAACAGAATTAGCTGAGAAACAAAGAATTAGACACCAACTCAATAATTGGAAGATAAATCAGGACTAAACCCCAACTGAAGGTAGAGATATCGTACTAAGAAATGTGTAGCATAGGAAATTAGCTTAGAGTTAGCGAGAACTTAGGACTAGACCGCAACTCATGGTGAGGGGTGGTCATAGCGGTCAAAACGTCAATTCCATACAGGAGACTGCCACACAGAACGTCGGCGTTGAACTTCCTGATGGAGTTTTGATCTACTGTGGCTATTTCTCCACCGTACGCTTACACACCGCTGATGTCGATCCATTCTTCATAAACACCAATAGGGTGTTACTAATGGGAGATTTCAACGCCCGCCATCCACTATTCAATAACCCTGGACATAAAAACGCAGCCGGCAATTTTCTAGCCGACTACGTTCGCGACAATGCCCTACTCGTTATGCCCACTTCATCCCCAACGCATTACCCGAACAGTGGAGGGAATCCATCCTACCTCGACTTCGGAATTGCCAAAGGTGTGTGGTTATATACGCCCTCAGCAGTGACCATTTGCCCATTTACCTCGACATTAGGGATTTAAAGCGCACACAAACTAACGACTTTCGATTTTCGCGAATATCGAAAACGACTACAAGACCTGACGTTTATTCCGGGCCAGATTGATACTGTCGAGGCTCTAGAGCATGCGGTAAAAGGTCTGACCAGGAATATACAACGGACACAGCAAGCTTTGGCCAAAAAAGTTGCGAACAGACCGCGGCGCGACTATCTTCCTGAGGAAATTTTGGACCTTATTAAGGCGAAAAATCGAATCAGGAAGCGATGGCAGCGATTCAGGCAATCTGCCGATCGCATAATGGCAGCAGAGCTTGCACGAGACATACAGCGCGAAATCTCCACATACAGGAATTATACCTGGGCGGAGAAACTCCGAAATCTGACTCCCCGTGACAATTCCCTGTGGAAACTGTCGAGAAGTCTGCGAAAAGGCTATGAGCAAGTCCCCGCTCTTGAAAAAGAGGGGCGGAGTTATATTACCATAAGTGACAAGTGCGAGCTGCTCGCCGACTTTTTGGCAGAAGTACACAAGGTCCAACCAGCCCTTCAGGATAACGAAATACAAAGACAGACCGCTGTTTTTGTAGAACGGAAGTATCCTATACCACCCTCGATTTTGCATTCCTATATAACAACCCCGTCGGAGATACAATCGTGTCTTCGGCGCCTCCCTAGCCCAAAAGCTCCCGGGCCAGACGGCATCCCTTATTTACTCCTCAAAAACTTACCACGGAAAACTATTGTGTTAATAGTACAAATAGTCAACGCAGTCCTTAAATTGCAGCACTTCCCACAGGACTGGAAAAACGCTGTAATAATTCCTATCTTAAAGCCGGGCAATAACCCGACCGATCCCGCCTCTTATAGGCCAATTTCCCTCTTGAACACCCTCGGCAAATTAACCGAGAAGGTCATCTATTCGAGATTACAGGCAGCAGCCGAGCTTCAAAGTTTAATCTCGGATGAGCAGTTTGGCTTTCGACCAAGATACAACACAACCCTGCAGACTGCTCGGATCGCAACGGATGCCTATGCAGCATTTGATAAGCTTCAAAGTACGGTTATGCTGCCTCTCGACATGGAAAGGGCCTTTGACACAGTCTGGCACACAGGCCAGCTGTACAAGTTGTTTGCGGTGCATTCACTGCCACTCTACCTAGTTTCCCTTATAGCGTCTTACCTAAAAAACCGTTCCACCCACGTGAAAGTGGAGAATTCCACTTCTGCCAAAAGACGCATCGCGGCAGGAGTACCACAAGGAACAGTGATTTCGCCACTGCTGTATACATTGTACACAGCAGACATTCCAAAACTTCCCACTACAAAAATAGCACTATAAGCTGATGATACGGCTATCTACGCATCGTCTTTTTATGCTGAGGCTGCGAAATCTCACATTGCACATCACCTCAGTTTATTGACGCCGTATTTTGACAAATGGAAACTTAAAGTGAATCCCAGGAAGACGGAACTTATTATCTTTTCGCGCAAATTCACTAACAACAAAATCTTATCACCACTCGTGGTCCAAAATACTCCTATCAAACCAACAAAAGAGGTGAAATACGTGGATTCAAACTAGACGCCCGACTTCGTTTCAATAAGCATGTTGACTATGCTGTACAAAAGACTGTCATGGCCTGAAGAAAGTTATACTCTCTTCTGGCGCCAAATTCTTTCCTATCACCTCGAAATAAACTTCTGCTCTACACCTCCACTATAAGGCCCTTACTTACATACGGCTCCCCTATCTGGCACTCTGTTAGCCACACCACCAGGCGGCGTCTTCAGGTGACCCAAAACAGGTTCCTGAAACGCGTCTTATTGGCTGACAGATACACCAGAATAACTGAACTGCACGAAGCTACAGGGGTGGCCTATATAGGCGACTATATAGATACCATCTTATCCAAATTCTATCATAGCGGAGTGCAAGGCACTGTCCTGACGCGAAATCTTACCCAAGTTAAAGCAAACGATCGCCCAACGCACGGTCCCCTGTATAAGCGACTGCCCATATTTAATGCGGATTTTGTCCCCGACAACACGTGACAACAGACGAACATTTCCTGCAAAATGCAGGTTTAGTCGTTACTAGCAGGCTAGAAACGCACAAAAATCCAACATGACGCGACTGACCGAATCCACGCTGACTTGTTCCGAGGGATGCAGGCTGGTCCTGCACTAATCGGAGCGAGGAGGCGTGGCCTAGGCCATATACTCGTTGAAACAACCGCTGGCTAACGCCACGGCTGGCAGAATCAGACCTAAAGGCCGAAGCAAAAGGGCTTCCCTTTAGGAAGACCTTTTTTCCTCAATGAATGCCCCTGAATAAAACAAAACCGCCACTTAAAGGTTGCTCTCCTTCCGTTGTCGTGCGGATGCCAGATCGTCGAACGTCCATGTAAGGGTAACCCCAGGAAATGGACAGGTGAGCTGCCATTTAGACATGCTGAACGTAGGGAACTGGGCCGAATATCGGGCCAGCCACAGTTGCGGCGTTTATCCGTCTTGGAGTGCAATTTTTTATACTGTAATTTTTAATAAATGTTTTATGTATGTATGTATGTATGGTGAGAGGTATCGTGCTAAGGAGTAGCTAGAGTTGGCACAGGGGTAAGTGTGTCATTAACAATCCATCCAGGGTACCAGGCGACCCCCCGGAGTAAGAAGCCTTATTCCAGTACACGGCTCTACTGGAATGGTTCTAAATACCGAAGATATCGTGGGAACAAAATGGAAAAAGATGTAATGAGTTATATCCACACCATAAATGGAAACCACGAACGCAGCAGCGCAATTGTAGATATTCTGCCTATAAAGCATTTTCCACCTAGACTATAGGTACGCCGACTTGCCCAGTCTCTGAATCCTCTGTCAAGCCTTCAGCATGCGAAATCTTGTACGTCAAAATAAAACTTTGGTTTTTAAAAAGGACATTTTCATTTGGAAATTTTTAATTAATGGAAAAAACAAAAAAAAAACAATCATTAAAAAAAGAGGAAAAAATTGGATAAAATATCACAAATAGTCTCGTAGCAACCTTGGTAGCGATAAGACGTATCGAGTACGAAAGTATCCGCGGAATTTCGCTCCTGAGCGAAACCATAAAAACTAATGAGTTTTATATCCAGCGTCCTATTTCTGTGTATCGAACTTGTATCTTGTAACGTATATCGAATAAAAGGATAGTTTTACGAGTCAACGAAATATGGATATTGGGAGCTCCCTAGAATCCGAATAGGACAGGGCCTCCCAGGATGGCGGCTTTATGAGACCTAAATCCAAAAAAAGAGGTCGAAAACCAACAAAGACAACCGTCACGAACCCTACAACCCCAACACAAGAGTCCAAAAGACCCACACTAGAGCGACCATCAACTTCAGCCATCAACTCAACACCACCGTCATTCAAGGCAATCACAGCACACGATAAACGGCCAACATTCAATTCGGCATTTATATTGTACACAACCACAGCAATCACGAGAGTGTAGCTAGCCCTAAAATGGGTAGAAAATGACATTAACAACAAAGATATTGTAATAAAACAAGAAAACAACTTCCACATGAAAACCAACAGCCCAGAAAATGCCACAAAAACTCTGCAAACTCTTATAGGGAGAAAGATAATAAAGTCTTTCAAACAAGGTCGACCTAGATATTGAAGACAACATGTTTCTCAAACACCTGGAGCAGCAAAACTTCAGAATAAGGTTCTGCAGGAGAATAATCTCACGGGAGCGCAACGCACCCACAGTCATGATGAGGTTAATAACCGGCGACATATCCACCTACGAAAGGTTGATGAACGACCGTGCGATTCATTTTTTGGGCCGCATTTTCAAGATCACAGAAAGCAAACCACCAGCACCCGTGCCTGCGCCGTGTGCCAAGTGCAACATGTTCAACCGCAAAACGGAAGAGTGCAAGCAATCACCAAGACGCAACCAGTGCCAGGGACCCCATCCAACTTCCCAATGCGAGTCACCACTGCCAACCAAATGCGCAGCATGCAAATCCGAAGACCACGCAGCATGGAGCATGAAGTGCCCAAAACGACCGACAGCCCCAATCGACGGAATCCCAAACGTCAAGATAAAATGTCTAAACAAACAGACGCCCGAGATTGCGGAGACGACGACAGTGGCAAGTAGAATACACACACCCATTACAACACATGATCGCATCATAAACAAATACAAACATCAACTTAACAAGACAAACAATACCAACAGAGACGAACTACTAAAAAAACTACGAAAACAATTTATAGAAGACTTCGACATTGACAACTCCGTTTTTTCTTCGGAAACCATATTTACATCTTAATGTTTGACATGCTCCTGCCCGAGGGACGCTCTCCAACTGAATCCTACGAACAATTGACACAGACAGTAACAAACATACAAGATTCAATTTGAAAGTACTTTACGCGAACATCAACGGACTAAACCATAAAAGCCACTAATTTACAATTACATTGAACAAAACGACATGAACTGCTGCATGTTTCTAGAGACTAAAACTAAAATAGGACAGACTTCAACATACAGGGACTGGCAATACATCTGTAGACATGGCAATTCCACCAACCACGCCAGGGGCGGAGAGCCTCAGTTCTTCTCAAACCTGTAACAAAACTAGGCAAAGCAAACCCTCCCCACCTCAACAACAATTTGAACGACTGTCAACATTTTACCATACCCAACTTAAACGACCTGATACACATATTTCTGACATACATACACCCACACTCCAACCTAGAACAAAACATATTGACCAAGTCAAGCATCATTGACCAAGTCAAACATACTGACTAAAGCGAGCATCTATAAATATGCAATAATTGTAGGCGACTTTAATATGAACAAAAGCAAAACGAAACAGCTTAAAAGATTTCTACAAAATTCCGACTTTATAAAACAGCACACCCCACCAACTTTTCTGATGCCTCAAACGCAGACTCAACACCAGACGTTCTACTGCACACAAGAAACTTAACAAACACCATCAACAACATAAACTTAACCAACGAACTTGGATCCGACCACCTGGCTATTACGATTAACATAGACTTACAACATACGCAACCTACCTCCAATACACCTCCTATAGAGAAAAACTTAAACCTAACAAAGGCTGACATAGACAAAGTGAAACAACATATACATGACTACATTCAATCACAAGCACAGCACATTTCAATAGAAACCATACAACAACAACTTTCACTAGCCATAGGAAAATTTAGCCCGGAAATAAAAAATGCTTTCTACCGACATACACTACCCAAATACATACTGAGACTAATAAAACATAAGAGAGAACTGTACAGACTATATACAAACACTCAAAATAACGACCTAAAAAAGACAATGAACCAACTTAACAGAAACATTAAAACTCTGATTGGACAATACCGACAAGACAACTGGCTAGAAACTGTGTGGCTAGAAACATGTAAAGAAATACAGAAGGACAAAGGCAAAACATACTGGCGAAAAATTAAGAAACTGGCGCAATACAAAAAAACTAGCACTACTGACACAATTGACGAAAACGGAATAGAACGTTACACAGACAAAGAGAAAGCGGACGCGTTCGCCAGACACTATCAAAGGGCCTTCAGAATATCGACAAACCCTAACTTCGACAATGACAACTGGAACTTGATCAACGACTGGTACTTGAACTATTTTAACAGCTCACCAAACTATACCTACAAACTGATCACAGATACAGAGTACGAAGCCCTAGCTCATATCAAAAACACGACACCGGGAAAAGATAAAATTAAGGCAAAACTCTTGAAAAGCCTAACTCAAGAAACACACAAACTGATCCTAACTGAATTGAACAACTGCCATGAACAACATCACAAATGAATTGAACAACATCACAAATAACAAAATCCCAAAAACATGGAAAAACGGCTTAATAATCCCTATACCCAAAAATGGACTGGACAATACACAACCGAGCAACTACAGACCAATCACACTACTTCCAGTACTAAGCAAAGTTTTTGAATACATAATAAAGCAGCGGCTTGAAAAAGTGGTTGGAAAATATATACCTACCTACCAATTTGGTTTCAAACAACAACACTCGACTATTCATCCGCTCTTTATTTTGGCCATCAATATACAAACCACTCACCTAACTGACAGAAAGTCGGCGTGTCTATTCATGGACATTAACAAGGCCTTTGACAATGTCTGGCACATGGGCTTACACTACAAACTGCACAAACTCCACACACCAACATATCTACTTCACATCATAAAAAACTTACTTGAAAACAGACTACCACAAGTACGAATTGACAACACATAATCTTTTTCTTTTTACCCTGAACAAGGACTCCTGCAAGGATCCCCGCTCTCACCATTCCTATATAAAATATACTGCCATCATATCTATAATAACCACTTACCAGACAAAAACCAAATAGACAAATCAGCGTACATATCACTATACGCCGACGATACTGCACTAATAGTACACGACAAAACCACGGAAAAAGCGACTGAAAGACTCCAAACATTAACGAACAATACAATGTCATGGTTCTATAAATGGAGACTAACACCAGTTTGACTGGAATCCAAACGATCTGAATAGATATTTATCTGTATGTCAAAGTATTATTGACAAATTTTAGATTTACAATAATCCCAATAATTTTCAAAACATATACTTGCTTAATTGGTAAGCTAACGGAAAGTGCTAAAATAGTTTTAGGAACTCAAAGTGTCAATACTTGGGAAAATTTAAAAAATATTTTAAGTCGTCACTTCGCTGACCAACGAGATGAAATTTGTCTAAATCGGGATTTAGTCATGTTAAGACAAGGAAATCACGAAAATCCAAAATTGTACATTTATTAAATCTCTTCTGTTCTTCCGTAGACATTCACGAAGCCGACGATGCTTCAAAAGAATTTAAAAGAAAATTTTATAATAAGCTAGCTCTAAAAACATTTTTGTCGGGAATTAAAGAACCCTTAGGTACAACTCAACTATCCGATGTATGCGTCCCAGAGACCTTCCGGAAGCCCTACAATTTGTCACAGATGAAAAAAACACGAATTATTTTCAAAATTCCTCAATGTTTCCAAATGTTCATCAAAAACCTCATCCAAAAAATAATTTTCAACCAAATAATTGCAACACAAGTTTTAGATTCACCAGCAAAAACAAGACGCATTATTTTATTTGAAAAGAAAAGAAGATTTCTAGTACAAATTTCAGAAAGCAACCTCGAGGCCGACGTAATGAACTTTATTAAAGAAAATATAGTTTCAGGAAAAATTTATTCAATTTATTTTGAAAATCCTAATTCATACGAATCCTTTTCCGAAATTGTGAGGATTTTCTAATGGCCTTCATTGAAATTTGAGGGAGGAGTTATGTCATCCTTATTGCCCGGGTTTACTTTATGGAGCATCATATTTATGCCTTAGCATGGTCACCGCGTGTGGACCCTTGGACAATGTTGATTTGGGTTCGCATAATAAATTATCGCGAACTGGACAGTTGTCTAATAATAAGATATTATTGGCCTGTAAGCGGATGTACTTTTGTTTGTTAACTAAGTCCCGGTTTCCGTCCCATTTCAGGGTAGTAAATTATTAATAATTGATTTTTTACATTTAAATGCGACTGCTCGAGCTAGTCGAGTCAGTCAGCTGGAAACCTCGTAAGAGTAATCTTAAGATAAAATTTTTGTTAACAGTCAAATTTGTTTTATTTAAATAAAGTATTTGAAAACAAAGTTCTCGGTTATTGATTGTTAACTCATATGATATCCTAGAAGAAATCGTAAAACTGGCCTCAAGCTCAGAAAAAATCCCAAGTCAAAGAGTTATAAAAATAATTCCACAGAGAACAGATGAGGATCTCTGGGAAAATCTTCTCAGAGTTAAAAAGGACACTGCAGGAGAGGAGAGGATAGTAATGCACCATATAAAATGGTTGACTTTAAATAAATTTAGAAAAATGGTTGAATTAGTATTTCAGAATACAGAGATACAAGTAATTATTTATACAATGTCGTGCAGGGCGCCGCTTTTCCGCGGGAATTTTTATAGTCGATTGATTCGGCCGAGGCTCCGCGAAATAACCGATTCGCGAGAACCCCCGACCGCGCCGCATTTCGAGCGAACGGTGAATTGCCCGGGATTTCCCCTTGCGAAATTCCCCGTGTTTGGGATGGTTCTTGCCCATTAGCATGGCAGAATCAATATAGGAACTCGACTTTTCACGGACGGTCGGTTTCGTGGCGCTCTAACTTGGAGTTTAAATTCAACATTTATTTTGTTATTTTTTAGTATTGTGTTTCGAAATTGATCGGTTTCACAATTCTGTGTGTAAGACGTAAGTAGACACAGGGCCAAATAAATTCTAAGAGGGTGCCCAGATGGACAGCAGAAGTCGTATTTAACAATACAAACCTCGCTAACATGACGATGCGCAATTTATTGAAGAGCGCCTTATTAGCTACCACCCGCAGTCTTTGTCGTGAAGTCACAAGGACGGCTTTCTTCATTACTTCCGAGACAACTTTCCCAGATGTTTGAATCGAAGGTCGAACTCAAAACTTAACTCCTCCCAATACTCGAATCCGGGAACCAACTTGATCGAAACTCCACCCAATCTGGGGGTGGGAACATTGTTATAAATAAGGGAAACATTATTCGTAATAGAATTAGTCCCTGCTCAAAACTAGTGCCACTGTCACCAACATTGATAGTGCCAGTCCGTGATAGTGTAAATTATTTACCAGGTGAGTGTTTCTCACAGAGTAGCCTCTTCAGCATATTTCTATTTGGTGAACGATTAACGATAATGTTAAGTAGTGAGTGTTTCTCACAGAGTAGCCTATTCAGCATATTTCTATTTGGTAAAACATTAACGATAATGTTGAGAAGTGAGTATTTCTCACAGAGTAGCCTCTTCATCATATTTACTATTGGTTAAACATTAAAGATAGTAACCTCTTCAACTATAGTTCAATATTCATTCTGTCTTTCTTTTATATTTATTTACCTTTCTTAATATTTAACTGTTTCTCTTCAATATCCATTTAAAGTTAGATACTGTTAACACTTCGTATAAAACCATAAAAAGGAAACGAGTGCAGCTCGTTAAGCTGTAATCTATTTAGTCAGTTTGAGTAATATTGTTAGGGACGGGTACTGTTTGCGCGTTGTTCCCGCAGTACCTGGGCTCTGAACCCGTTGAGAGAGAGAACGCTAGTAGGCGGGTGCTGGCTGTGTGCTGATTCCAGCAGTACTTAGTATGGCCAATTAAGAGACTATTTATCATGATAAACGCCGATGACTGGTAAGGCTCTCCTGAGGAGGCATTTTGCGCGCTGTTCCCTTAATACCTCTTAACAACTCAGGAGTAGCGGTGGTTGGAGGCTTTTCCTGAGGAGGTATTTCGCGCGCTGTTCCCTTAATACCTCTTAACAACTCAGGATTAGCGGTGGCAGGATGCAACTTCGGTTGTAGTCTTGCGGGGTTCAGAGATAGTGCAAGAGAGCATCAATTAAAGTTTCTATAAGAATTATGGGTTGATAACTGTTGGCTCCAAGTGGGGACTCTGGATTGAGTCACCTCTTGTTGAGGCACGTTTGATGCTTGTAGCTGAACCTGATATATTTACAAGTTTTTATAATTAACAATCATACCCCTTTTCCTGTTGAACTGGTTACTCAAATGCTTTTTCTAAATTGGTTTCAGATGTATTATCTGGATCGACCACCTGACGAACTGCCATAAAATTAATATTGTTAGTTGTAACGTAAGTGTGTTGTAGGTGTAATTATATGCTTTTCAAAGTAGTTGATGTTATCTGTGACAAGTATAAACTAACGCCCTATATGTGTTACGTGTTTTTCGCGAACACCATTCGGGAGCTTTCTGATTACTTCAGGTTTTTGCTCCAGAGGATTCAAGGTAAGTGAAAGTTCAATTAACCGAGCTGGAATTGCGAGTTTAATTTGGGAATATACTTGTGTATCTTGATTTATTGTGGACATATTATCCCCCTTTTTTTCAAATCCCTTTTGCCACTTAGGAGCCTAGGTTCCAACCTGAGTGGCCACTTGGAAATTTGGTAATTCGCCGTACACAATAATAAATTCGGTAGTTCCCCGGACTCCCAACTTATTAGGCCGTTGTTTTTTAGCCAGCTCATTGATACATTTTCTTTAAGCTGGTTCTAATTTAATTTCAATTAAACCATTTTAATTTTAAACCAATTTTATTTTATTTAATTATTATTTTTTTTTTACATTCAACTTGAATTATTTTATCCTTGCTGATTCAGGTTAAATCAAGCTGGCATCCCTGGATGGATTAACGTTATTTTAATTTACTTTTTCTTCAACAAGCCCGTTGGTTATTTTGGATTTCGTTTTAAAGTTAAGGAGCCCGTTGGCTCCATTTCAAGAATTTTCTTGGTGTCTTATTTAATGTTTACAGGTTCCAAACCCTTCAATTCCTTCCCCAATCCTCCGCTTTGATTACCTATGATGAAAGCGACCGCCCGGATTGGGTACAAGGCCCTGAGGTGATCAAGCTTCCCCCTTTTTTTTTCCTTTGTGAACGATTATCGTTTGACATTGCCAAAGGCAAAAATGGAAAAAGAATTCCGGCCAAAACAAAACGGTACTACTGGTGGGGAATCCGACCACGCCAGAGACGAGAACTTGGGAGTTTTCATAGTGGAAACGGAAGAACAAATCAAACGTGGAACTCCGGCCCCGTCTCCGCAGAGTTCCACAGCCAGCGATTGCATTGGTTTCGAGACGACCCAACGACACGTTATGGCATCCCTGGTGGGGACTTTGACGGAAAAACTAGACGAAGAATTGAACAATCGCCAGTTTCATAAAAACCTCGCACCAATTCCATCGTCAATGGTGAACCCGCCAGAATTATCGACTGTCGAAGCACCCGAAACCAAATCGCGCGTTTTAAATTCATTTAAACTTGCTCAGGAAAGTGGCCCACAAAACCCGATCGTCCGGGACCCCCTTCTTGCCCTCTTCGAGGCTTTTAATAATTTGGCTTTGGAGCTACGGCGGGATAAGCTCCCAGCAACGCCTAAACCAACGTTCGGTGGAAAACCCCACGAATGTCCAACAATTTTTATAAATTCTATTGTGGATTGGTTAATAAAGAACTAAATTTACGATACCCGTGAAAGGGGTCAGATAGCCGCCTCCCAACTCCGCGATGAAGTCAAATATTGGTACGAGCCAATGCGGCCATTCATTTCCAACTTTGGAGAATTTAGTCGTCGGCTTTTGGAAAAATTCAACAGCGTGGAAATTTTGACAAAATTGAGAGTCGAGCTGTTCGGCGCGGAGCAAAGGCTACACGAAGGAGTTGAGTCTTTCATCGTAAAGAAAAATTGTTGGTTCGCGCGATTGTATCCGAGCGAACCGGAGAAAAACCGAGTGGAGTTATGTTTAACTTTACTCCGACTCGAGTTAAGGAGCAGATCAAGGCTTGGAAATATTATCAATAATGAAAGTCTTATTAGCACAGCGAGCCTAATCGCAGCCGATTTGAGCGAAGAAAGTAAGAATCGAAGACAAACCGGTCCAAATGTAAACATAAGCCAATCAACAAGCCAGGGAGCTGTGGTGCGCAGTCACTCACCCCAACAACAACAACGACCCCAATGGAGGCAGAATGCTCAACATTTACATCCACCACGCCGGGAAAATACACCCCCTGAACAACGGCAACACAATGCTAGAATGTTGGCTGTGTGCGACGCCCAATACGAACAACCAATGGAAGATTCCCGTCAGGAAAACGAGAAAAGGGGGCATCAGTGAATGGGGTAAGCGATGTAAATACAAACCCCCTACTACCCATGCCTAGGTGGAACCAAACTCTCGCAGACTTTCTTGTCATGAATGTACAAATGGCACCTAGGCCCGTCATTCCTGTACAAATCAACAATCAACCTCTCCGTGCTCTGCTGGATACCGGCAGCGATTTAAACCTCCTGGACCCCAGCTTAATTAAAGGAACTTGTAAGCCAGCGTCGATAAAAACCCTTGCACTCGCCTGTGATGGCAGCCAAGCAACCGTAGTGGGACAAGTAACCACTAATATGCATATAGGCATAACCCAATTCCCCCTACAGTTCACCGTGGTCAGGAATCTAGCTCATAAGGTGATTTTGGGAGTAGAATTCTTTAAACTGCAGGCCGTAACTATGGATTGGCAACGTCAATGTGCGTACATCGGCACGAAAAATAGGCACACAATATATTGGCAGCAGACAATACAATCCTCACCCCTGGCAATAGAGCTGCCGGAAGAATTAAACCAACAGCCATTGATTAAGTCGTTGATAGAGGAATTCCGAGACCTTTTCCATACTGGGCTGCAACAGCCCACTACAAGGACTACTAAACATCGGATAATTATTAAGGAAAACAAGGTCGTGAACCTGCGTTGCTACCCACTGTCGCCGGAGAAAAAGAAAATCGTCTACGAGCAAGTGGATGAAATGCTGCGAGCCGGAGTGATAGAGCCTACAGTATCGGCTTACTCGTCGCCACCGGTCTTGGTTTCTCGCCCCGAAAAGGCCACAAGATTCTGCGTGGATTACCGTAGACTCAACGAGTTGACCACGGATGAATCCGCAAATTTACCCAGAATTGAGGATACGGTCAAAGCCTTATCAACATCCAAGATCTTTTCCGTACTACATCTAAAGAGTGATTATTGGCAGGTGCCTCTCGAAGAAGCAAGCAAAGCCTAAACCGCCTTCTCAACCTCGGATGGGGCCAGTTACCAATTTGTGGTCATGCCCTTTGGGCTTAAGAACGCCCCATCCATATTTCAAAAATTAATGACCTCCGAAGTGCCAGTAGGATTAATAGGAACCAGCGTGCTTGTGTATCTAGACAACATCATTGTCCACAGCAACACGGTGGAAGAACATTTGCTCCACTTACGATTAGTGTTCGAACGACTCCGGCTACATAACCTAAAGGTGTCGGCAAAAAAGTGCAAATTATCCACCGATCATCTGGATTATCTAGGTTACCACATTAACGGGGCCAACGTGGAGGTGCAGCAAAAACACCTCGTTCAAATTCACGACTTCCCAAGGCCTAGGACACTTAAACAATTACAAGGGTTCTTGGGAACGTGCAATTGGATGCGAGAACACGTGCCACACCTCTCTACCATATCAGCACCACTGACTGACCTACTAAAAGGAGGATCAAAACGGTTCAGATCGACGCCGAAAAGGCGTTTGAACTCACGAAAAAAGCCGAAGCCGTTGCTCAACCACTGAGTAGGCCGGACTTCGCACGACCATTGGTGTTACAAACCGATGCGTCATCCATAGGCATGTCCGCCATACTGTATCAAACAGATGGGGACAAACGCCTAGTAATTTCATTCACTAGCGCAAAATTTAAACCTGCGGAAACACGGTACCATGTTAACGAACAGGAATGTCTGGCCCTAATCTAGGGAATTCAATTATATCGAGGCTACCTTGAGGATCGCCCGTTCATAGTAAAAACGGATAGTAGGGCTGGTTGCATAAGTTCAAAGATACCCGGGCTAAACTCGCCCGATGGGCCTTAATGCTACAAGAATACTCATTTACATTGGATTACTTTCCTGGCAAGGAAAATGAACTCCCAGACCTGCTATCACGATACCCAAATGAGGCCGACTATGAAGCTGAACCAAATAATGCCCGATTAATTCCTCCAGATTCTAAGGACCAGACAACTAAGTCATAGCGACCAGCAGTAGTGACCATTGCTGCTGGACAGCTTTTCCAACTAATCGTAACTGGACAAGCTAAAGTCCGATATATCAGACGAACAAAAGTTATGCTCCAGCTATTAGAGGGACGGGATGAGCTCACAGCAGCTCAAGAAAAGCTGACGCGAAGATTTTGTACCTACGAGGATTTACTATGGAGACAACACCAAGACGGAGATAGATTGGTCGTCCCCAGGCAACTCGTACATCAAGTCCTAGCGTACTTTCATGATTCAATGGAACAAGCCCACCCTGGGTATAAGGATACCGTAAGAAAATCCAGGAACGCTACTTCTGGGGGAACATGCATCTGGAAATTCAGAGCTTTGTGAAGCGGTGCATCATCTGTGCGGCCTCAAAGGCCCAACAACGTCAAGACGCTGCCCCAATGACGGCCAGGTCCCCTCGTTACCCTTTCGAGATGTTGGCACTCGACATACTCGGCCCATATCCAGTGAGCGGTATCTCGAGAAATGTGTACGTGCTCCAGGTAGAGGACGTGTTCAGCAAGTGGCTGGAGGCCAAAGCGTTCCGGGAAATACACGGCAAGCATGTTGTTCAATATCTTGAAAACGAGATTTTTCCAAGATATGGAAATCCAAGAATAATAATCAGTGACAACGGTACCCCGTTCACTAGCAATGTACTCCGAATGCTATGCCAGGATCAGGAAATCAATCACTGGACCACCAGCATCTATCACCAGCGAGCCAATCCTGGTGAAAGAAGGACGCAGGAGTTGAAAAAGGCATTACGAGTCCTGCTAACTAACAAACCGGAGAACCAGTGAGAAAAATACCTGGTCAAAGCCCTAAGGGTGCTTCGTTCGCGGAAGAACCAGGCCACACAGGAAACACCCGCCTCAATAGTCTTAGGCTATGAACTACCGTGTCCGGGGGAATGGAAGACCCAATACTCCCGATACCGGCGAAATCTCAACCACGGACAGCCAAAGGATCGGAACAGGGAAATTTTCGAACGACAGCTGGTTTTCCAGCAGGAGTACCATTCCAAGAAACGGCGATCGATTCAGTTCACGCAGGGCGATAAAGTAATGATCCGAAACCACCACACTGGGGCGTTTGGTCAAAAATGGACAGGACCCTGGGAGGTGGTCCAGAAGACTAGCCCAACCACTTACGAAGTACAAGTAAAGGGGCGTCAGTGGAATATACACCTGGACGATTTGCATCCAGCTCGACCTGGAAACCCGGACCCAATACCGGAGGATGATTTAAACTACGGTTCGGATAGTGAATCCGAAGTCGAGTACGAGTTTGCAGATTACAATTGCACCGGCGATCCAGTTGCTGGAACATCCCAGCCGCAGCCAACCAGAACCGAATCACCAGTGGCAGGTCCCTCACACCAGCTTACCGAAGCGGAACGGTCCACAGTAGCCCAAATTCATAATATCTTGGCGAGAGGCCAGAACCATAAGCCTTTGATAGGCCAATTGACTACTGACCCGAACCCCAAATCGCCGGAACCTTGGTGGAGGATATTACCCAGCAAATGCTCCAACTGGATGCAATAAGCACCAATGGAAGCGATCGGCTACGCGCGGAAAGAAAACAGGCTAGTAAAAAACTGGAAAACCTGGCGCAAAGGATCGAGCAGTTACAAACAGATAACCGGGAAAAAGGAAATGTGGGGACTCCTCGGGCGTCCGAATTTAGTAAGGCGTCCACCACCGAGGAGACGACTACACAATCCTATGATTCGCCGCCCAAAACCAAAGAAGTGACTACATTTCATCGGCTGAGTGGTACTCTGCAAGGAACAGTTCGACTCTATTTAAAGAACTACTTGCACAACCTTGGGGAGATTTACTGCCCTCCAGGGGAAACGAGTAAACTCTCCAAGCCCTCGCGATTTTTGGTACGAATTCCAAAAAAAGGATTTCCTCCTTTCTAGAAGTTACATCCCTTCAGGATGGGGGGGTGTCGTGCAGCGCCTCGCTTTTCCGCGGGAATTTTTATAGACGATCGATTCGGCCGAGGCTCCGCGAAATAGCCGATTCGAGGGAACCCCCGACCTCGCCGAGTTTCGAGCGAACGGTGAATTGCCCGGGACTTCCCTTTGAGTAATTCCCCGTGTTTGGGATGGTTCTTGCCGATTAGCATGACCGAATCAATCGAGGAACTCGACTTTTCACGGACGGTCGGTTTCGTGGCGCTCTAACTTGGAGTTTCAATTCAACATTTATTTTGTTATTTTTTTGTATTGTGTTTCGAAATTGATCGGTTTCACAATTCTGTGTTCCGTGTTTTTCGCGAACACCATTTGGGAGCTTTCTGATTAATTAAGGTTTTTGCTCCAGAGGATTCAAGGTAAGTGAAAGTTCAATTAACCGAGCTGGAATTGCGAGTTTAATTTGGGAATATACTTGTGTTTCTTGATTAATTGTGGACATATTATCCCCCTTTTTTCCAATCCCTTTTGCCACTTAGGAGCCTAGGTTCCAACCTGAGTGGCCATTTGGAAATTCGGTAATTCTCCGTCCATACTAATAAATTCGGTAGTTCCCCGGATTCCCAACTTATTAGGACGTTGTTTTTTAACCAGCTCATTGATACATTTTCTTTAAGCCGGTTCTAATTTAATTTCAATTAAACCATTTTAATTTTAAACCAATTTTATTTTATTTTATTATTATTATTTTTTTCAATTCAACTTGAATTATTTTATCCTTGCTGATTCAGGTTAAATCAAGCTGGCATCCCTGGATGGATGAAAGTTATTTTTATTTACTTTTTCTTCAACAAGCCCGTTGGCTATTTTGGATTTCGTTTTAAAGTTAATGAGCCCGTTGGCTCCATTTCAAGAATTTTCTTGGTGTTTTATTTAATGTTTACAGGTTCCAACCCCCTCAATTCCTTCCCCAATCCTCCGGTTTGATTACATATGATAAAAGCGACCGCCCGGATTGGGTACAAGGCACTGAGGTGATCAAGCTTCCCCCTTTTTAAAAAAATTTTTTGACCTTTGTTAAGGATTGTCGGTTGACATTGCCAAAGGCAAAAATGGAAAAAGACTTCCGGCCAAAACGAAAGGGTACTACTGGTGGGGAATCCGACCACGCCAGGAACGAGAACTCGGGAGTTTTCATAGTGGAAACGGAAGGACAAATCAAACGTGGAACTCCGGCCCCGTCTCCGCAGAGTTCCACAGCCAGCGACTGCATTGGTTTCGAGACGACCCAACGACACGTTAACAACAAAACAATATACGGAATTAAATAATCAAAAAAAGTCACAAAAGACACCAAGAGATAGCTATGCGTTGATTGTAGAAGGAAAAAATCATAATTTTAAAGAACCTGTGAAAAAAATAAACATAGATTTGAAAGATCTTAAGGAAAATGCAGTGATTAAATCTGTAAGCATGACAAGACAAGGACAAAGGTCCTAATTACGACTAAGAAAGATGAAAATGCTTTAAAAATCCTTCAAGAAATAATATCGAAAAATCCTGCTGTGACTGATATTCGAATAAACAGTCTTAGGGAACAATCGTCTTTAAAAGACATTATACACATAAGAGGTATGGACGCAACAACAAAAAAATAGAGGTAATAGAAGACATTGAAGAAAAACTAGGTAAACTCGACGAGAAGAGCTATAAATTAAGTGAACTAAGACCCAACGCGACGAGTACTCAAGCGATCACTCTATCGATTGACACTAATGAAGCAAAAATATTGATGTGCGAAGGAATAATTAGGATAGGTTTGGTCCAATGTCAAATGGAAAAAAGAATTGAACTGCAAAAAAGTAAGAGATGCTGGGCATTCGACCACTACGAAGATGTATGCTCAGGACCAAACAGGAAAAAAATGTGTTACAGGTGTGGAAAAGAAGGATATACAGCGAAAGCTAGTAAAGAGAGTAAAATATCATGCCTCTTATGTAAAAACGAAAACCAACATAAAATGGGAACAACAAAATGCCCAGCTTTTCGCAAGGCTATGTCTCAAGCAAGAAGACAGATTGGAAAAACAAATTCAAATGTAACGGGACATAAAGGAGGAAAAAATGAATAAAAATTAAATGAGTCTCCAAAATAATAACTATAAATTCTTACAAATAAATCTGAATCGATGTCATGCAGCCCATGATTTGCTTGCAAAAACAACGTATGAAGAAAATATACATTTTGTGATTGGACAAGAACCAAGTAATAAGGATAGGAAAGATTTTGTAGACTTGAAAGCAGATTGTTTCATAAACGTTGAAAAAACATAGAAATTATAAATAGTGGAAATAACGTAGGATTCGTCTTGGTCGAATCAAAAAATTTCATTTTAGTATCGTGTTATTTCACCCCAAACGAAAAAATTGAAGACTTTAATAACCCCATCCTAAATATTCAAAATATAATAAAAAACCAAAATAAAAGTGTAATAATCGGAGGAGACTTAAACGCAAAAACATTTTTTTTCGGCTCAAAAACTTCAAATTAAAGAGGAAAACTTTTTGAAGGCTGGATTCACATAAGCAATTTAATCGTCTTAAACCAGGGTATCACTCCTACATTTAATAATGCAAATGGGAGCTCAATAATAAATTTTACAATTTCAACATCAGATATAGCCATAAAATTATCAATAGGAAAGTAGACATAGATACCGAAAATTTGAGTAACCACCTATATTCAATTCGAAATAACGAACAAAATTAACAATGACTGGATAGGATCAATCCAAAAGGGCTGGTATTTCTCCCCAGAAAAAATTAAAACCTTTATATCGGAATTTAAGAATATGGCTTAAAATTTTAATAATAATAATTACGTCACACCTGTAAATTTTAGAAAAGAATTAACAAACATTTTAATCAAACATTTTCAAAAAAGACAATCAAATCAGAAGGAAAAATCCCCAGCCTACTGGTGGAATCCGAAAATAGCACTACAAAGGAAAAATGCATAGCAACAAGAAGAAAATTAATAAGATTTAAAAAACATAATTCTATAAACAATAACGAACTTATGTCACATTTAAACAACTATAAAACAAATAAAAATGAACTTAAAAAAATTAATACAATTAAGCAAACGAAATAATTGGAAAACTTTACGCGATGATTTAGATAATGATATTTGTGTTATTTTTATACATCAAAATAATACAGTTAGGAGCTGTCGCAACCATGTAATTCTGTAGTTAATAAACGATGCAGTTCAAGGTGAACAAGTAGAGGATACATGTTGTTTCTTGTTCTTCCAAGTAATTAAAAATTACTTTGCAATAGGTTATGGGCCCAGGACAAAAAGGTTTAACGCGGTACGAATGGTAAAACGGGAGTGATAACGTTTAAATTGTGTATTCGAGGTGTTCAGTAAATCTTGGACTCAAAAAACTCATATCAAATTATAACAAAAAGGTTGTTATAATAATTTTATAACAAAACAAAATAATTTAACTTTCTCTGGTTTGTGCATCGATGAAGCACAAACTATCTGTTTCGTATTTCATATTTCATGTTTCAGATTTCATATTTCACGTTTCTAGTTTCCATGATGTGTGGCCTGACTAAGACGAAGGCTGCAGGAAAATAACTTGACCCCTAAAACACCTGCGATTGGTCAAAAACTTACTCCAGCTCATCGGCAAGCACGCCTGCGTTTTGCATGGGATTATCTGAATTGGACGTTGGAACAATGGGATCTGTTCTGTTCTCAGATGAGACCAAAATATGCCTCCATGGTAGCGCCCGAAGAAGGAAAGTGTACCGAAGATCAAGAGAGCGATTTGCAGATTGCTGCTTTGAAGAGCGTAGTGCTTATGGAGGTGGTTCCTGTATGATCTGGGGTGCAATTTCTATAGGAGCACGAAGAAGATCTTTGGTTTATGTGGTGGATTAGTGTTCAATCCAAGATTACACCCAGATACTTTGGTGTTTCAGCGTATTCTAGTTCTTTGCCCTCCCAGGACACGTTTAGTTTGTTGTGAGCCTTGTGGGTATTTAAATAGAAAGCACTACCTTGAGTTTTTGAAGGGTTCGGTTTTAGCGAGTTTTTTCGATAGTATTTGGCCATATCTTCCATTGCGTCCTCCAGCCTTACCTCCATCTCCTCGAATGTTTGACCTTGAACTGTGACAACTAGGTCGTCAGCGTACACGTAGTGTTTGACGTTTTCTATTATGGGCTGCTCATTGGCGTATATATTAAATAGAGTGGGGGCCATAACACTTCCTTGTGGGAGACCGTCTCCTTGGGTTCTCCAGCGGATTTTTTTATTTTGAAGTTCCACATATAACCTTCTGTTTTGGAGTATTGATTGAACTGCTTTCGTTAGTTTGTAGCCTTTTGTGGTTTTGTAGACTTTCATAAGCAGGGTTATATGGTTTATTGTCAGATCGTACGCTCCTGTTATTTTGGAATCCCTACTTTATGTGTACTGTGAGATTAGTACCTGACCAGTGCATGATTTTCCAGGTCTGAAGCCTGCCTGTTGGGGCATTAACAGAGGGTCTATGTGTTTCTGAATTATCTGGAGGATTAGCCGTTCGTAGAGTTTAAAGATAGATTGATAGATAAAATTTATTAAACATTCACATTACTAAATTCACAAACAAAGTTAAAAAAAAACATAAGACAACTCCCATGTCTGGCCAGATGTTCGACCGGTTGCTCTTTGCCCATGATCTAAATAGGCGCGCTAAGTCGTCCATTACCTGGGCAGTGCCCTAACATGGACATTCCCGAGCTAGCCATACGCACGACAACGTCAGGAGATGTCTTGAAATGGCTGTTTTGGTTTTATTCGAGGGACATTCATTAAGGAAAAAAGGTCTTCCTGAAGGGAAGCCAAAAACCCCTTTTGCTTCGACCTTTAAGTTTGATACTGTCAGCCGTGGCATTAACCGCCGGCAGCTTCAACTAGATGACCAAATCCATCCGCCCCCGCCCCGATCGGTGCAAGGACCAGCCAACACCAACCAGAACGAGGCAGGACGAACCCGTCAAGTCACGTTGTTGGATTTGTGCGTTTCCAGCCTGCCAGCCATGCCGATAGGACGCCTCTCAGGAACCTATGTTGGGTACTTTGAACACGTCGTCTCGTGGAATCACAGACAGAGTGCCAGACAGGGGAGCCGTAGGTCAGTATGGGCCTTATGGTCGAGGTGTAGAGCAGAAGTTTGTTTTGAGGTGACAGAAATGAATTTGGCGCCAGAAGAGAGTACAACTTTCTTCGGGCCATGAAAGTCTTTTGTACAGCATAGTCAACATGCTTGTTGAAATGAAGTCGGGCGTCTAGTTTGGAGTATTTTGGATCATGAGTGGCGATAGGATTTTATTGTTAGTAAATTTGCGCGAAAAGATAATAAGTTCAGTCTTCCTGGGATTCACTTTAAGTTTCCATTGGGTGATGGTGATGTGCAATGCGAGATTTCGCAGCCTGAGCATAGAACGACGATGTGTAGATAGCCGTATCATCCGCGTGTAGTGCTATTTTTGTAGTGGGAAGTTTTGGAATGTCTGCTGTATACAATGTATACCGCAACGGCGAAATCACTGTACCTTGTGGTACTCCTGCCGCGATGCGTCTTTTGGCAGAAGTGGAAATCTCCACTTTCACCTGGATGGTACGGTTTTTTAGGTAAGACGCTATAAGGGAAACTAGGTAGAGTGGCAGTGAATGTATGGCAAACAACTTATACAGCAGGTCTGTGTGCCAAACTGTGTCAACGGCCCTTTCCATATGGAGAACCATCATTACCGTACTTTGAAGCTTATTAAATGCTGCATAGGCATCCGTTGCGATCCTAGCAGTCTGCAGCGTTCTGTTATGTCTTGCTCGCAAGCCAAACTGCTCATCCGGGATTAAACTTCGAAGATCGGCTGCTGCCTGTAGTCTCGATAGGATAACCTTCTCGGTTAATTTGCCGAGGGAGTTTATGAGGGAAATTGGCATATAAGAGGCGGGATCAGTCGGGTTTTTGCCCGGCTTTAAGATAGGAATTATAACAGCGTTTTTCCAGTCCTGTGGGAAGTGTTGCAATTTAAGGACTGCGTTGACTATTTGTACTATTAGCACAATAGTTTTCCGGGGTAAGTTTTTGAGGAGTAAATAAGGGATACCGTCTGGCCCGGGGGCTTTTCGGCTAGAGAGGCGCTGAAAACACGATTGTATCTCCGACGGGGTCGTTATGCAATGGCAATGGTGGAATGCAAAATCGAGGGTGGTATAGGATACTTCCGTTCTATGAAAACAGCGGTCTGTCTTTCCATTTCGTTATCCTGAAGGGCTGGTTGGACTTTGTGTACTTCTGCCAAAAAGTCGGCGAGCAGCTCGCATTTGTCGCTGGTGGGAATGTAACTCCGTCCCTCTTTTTCAAGAGCGGGGACTTGCTCGTTGCCTTTTCGTAGGCTTCTCGACAGTTTCCACAAAGAATGGTCACGGGGAGATAAGTTTCGCAATTTTTCCGCCCAGGTAAAATTCCTGTATGCGGAAATTTCGCTCTGGATGTCTCGGGCAAGTATGAGATCGGCAGATTGCCTGAATCGCTGCCAACGCTTCCTGATTCTATTTTTCGCATTAATAAGGTTCAAAATTTCCTCAGGAAGATTGTCGCGCCGCGGTCTGTTCGGAACTTTTTTGGCCAAAGCTTGCTGTGTCCGTTGTATATTCCTGGTCAGACTACCGCACGCTCTAGAGCTTCGACAGTATCGATCTGGACCGGAATACACGTCAGGTCTTGTAGTCGTTTCCGATATTCGCGAAAATCGAAATTTTCGTATGAATATCGAAAGTCGTTAGTTTGTGTGCGCTTTAAATCCCTAATGTCGAGGTAAATTGTCAAATGGTCACTGCTGAGGACGTCTATAACCACCATCTCCGTGAGATTGGCGAGTCCTTTGGCTATTCCGAAATCAAGGAAAGATGGATCCATCCACTGTTTGGATAATGCGTTGGAGATGAAGTGGGCATAACTAGTAGGCCATTGTCGCGAACGTAGCTGGCTAGGAAATTGCCAGCTGCGTTTTTCCGTCCAGGGTTATTAAATAGTGGATGGCGGGCGTTGAAATCTCCCATAAGCAACACCCTATTGGTCTTTGAAAAAAATGGATCAACCTCAGTGGCCTGTAAGCGAGTAGAAGTAGAGTACCCACAGTAGATCAAAAAAACACCATCATAAAGCTCTACGCCAACGTTCTCTATTACTGACTGCCTGCATGGCACTCTCCTGTATGGGATCGTTGCTTTGATCGCTATGGCCACTCCACCCCTTAGACCGGGCCTATCGGAACGCTCGAGCCTGTACCCCAGGATTGTGATTATGTCTCCAGGGCGCAACCATGTTTCCACGATTAACGCCACATCGACGTCCTCAGACCCGAGGAACTGCTCGAACTCGCCGAGACGACTCCGGAGTCCACATGAGTTCCATTCCTCAATCCTCATAGGACACAGTTGACAATATCAATACTTAAAAATCGAAGCTGTTAATATCTTCATTGAAGAACTGCGCTGGGACTAGGAATTTGTCTGTCTTGGAGACGCAACCCCTCAATGCAACGCTGTAAAATCTTACCGCCTTGATCACCTCCTCCAAGTTGACTTGCGACGACAGCTCGGCGAATTCCCGCTGGACACTGCCGAGCATGGCCACCGCGTTCCCATTTATACCATGGGCTGGGTGGGCGGAGCTCGTCGGGACAGCTTCGTGCTGCCTCAGCGGAGGAAACTCCGCTAATGAAGGCGGTGGCGGGGGCAGCATGGTCCTGTTGGCGTGACTTGGCGCCATGGTCCTGCTGCTTAGGGGTGAAGGGTGGATCGGGCCAGGGGCTCGGCTGGTTTGACCCCAGGCTGGCCTCGTTGGAAGAGGAGCAGGGACGAAACGCTGCCTCTCCTCCGGGACTTGCGCCTGTTTGAATATGTAGACTGGGCAGGCCTCGTCAAAGCTACGATGAGGCCCACCGCAGTTAGGGCATTTTAATGTAGCTCCAACGGGGCAGGCGGTGATTTCATGCCTCCCGGCGCATCGGGAGCATTAAAAGTCCCGGTGGCAGTTCCGGAGACATGGCCCCAGCCCTGGCATCGACGACACTGTATCAGGGTTTTCAGGTTTTTGCGGGTTTCCCACGAAACCCTGACACTGCACACCACCTTGGCCTCGGCGTTCAGTTTTCGGAGGGTTGCCTTGTCGCTAGTGACGACCAGGTAGAGAGGCCTGAAGAGTGTCTTCATTTTGAAGACACTTTTCACCTCCAGTCCTTGGTCTGCCAGATCCTCCTTGACGGCACTCGCATCGACATTCCCCTCCAGACCCCTCAGGACAAACGCGTGTGTTTTTTTCCGACGAAGGCGCGTAGGTGTGGAACTGGCTCTTGTCCTCCTCCAGGGATCGTTTTACCGCCGCCCAGACCATAATGCTGCTGCAGTACACGATCAACGAAGCCTTCGTGTACTTCAGCGTGAAAGGCTGATTGGTGATTGTTTTTAGACCACCAATCAGCATTGTGTGATTGCTGGGTTTTCCAGCGATCACAATTGGCGGCGGCTTTTCTGCCTTCTTGGGCTTGTTTACTATTGTTGTAGGGCTCTCAGCAATTGCTTCCCGTTCAGTCCCTACGTTGGAGTTGGAAAGTGTTGGAGGCGCATCATCGATTGGCGGCTGGATGGGCGTGAAACGGTTTTTCAGCGTCGTGGAGGCCTCTGGGCCAACAATCAGCGCAGTCCACGCCACAGTTTTCCGCGGAACGACGAATCCGTCAGCTGCTGTGCCCGCTGGAGTCGCTTGTGATGCCTCTATTGTTTTCTCCATCGCTGAGTTTTTTGTAGCCGGGGTTGGTGACGCTGGTGATGTTGGGTCAGACTTGGGCACCCTACCCCTATTCTTGGTCCTGGGCCTAAGAAAATAGCTCCCTTGGGAGCCCTGATCCGACTCGGATTCCACAGAGCTTCGCAGCACGTCCACACTCTGCAAGCAACGATGCGAGACAACAGAGTTTAAAGAGATGGCATAGCAGTTATATTGGGTGGTAGCTATTTGGTAGGTATTGCCGGGATTCTTCCCAGGTTTGAGTATCGCAATTACCTTTGCTCTTCGGCACATTTTGGGTATTGTGTATGATTTTAAGCAGTTGTTAGGAAGGGCCAGTGACGAGGACTTTGGCTAGGCATGCGGAGCGTGGTGGCGCTTCTGTCGGCCCACTTGACGCAGGGTGAATGGGGGTCAGCCTTATCCTCAGTGGTTGAGGTCGTGCCCCGGGGACACGTTGCGTGAGCCCAAGAGCGTGGGGTGGGTAGGGAGGGAGAGAGGGATATGGTCGCCTTAGGCTAGACGAGTAGAGCAGCGTCAGGGTGATGGAAGACTCCCGGTGCCGTATGTGGGCCGGGGGTTAGAGGTCGGAAAGTGCTCGGACAGTGCGCGGGTGCATGGACGCGAAGGTGCGGCATGGCCCGGAAGCCCAAACATCGGTGCGGGAGTGCCATTTAGCATATAAGAACGGACCATAGTAGTTTAAGTTAGTTTAGGTGCGAGCCAGACGATCCGAGCCTGTGCCGGACTTCTGGCAAGCAGTGAAAGTAGAACAAGTAAGCGAGGAATAGGATAGGATAGATTAAGTCTCCCTGGCCGTGTGGTAAGGAGGGGTAAGAGGTGAGGCGCGGAGGACGCAAGGGTGTTTGGTTTTTAGGATAGGGTGATTTGGGTAGGCTAAGATAGGGTAGGTAGCAGGTAGTTAGGATAGGGCCAGAGTGGCACAAGTAAGTTTGTTAATTATAGGGAAATAAAGGTCATGGGGGATGTTGCCTTTGCTGGGTGGGCTGATGACGGACGGTCGCCTTGCAGGGTCGGGGGTTCTGGTGGTCTTCTTTGGCCGCTGGTTGTCTGGGCTCGTTTGTTTGGTAGGGTGGTTTGGTTGGATAAAGGGGAAACAGGACCCAGTAGGCGAAAGCCAGGAGGGTCGCCGAAAAAGGCAATTTAATTTTAGTCATGTTCCTACCCCAGGGGGGAATAAGTCAGTCCACCTCCACGTGGTATTCCCTGGGAGATCGTGCATAAGTCTTACGAGCAGCATGATCGGCTAAGCGGCTGACAAGTCCGGCGGGATTGCGGTAGTGGAATGAGCCTGGAAGGCTGTCGGCCACATCCGCAAAAACGGCATGGGAGAGAGGAGAGTGGAGTTGTTTGGTTGGGATAGAGGGGATGAGTCGGGTACCGCTCATCTCCTCGAATTGTAAGGGGTTTTGCATAACGGGACAGAGAATTAAGGGAAAGATTGGAAACGGTGTAGGGGGATAAGATGGAAAGGTGTAGCATTAAGGGGAGTAAAGTAAATGGACCGCTTTTTGGGTCAGAGCAGTTTTGGAATTTTCGGGAAGTCGTGAGAGCAAGGATTTGTCTGACCTCGAGCACGCCCGCCGCCACCCCCCATAGATACTGGAATTGACGGAGATGTAAAAGCCAGGAAGTAGAAAGATCATGGATTGGAAAACTCAGGGCTAACTGGTGCTCCCAATCCTCCCCGCTAATTGGTTGGGTGGATGGTCCAAGGAACGGAGATGGGCTTCCGTGATAGTGTTTTTGGAAGGTAGTAGTGTCCTAACGGATGGATAGCTATAGACCTAATGGCGAAAGCTGGGAAGGTCGCCGTAAGGCAGCACATACATGTCCCTACCCCAGCAGTTGTTATCTGTATTCCAAAGCGAACACATGTGTGTTCCTTTTTGGCTTCTAGAAAAAAGCAAGTGTAGACTGGAAATTATTGGAAAAAGTTGGGACTAGTGTGTAAAGTTGAGGAAAAATCTGCTCAGTTTGGAGGTGTGTGTGGCTTTCCCATAGCTGGCCGAGATGGCAGGCAAAAGGGCGGTTTTGTGCCGAAAATAAATGCCATAGGCAAAATATTCCTCGTAAAAGTTCAATCGAGTGTGGATAGTGTAGGCTTATCGCAGATTGTAGCGATAAGCCAACATTGTGGAGTGCTCGCGAAACGAACGGTAAACTCAGTTTACCGTTTCTTGACTCTTCGCGCGGAGAACGTCCAGCGAATTGTGCGGACTTAGAAAATTTGGTGCTTTGGGACTTAGTGCAATTTCGACGGTTTAGGGACTTAGAAAAATTTCGTTGGGTTTTGGGACTTAGTAAATTTGTGCGTGTTGCGGGTTAGAGAATTGGAACAAACTGGGATTTGTGGGGGTTTTCGGGATAACTGGACAGTTTTCGGGTGGCGGAAGCTTTCGAAAGTCGAAAGTCAACTTTTTTTTTTCAGTTTTTTATATTATTCGATTTTTCGACTTTTTGTCTTTTTCTTTGAATTAGTGGGTGGACTTGGAAAATTTTAATTTTACTACTTTTATTTTCTTTACTCATTGCTCGGTGAGCAATGAGTAAGCGTGGGTGGGGGTCTGAAGGGGACGAGACGTCTCCTATCAGTGCGAGGGAGGGAACTTTCGCGCGTAAGGACAAAGTGGGGAGGTCGCCGGCTACGCCCATGCCTCAAAGTGAGCGGCCGAGGCCGTCGACGGCGAGAGACATTGCAGTGGACACGGGGACCGTGAAGAAGGCACGGAAGGACGTGGGACCGGTGGGCAAGCCGGTCAGACGGAAGCTGGTAGACACTGGGGAGGAGTCGACGAGTGACGACGAGTCGAGCGACTCGTGCGAGAGGAGCGAGGACGAGTCGGCGAGCGACATGCCAGACGGGGAGTGCTGGAGGACAGCTCAGGTGAGCTTTTTATTAAAAAGTTGGGGGAGGTGATGAAGAGTAGGTCCAGGATCATCCTGGACTGCTCGACTCGGTCGCAGTAAAGTAAAGGGGCGCTTGGCGGTGAGAACCGAAGAGAGGGACCGCATCGCCAGGGCGGTGACTGAGATGAACGCCGTGGTCGCCCAAATGATGAGGGACTACGACATGTGCAGAAAGGGGGAGGATAAGGGGTCCAAAGGGGAAGATAGGGTCGAGAAGTGTGAAAGGGCTTGCGTGAAAGTGTGCGGGGAGGTGGAAATGCTTAGGAAGGAGATGGCCGAGATGCGAAGGCAGATGGCAGGTCAGGGCAGCGGGGTGAAGGCTCCCGTTAAGGCTCCGGGGAGGGCTCCGGTGAAGGCTCCGGTGAAGGCTCCGGCGTACGCGACGGTGGTCGCGACGAAGGCCAAGACTGCGGCCAGGGTCACAGTAGCGGGGACGGACAGTGAGGTAGCTGCCATAGATAGGGTCAGGGAACTGATCACCCAAGACAAAACGGGAGGGTTCGAAAGGGTCCTGCGTTTGAGAGATGGGGGGGGGGGGGGGGGGGGGGGTGGTCGTGAAATGCACCAGCTCCCAGCAGAAAGGAGCCGTCAGGGCGGCCTTGGCTAACCGGGGGGTGCTGCACACGGACGGGGGACCGATGAGGCGCCCGGTCTTCATCCTAAGGGCAATTCCCAGGGGTCTGAGCGATGGGGACATTATCTCGGGTGTAACTGAGGAAAATTTTGGGGTGAAAGGTAAGGTTGAGGGACTAGCAGGGGGGGTCCTGCCGATGAGGGTGCTCTTCAGGAGGAACGGTCGGGTCCAGCACCTGGAGAGTGTTGGCATCGAGGCGGCACTCTCCGTGTTCAAAGAGGTGGTCAAATCGGGGAGAATTAGCTTCGGAATGGAGCTCAAATTCGTGGATGAATGTATGGATGTGGTCATGTGCAAGCGCTGCTGCTTGTACGGGTACACAGCCAGGGTCTGCAAGGAGCAGCCGGTGTGTGAAAGGTGTGGGGGAGCGCATGAGGTTAGGGACTGTGATGGTGTCCGGAACTTGGGCTGTGCCAACTGCAAAAGAAGTGGGTTTCTGCGCAGAAGGCAGAGGGCCAACGACGAGAAGTGTCCGGTGATGCTGCGCAAATTGGAGCAGCAGAAGGCGTTCACTAGGTACGAATACCGAATGGTCGACTTACCGTCCTGCAGTGGAAAGTGCAGTGCGGGAAGAGGTAAGGAGGCGTGTGTGCTGGCGGAAAGGTTTGCGGAAGAGAATGGATGTGATGTGGTGGTGGTCACTGAGCCGTATCCTTGGATGGCGGCGTGGGACAACTTCGTCATGTTTGGAGTCGGCAAGGCTAGGGTGCTGGTTCGTACCACCGTGGCTGCTAGGTTGATTCCGGCGCTTTCCGGTGACAACACTGTTGGTGTCGCCGTGGAGGTGGGGGGCGGGGGTTGCGGGATCAGCTTCGTTGGGGTGTATGACGAGCCGGGAGGCATCAGGAACACGCGGTTGGATTCCATCAAGGACGGATTGAGGACTTTGGGGCGTTTTGTTCTTGCCGGGGAGACAACGCCAAGCATGAGGTGTGGGGTGGTGACGAGGCTGACGTCAGGGGTACTGCTCTTCTCGAATGGGCTGTGAGTGAGGGGCTCAGGATCGAGAACGTGATAGGGCCCCCGACCTTTCAGTCCACAAGGGGAGTTAGTTGGATCGATCTGACGGTCAGTTCGGACGTGGAAGTGGCGGATTGGTGTGTCAGAGGCGAGGAGACGTTGAGTGACCATCGGTATGTGTGTTTTGAGGTTGTTAGGGCTAGGGTTAGGACGAGAACTCCCCGGATGGTTGAGGACTTCGAGAACACGGACAAGATCAGGCTCGAGAAGGCGTTGAGGGGGATCCCAGCCTTCGCTAAAGGACTGGAGGACCGCAACCGTCTCGAGGCTGAGATTGGAAGGTTCTTGAGGGATGTCCTGTCGGTGGGTCGTAGGCATGTTAGAAAGGTTAGGGGGAAGCTCCTTGACAGATTGCTTAACAGGCGTCTACAGTGCGCCCTGGAGTCCGGTGCTGGCCTCGATCGCAGGCAGTACGGATTCAGGAAGGGTTTGGGTACTGTGGACGCTGTCGCACAGCTGGTTTCGGAGTTGGGGGTTGGGAAGAGTTTAGGGTGCCATCAATTGGTGGTGCTATTGGACATCAAGAACGCCTTCAACACTGCCTGGGCCCCGGTGGTCATTGGCGAGCTCGCAAGGGCAGGCATCGACGGGGGGATGGCCAGGATGTACGTTGAAAACATAATATCTGGTTAGTATTTGTAGTTATCAGTTTGTAAGAATCGTCTTTGTTATTATTGGGAATTTCATTTAAAAACATGCTGCTTATACTGCGCGCATCTTCTAGTCTAGAAATGTGCATCTTAATGATTCTAGGTCCGTATATTAAGTGTAATTAAATGGTCATAGTCCTAAGTTATTATTATTCGCAATTCAAAAACAAACTTGCCTCGATTTCGTTATAACTAATTAAAATCTGAAAGCAAATTGAAACTGATTTTTTAAATTGATTTTCAAAAGCTTTTGCATTTTGTTTAATAGGTAGCCCGGAAAGAATTAGAAGAGAAAACGTGCATATACGCAAGGAGTTTATACGCGCATTAGACGGTAAGTTAGGAGATAATTTCTTGGCTGATACAAGAGAAATTCAATAAGATGTATTTGGAATTAGGTATGGGCAGCAGTAGATTTAGATTTATTATTTGACCACAATATAAATGAAATGTATGTGCAGCAAGTCATCTCAAATAATGCCTACAACCTATAATATAATTACGTATACGTAAACTTAATAATAACACCTACTCTAAAGCTTACACCTACACATATATAACAAATACAAAATGACAGACGGTCAACGTTAAATAACATAATTGAAATATTCCTGCTCTGAGTAAAGAGAAGCGTCAATAAAACCTGCTTAACTGCTCTCTGAAAAGCATAACCCTCCAGCGCCATGAAACGATTCGGAAGTTTATTATAGAGTGGCGCATTAAGTGAATTCCTCGCAGAGACTTCAAGTCGCCTACGAGGTAAACGCAGCAAATTAGCGTTTCTGATGCTGAGCGAATGCACTGGAGAGTGCATTGTGTAAACTGACATATTTTTATGAATTTCAATTATACAGCTAAACATATGCAGATGGAAATGGTAAGATTCTTAAATATTTGAAATGTTGCCTACCATACTTTCTAGGTCCAAGCTTCAACATTGTTCGAATCGCTCTCTTTTGGCGACGGAAAATTCTAATAAAATGACAGCCAACCCAAAGTGTTACTCCGTACTGCATTTTAGAATGGAGCAACGCGAGATATCCATTTCTAAGTACATTCGGTTCTAATGTATCCCTCAGATGTCGCAACATAAATATGACGGTGGCAAGTCTCTTGGAAAGGCAGTCGATATGCACATTCCAACCCAGAAAGTCTCGCATCGTTGCTTGCAGAGTGTGGACGTGCTGCGGAGCTAAATCGTGCGATATTTTGTGGTTAAATCGAACTGAAATTGTGCTCGTTATTGTGCGTTTTTGTGTTTAACATTGAAACATTCCTTATCGGGCAACTACCGGGTTTGCGCGATAAGTGGAATGAATCCCGGAAGTTCGCTGGAATCCGAGTCGGACCGGAGCTCCCAAAGGAGCTACTGTCTAAGGCCTAGGACCAAGAAGAGGGGTAGGGTGCCCAAGTCCGACCCAACATCGCCAGCGTCACCAACCCCGGCTCCGAAAAAATCGGCGATGGAGGAGGCTGTAGGGGTGTCGCGGGCGACTTCAGCGGGCGCAGCGGATGACGGGTTCGTAGTGCCGCGAAGGACTGTGGCGTGGAGCACGCTGATTGTTGCTCCAGAGGCCTCCACGACGCTGAGGAACCGCTTTGCGCCCATCCAGCCGCCAATCGTGGATGAGCCTCCAACACTGCCCAACAACATCGTGGGGACTGAACGGGAAGCAGTTGCTGAGAGCCCTGCGGCAACTGCAAACCAAACCAAGAAGGCAGAAAAGCCGCCGCCAATTGTGATCGCTGGAAAACCCAGCGACCACACAATGCTGATTGGCGGTATAAAAGGAATCACCAGTCAGCCTTTCACGCTGAAGTACACGAAGGCTTCGTTGATCGTGTACTGCACCAGCATTATGGACTGGGCGGCGGTGAAACGATCCCTGGAGGAGGACAAGAGCCAGTTCCATACGTACGCCCCTTCGTCGGAAAAAACCCACGCGTTCGTCCTGAGGGGCCTGGAGGGGAATGTCGATCCGACTGCCATAAAGCAGGATCTGGCAGACCGGGGACTGGAAGTGAAGAGTGTCTTCAAACTGAAGACACTTTACAGGCCGCTCTACCTGGTCGTCACCAGCGACAAGGCAACCCTCCGAAGGCTTAACGCCGAGGCCAGGGTGGTGTGTAGTGTCAGGGTTTCGTGGGAAACCCGTAAAAACCGGAAGACCCTGACACAATGTCGTCGATGCCAGGGCTGGGGTCATGTCTCCGGGAACTGCCGCCGGGACTTTAAATGCTCCCGATGCGCTGGGGGGCATGAAATCACGGCCTGCCCCGTTGGGGCTACATTAAAATGCGCTAACTGCGGTGGGCCTCATCGTAGCTTTGACGAGGCTTGCCCAGTATACATTTACAAACAGGCGCAAGTCCCGGCGGAGAAGCAGCGTTTCGTCCCTGCTCCTCTTCCAACGAGGCCAGCCTGGGGTCAAACCAGTCGAGCCCCTGGCCCGATCCACCCTTCATCCCTAAGCAGCAGGACCATGGCGCCAGGTCACGCCAACAGGACCATGCTGCCCCCGCCACCGCCTTCATTAGCGAAGTTTCCTCCGCTGAGGCAGCACGAAGCTGTCCCGACGAGCTCCGCCCACCCGGCCCATGGTATAAATGGGAACGCGGTGGCCATGCTGGGCAGTGTCCATCGGGAATTCGCCGAGCTGTCGTCGCAAATCAACTTGGGGGAGGTGATCAAGGCGGTAAGATTTTACAGCGCTGCATTGAGGGGTTGCGTCTCGAAGACAGACAAATTCCTAGTCTCAGCGCAGTTCTTCAATGAAGATATTAACAGCTTCGATTTTTAAGCCCTGATTTTGCCAACTGTGCCCTATGAGGATAGGAGAATGGAACTCATGCGGACTCCGGAGTCGTCTCGGTGAGTTTGTGCACTTCCTTCGGACCGAGGATATCGACGTGGCGTTGATTGTCGAAACATGGTTGCGCCCCGGGGATATACTTAGGATTCGGGGGTACAGGCTCGAACGTGCCGATAGGCCCGGTTTAAGGGGAGGGGTGGCCATAGCGGTCAAAACGTCAATTCCATACAGGAGACTGCCACACAGGCAGTCAGCAATAGAGAACGTCGGCGTTGAACTTCCTGATGGAGTTTTGATCTACTGTGGCTATTTCTCCACCGTACGCTTACAGGCCGCTGATGTCGATCCATTCTTCATAAACACCAATAGGGTGTTGCTAATGGGAGATTTCAACGCCCGCCATCCACTATTCAATAACCCTGGACATAAAAACGCAGCCGGCAATTTTCTAGCCGACTACGTTCGCGACAATGGCCTACTCGTTATGCCCACTTCATCCCCAACGCATTACCCGAACAGTGGAGGGAATCCATCCTACCTCGACTTCGGAATTGCCAAAGGACTCACCAATCTCACGGAGATGGTGGTTATAGACGCCCTCAGCAGTGACCATTTGCCCATTTACCTCGACATTAGGGATTTAAAGCGCACACAAACTAACGACTTTCGATATTCATACGAAAATTTCGATTTTCGCGAATATCGAAAACGACTACAAGACCTGACGTGTATTCCTGGCCAGATTGATACTGTCGAAGCTCTAGAACATGCGGTAAAAGGTCTGACCAGGAATATACAACGGACACAGCAAGCTTTGGCCAAAAAAGTTCCGAACAGACCGCGGCACGACAATCTTCCTGAGGAAATTTTGGACCTTATTAAGGCGAAAAATCGAATCAGGAAGCGTTGGCAGCGATTCAGGCAACCTGCCGATCGCATAATGGCAGCAGAGCTTGCACGAGACATACAGCGCGAAATCTCCGCATACAGGAATTATACCTGGGCGGAGAAACTGCGAAATCTGACTCCCCGTGACAATTCTCTGTGGAAACTGTCGAGAAGTCTGCGAAAAGGCTATGAGCAAGTCCCCGCTCTTGAAAAAGAGGGGCGGAGTTATATTACCACCAGTGACAAGTGCGAGCTGCTCGCTGACTTTTTGGCAGAAGTACACAAGGTCCAACCAGCCCTTCAGGATAACGAAATGGAAAGACAGACCGCTGTTTTTGTAGAACGGAAGTATCCTATACCACCCTCGATTTTGCATTCCTATATAACAACCCCGTCGGAGATACAATCGTGTCTTCGGCGCCTCCCTAGCCGAAAAGCCCCCGGGCCAGACGGCATCCCTTATCTACTCCTCAAAAACTTACCGCGGAAAACTATTGTGCTAATAGTACAAATAGTCAACGCAGTCCTTAAATTGCAGCACTTCCCACAGGACTGGAAAAACGCTGTAATAATCCCCATCTTAAAGCCGGGCAAAAACCCGACCGAACCCGCCTCTTATAGGCCAATTTCCCTCTTGAACACCCTCGGCAAATTAACCGAGAAGGTCATCCATTCTAGATTACAGGCAGCAGCCGAGCTTCGAAGTTTAATCCCGGATGAGCAGTTTGGCTTTCGACCAAAACACAACACAACGCTGCAGAATGCTAGGATCGCAACGGATGCCTATGCAGCATTTAATAAGCTTCAAAGTACGGTTATGCTGCTTCTCGACATGCAAAGGGCCTTTGACACAGTCTGGCACACAGGCCTGCTGTACAAGTTGTTTGCCGTGCATTCACTGCCACTCTACCTAGTTTCCCTGATAGCGTCTTACCTAAAAAACCGTTCCATCCAGGTGAAAGTGGAGAATTCCACTTCTGCCAAAAGACGCATCGCGGCAGGAGTACCACAAGGAACAGTGATTTCGCCGCTGCTGTATACATTGTACACAGCAGACATTCCAAAACTTCCCACTACAAAAATAGCACTATACGCTGATGATACGGCTATCTACGCATCGTCTTTGCTTGCTTGCTCAGGCTGCGAAATCTCGCATTGCACATCACCTGAGTTTATTGACGCCGTATTTTGACAAATGGAAACTTAAAGTGAATCCCAGGAAGACGGAACTTATTATCTTTTCGCGCAAATTCACTAACAATAAAATCTTATCACCACTCGTGGTCCAAAATACTCCTATCAAGCCAACAAAAGAGGTGAAATACCTGGGATTCAAACTAGACGCCCGACTCCATTTCAATAAGCATGTTGACTATGCTGTACAACAGACTTTCATGGCCCGAAGAAAGTTGTACTCTCTTCTGGCGCCAAATTCTTTCCTATCACCTCGAAATAAACTTCTGCTCTACACCTCCACTATAAGGCCCATACTGACCTACGGCTCCCCTGTCTGGCACTCTGTCTGCGATTCCACGAGACGACGTGTTCAAAGGACCCAAAATAGGTTCCTAAGAGGCGTTCTATCGGCTGACAGATACACCAGAATAACCGAAATGCACGAAGCTACAGGGATGGCCTATATAGCCGACTATATAGATACCATCGCTGAAAAATTTTATCATAGCGGAGTGCAAGGCTCAGTCCTCACGCGAAATATCACCCAAGTAAGAGCAAACGATCGCCCAACCCATGGTCCCCTGTATAAGCGACTTCCCATATTTTATGAGGATTTTGTCCCTGACAGTACGTGACGACAAACAAACATTGCCTGCCAGTTGCAGACAGTCGTTTCTAGCAGGCTGGAAACGCACAAATCCAACATGACGTGACTTGACGGCTTCGTCCTGCCTCGTTCTGGCTGGTGTTGGCTGGTTCTTGCACCGATCGGGGCGGGGGCGGATGGATTTGGTCATCTAGTTGAAACTGCCGGCGGTTAACGCCACGGCTGACAGTATCAAACTTAAAGGTCGAAGCAAAAGGGGTTTTTGGCTTCCCTTCAGGAAGACCTTTTTTCCTTAATGAATGCCCCTCGAATAAAACCAAAACCGCCACTTCAAGACTATCTCCTGACGTTGTCGTGCGTATGGCTAGCTCGGGAATGTCCATGTTAGGGCACTGCCCAGGTAATGGACGACTTAGCGCGCCTATTTAGATCATGGGCAAAGAGCAACTGGCCGAACATCTGGCCAGACATGGGGCATTTTACTGACTTATGTTTTTTTTTTTTTTTTGATTTAAACTTTGTTTGTAAATTTAGTAATGTGAATGTTTAATAAATTTTATCTATCTATCTATCTATCCAACCCAGACGATCATAATAGTAATTTCCAACACTGTGACGCTATTACCCGTAGTCACGACGTCCGAAGTAGAAAGAATCAACTCCTGAGTTTTACTGTGATTCAAGACTAATTTATTATTAGGAAACCAAAACTCGACCCGTGCTTGCACCTCCCCAGAATGAAATAATAGCTCCGAGAGTATCGCTCCAGTCTATAAATTCGGACCTAGGAACAAACACTTTGTTCACTCGACAATTGAGGTAAATGTAAAAACCAGGATAATCCTATTACACATGAAGACACTTTTCCTATATTGGCAATCGTGCAAAATCGAAGACAAGGTGTACATATCCCATGCTACAATTGCCAAGGGTACGGACATACGGCTCCCAAGTGCAGGAATAAGGCAGCATGTGGGTACTGCTCGTAGGAGCATGACTCGAGAACTTGCCCAAAGAAGAAACTACCTGAAAAGCATAAATGCATTCTTTGCGTAAAAGCAAAAATAGAGGATAACAAACACCGTCCGCGGGACGCAAAATGTACTGCTTACATACGCAGGATGGAGAACTACGTCCCCAATATTGACTTCGAAGTACATGACGATTAGCTCTAATCTATTAAAGATACGGCAACATAATCTTCATCATGACTATAACGCCACCAACAGCGCCCTTGCTGATGCGATTGAAAAGAAGATCGACATTCTGTTATTGCAGGGGCCTTACTGTCATAAGCTAAAGGACAAATTCAATCTACCCTTTGCGGCTGGATCATACGAATTGATTGCAGACCAAAGATGCAAATTTAAAGCATGCATAGTCATATTAAACAAAAGAATCAAAACACTCAAACTTACTCAATACACTGAGGAACATGCAGTAGTTGCTCTTGTATCCATAGGTGGGTCGCGGGTTTACATGGGCTCCTTCTATTGGCCACCAAAAAAGGATGAAGCTGTTGAGAGACATCTCTCCTATATGGAGCAGTTAAACACAGAAAGTCAGCTACCTAAGATATATGCAGTTGACACCAATGCACATCACCCTGCTTGGTTTTCAGACAGCATATATGCAAGAGGATAAAATTTCATTGCCTTCCTAAATAGGGAAGACTTTTTTATCAGCAATGAAATAAGCAAATATTCAACATTCGGTGGAATACGGGGAGGCACCAATATAGATGTAATGATATCCAAGTTGGAGGCAAGCACAAGAACTTCCAACTGGACTGAACACAATACCTCGATCAGCGGCCATCGGCTGATCACCTTTGACTATGCCCTACACCAAAGTCAAAACGAAGGCATCACTTTCAGGCGAGTTAGAAATACCATCAACTCCAATCAAGCAATTGATCTAACCATACAACTAATGGCAGAAATTGAAAGACATACAGTCTGGCACCCTACCACGGCAAACATAGATCTTAGGATCCGTGCTCTCACAGAAAGCCTAAAGCTCGTTGCTGAACGCTCTATTCCCATCAGGAAAATCTACTCCCGCAAACCTGTGTGGTGGAATGAAAGAGCAGAACAATTAAAGGAAATAATGTATAACAGCATAAGATCTGCTCAAAGGGAAAGAAGAGTGTATGAAAGGGAACGCCCCTTTGCCGAGTATCACGAACACGCTCGTTAATTCCGAGAGTACGTAGCATCATCATCAGCCAAATCATGGGATGAATTTGTAGATACAGAGCTCACCAAAACCCATGCAGCCTACCATATAAATTGGCGGCACAAAAATTCCGCAAGAAGGCGAACTTTGAGCAATCACTGTTCGACTCCGAAACTGGTAAACAACCATCAACTTTGAGGATACCCTGCAGATATGGCAGATATACCTTTATACACAAGGATGACCCAATGGGAGACTCTGCCTTGCACTCAATGCTTAGAGATCAGGCTAACATATATCATAGCAATAATATAGACACTATGGACTCCATCACAGAGGACAGCGTGCTTGCGTATTTAACTCATATAAACACAAAGCGAGCTTATGGACCAGATGAGATCCCTGGTATCTTAATTAAGACAGTGGTTCCTGCAATCGCTGAATTTCTAACAAGGATCCTAAATGATTGCTTCAGGTTTGCATACTTCCCGGCAGCATGGAAGATTGGAACACTGGTCACCATCGCAAAAGGGAACAAAATCAACGAAGACCCGAAGGGAGTCCGACCGCTCACACTATTGTTAATCTTTGGCAAAATGCTGGAGCACTATATCAAAACTCAACTAATGGAAGACCAGCCAAATCACGAACTCCACAAAGATCGGCATTTGGGATTCGTCAAGTGCAAAAGCACTGAAGATTCTATAAATTTAAGCCTGCTATCTTTACAGAATAAAGGGAGCCTTCGACCACTTATGGTGGCCAGCTGTTCTGGATTCCTTAAAAAGGCTCAATCCGTCAAAGAACCTATTCAACATAATCAGAAGTTTTCTGGAAGATGGAACCATCCAATATCAATGCGGTAACGCAAATATAACCAGACGACTAGAGAAAGGTTGCCCTCAGGGCTCCAAGTTAGGACCTAATTTGTGGAACCTGGCAGTTGATCCTCTAATCGAGGCATTCGAATCTATCGAACATGCCAACATCGTGGCTTATGCAGACGATCTGTGCATAACTACTTGGGGGCACAACAGAGGCTCGTTGGAGGATAACATATCTAATGCACTAGGAGCACTAGAGGATTGGGCAGATACGCAGAAGCTGACCTTCTCGCTACACAAGTGCAAGTACATGGCGTTTGGAGCTAAAATCTCACGCAACCCTAAGGTAAGACTAAATGCTCAACCAATAGCCAGAGTCACCACCTACTCATATCTGCGAATTACCATAGACGAGAAATTGAACTTCCTAACGCATGTCACGCACATATGCAATAAAGCCAAGGGCATTTTTCAGTGGCTCAGAAGAGCTACGAGCAGGCTATATATCACACACTCCTCACTCAGGACAATATTCCATATGGGCATAATGCCTTTGTTCACTCTTTGAACATAGAATCCATTTGGCAAGATTCAAGCTCAAAATCAACTCTGCAAGCGGGGCAATCAAGAGCCATCATGGGTGCATACAGCACCACTTCTATGGAGGCCGCTGCTGTTTTGGCCTATCGAAGAAAATCTCACGTAACCCTCAGGTGAGGCTAAAGACTCAACCAATAGCCAGTCACTAACTACTCATACCTGGGAATAATCTTAGATGAGAAACTAAATTTCCTAACACATGTCACACACACTTGCAGTAAAGCCAAGGGCATCTTTCAGTGGCTCAGAAGGGCTACGAGCAGGCTATACAACGTCACGCACTCCTCACTCAGGACAATCTTCCACATAGGCATAATTCCCTTGTTCACATACGGAGCATCACTCGTCGAACACAGAATCCACTTGGCACGATTCAGGATCAAGTACAACTCTGCAAGAGGGGCAATTGCAAGAGCCATCATAGGCGCATACAGCACCACCTCTATGGAGGCCGCTGCTGTCTTGGCCAACATCCCGCCTATCGAAGAACTCATTTATGAGTATCTCGACAAGAGGAAACATCACCAAGGCATTATAATACACAGAGGTGACTCCACCATAGAACCCGATGCAAGGCTCAACAAGAAGGCCCTGAACGAGCAATTGAGGGAGAGAACGCTCAGCACATAGCAGCATCGATGGGACACTGCGGACACGGGCAGATGTACACACCAATGGCTTCCCGACATCTATTGCAGACAGAGCATAAATCTGTCATTATATCTGAGCATTTTCTATATTCTTTTTCCTGACTGTATTTTAATTCATTCCAATGTATTCCTGGGTTTTCAGTCAATTTTATTGTCACTAATTATGGTGTTATGTGATTTTTATTGTCACTAATTATGGTGTTATGTGATTTTTATTGTCACTAATTATGGTGTTATGTGATTTTTATTGTCACTAATTATGGTGTTATGTGATAATAAACATAATACCATAATTAGTGACAATAAAATTGACTGAAAAGCCAGGAATACATTGGAGTGAAATATCTGAGCATTATAAACGAATTGGCATGAAGCAGCTCATCAGATTGCGAACACTGCAATACAACAACACCTGATGAACCGATACACAGGATCTTCGAGTGCGAAAAATATAACGCCCTTAGACAAGATCTCAACACCTTAATCGGCGATCGATTCGAGGCCTGGAGACTGCAAAGGTCTTCAGAAACAGCCAGAAGAAGATTACCAAATTTCGGCGAACAGTCGACACAGGACAATCACCTGATGCTAGGGCCAGGCCGCCTATTAGAGTTCCTAACGGACACTGGAAACTCGGACTTCCTCGCCAAGTTCGTCAGACACTGATGGTAAGAGCAGAACAGTAACCTCAAGGTAAAGCGCAAAAGTCAAGACCCAAAACAGTGTTAACCTACTAGCTTGCAATAAATGGGAAAAGCTCTCAAATTAAATCATTCTAAAAGTGCATACTGCAAATGCACAAGTCATACTAGCACATAAAGGAGGGTATTTGGAACCTCCTGGGAAAACCCACAATCCGGTGGACCCTATCTCTCAATTCTATTGCACAGTTGCTGGAAGCAAGTCGGCAAAAATGTTGTAACTAAATAAATAAATAAATAAAGAGAATCAATTCAAGTACACATATTAACTCCTACAATTTTGCCGACAAGTCCTAATAACACACCTTTCCATTCCTTTCGGGGGCACTTTCAGATCCCTTAAGGGTCTGGGAGTGGTACGAGGGAGGTGGGACCCCTCCTTTCTTTCTTCTGTCTTAGCTTTCAAGGAACCTGAAAATGACACTTGTGATGCATGTGACGAATATCAGATTAGGCTAAAAGGAGTTCCTTTAGATGTAGAACGAAATGAAATCCAAAACGGACATGACGCCCATCTACTTGATGCTGATAATAGGGATAAACTAAAAAGGTAAGAGATTCCTCTTTATCCTGGAATGTGACGTTAATAGTGTTAGTGTTGATGGTGGACTTGCAGAAGTGTTTGCCAACTCCACTTCTGAAAAATGCACAGAGTTTATATTCTCTAAAACTGTGGACATTTAATTTTACGGTGTATCCTTCATCCACAAAATCTGCATTTTGCTAGGTTTGGGATGAACCTCAGGCTGGACGTGGGGGTAACGAAATAGGATCATTCCTTAGGAAATTCATTTTTAGCCTTAATTGTGAGGTCAAAAAACTTATAGTTTGGAGTGACAATTGTCCTTCATAGAATAGAAACATTCAAATTATAATGTTTTATCTTTCAACGTTAAGCGCAAAACCTTCATTAGAATGCATCGAGCATAAGTTTCTATTGAGAGGACATACCCACATGGAGGTGGATACAATACATGCTCGCATTGAAAGGAAGACAAAAGCTACACCTCAATTTTCTATTGTAACACCTTGGGATTGGCAGCAAGTTATGCGGCTGTGTGGTTCGAAAATAATGGTTGATGGAATGGAAATTTCAGATTTTAAAAATTCAAACAACTTGTATGGCAATAGTGATTCACCTTACCGGAATATTAAGAAAACGGAAAATGGTCAACCATTTTTGAGCTCAAACGAGGTACACATGAAATTTTTAAAAGAAAACCCTAGTTTGCTTTTTTTTAAATTTTAAAACGAATTATGAGCAAGAACACTTTCAGCGGATTGATTTAAACAAGAATTTTTCGAAACGAACATTTCGTAGACTGTAAGACTCAAATAGCATCAGCGAGTTTGAATTAAAACCTTTGAGAAATGCTCCAAAGCCGATTTCAACTAAAAAATACAACAATTTACAAAAATTACTCAAATGGGTTCCCAAACAATACCATTCCTTTTTTCAAGAACTTCAACATGCCAATTTAAAAGAAGACGACTGATGGGATAAAGTTGGTGTTGCCTGTTTAAAAATATTAATTTTTATTATTTGTAATAATCAATAATTATTATAACAATAAAGTTATTAAAAATGTCTGTTTATCGTTTACAGGAGTAATATTATGTCCTCTTGTTCTATTCCTTGCAAAGGGAAATGGTACTAAGTCACAAAAATTTATATTATGTCACAACATATTAAGTCCTTTTTCGGAGCCAAAGGATATTAAGTACATTATTTTACCAAATAGTCGTGATATAGAGAAAATATCTAATTACTGAACCATGGGGTTCAGTAATTAGATATTTAGAACAATTAAAACAAACAATCACTAACATAGACCCTTCAACATAAGACTACTTTACGCCAACCTGAACTTAACATGACTTAACAGTAAAAAAACACTTATTTACAATTACATAGAACAAAACGACACAGACTGCTGCATATTTGTAGAGACTAAAACCAAACTAGGACAGACACCAACGTACAGAAATTGGCAGTATATCTATAGGCATGGAAATACCATCAATCATGCCAGAGGCGGGGTCGCAGCTCTTCTAAAACCAACATTTAAACTTGGAAGAGCAAATCCTCCTTCCCTCAACCACCATCTGAACGACTGCATACATTTTACGATACCCTACCTAAATGACCTGATACACATATTTCTGACATACATACACCCACACTCCAACTTAGAACAAAACATATTGACCAAAGCAAGCATCTATAAATAGGCAATAATTTTAGGCGACTTTAATCTGAACAAAAACAAAACGAAACAGCTTAAAAGATTTCTACAAAATTCGGACTATATAAAACAGCACACCCCACCAACTTTTCTGATGCCCGCAAACCCAGACTCAACACCAGACGTTCTACTGCACACAAGAAACTTAACAAACACCATCAACAACATAAACTTAACCAACGAACTTGGATTCGACCACCTGGCTATTAAATTTAACTCATTCCAATGTATTCCTGGATTTTCAGTCAATTTTATTGTCACTAATTACGGTGTTATGTGATGAGCCCTGCGTTTCGTACCGGGTCTACCTATTGGACTCGTCAGTAAGGCTTAGGTAGACCCTGCCTTATACGCCGGACATCGGTTATACGCGTTCGGACCTAAATAAACCGAGCCGGTGTAGATCTTGTGCGGTGAGATGTTGGCAACCCGTGTTGCTGATGCTGCCACTCGTTCCATTCTGCTTTTGCTCCCAAGCATCTATCTTCGTTCTGTATATTCTTTTTCCTGACTACTTTTAATTCATTCCAATGTATTCCTGGGTTTTCAGTCAAGTTTATTGTCACTAATTATGGTGTTATGTCATGAGCCCTGCGTTTCACATAACACCGCATCACATAACACCATAATTAGTGACAATAAAATTGACTGAAAACCCAGGAATACATTCGAATGAATTAAAAGTACAGTCAGGAAAAAGAATATACAAAACGAAGATAGATGCTTGGGAACAAAAGCAGAATGGAACGAGTGGCAGCATCAGCAACACGGGTTGCCAACATCTCACCGCACAAGATCTACACCGGATCGGTTCATTTACGTCCGAACGCGTATAACCGATGTCCGGCGTATAAGGCAGGGTCTACCTAAGCCTTACTGACGAGTCCAATAGGTAGACCCGGGACGAAACGCAGGGCTCATCACATAACACCATAATTAGTGACAATAAAATTGACTGAAAACCCAGGAATACATTGGAATGAATTAAAAGTACAGTCAGGAAAAAGAATATATTAAATTTAACATAGACTTACAACATACGCAACCTATCTCCAGTACACCTCCTATAGAGAAAAAGTTAAACCTAAGAAAGACCGACATAGACAAAGTGAAATAACATATACATGGCTACATTCAATCGCAAGCACAGCCCATTTCAATAGAAACCATACAACAACCACTTTCACTAGCCATAGGAAAATTTAACCCAGAAATAAAAAATGCTTTCTACCGACATACACTACCCAAATTCATACTGAGACTCATAAAACAAAAGAGAGAACTGTACAGACTATATACAAACACTCAAAATAACGACCTAAAAAAGACCTTGAACCAGCTCAACAGAAACATTAAAACCTTGATTACAATACCGACAAGACAAATGGCTAGAAACATGTAAAGGAATACATGTAAAGGAATACAAAAAACATACTGGCGAAAAATTAAGAAACTAGCGCAATACAAAAAAACTAACACTACTGACACAATTGTCGAAAACGGAATAGAACGGTACACAGACAAAGAGAAAGCGGACGCGTTCGCCAGACACTATCAAAGGGCCTTCAGAATATCGACAAACCCTAACTTCGACAATGACAACTGAAACTTGATCAACAACTGGTACTTGAACTATTTCAACAGCTCACCAAACTATACATACAAACTGATCACAGACCCAGAGTACGATGAAGCCCTAGCGCATATCAAAAATAAAGGCAAAACTCCTGAAAAGAAACACACAAACTGATTCTAACCGTATTGAACAACTGCAATCACAAATAAAAAAAAATCCAAAAACATGAAAAAACGGCTTAATAATCCCCATACCAAAAAATAGACTGGACAATACACAACCGAGCAATTACAGACCAATTACATTGCTACCAGTAGTTAGCAAGGTTTTTGAGTACAAAATAAGGCAGCGACTGGAAAAACTGGTCGGAAAGTACATACCATCGTATCAGTTCGGATTCAAACATCAGCACTCGACTATTCACCCACTCTTCACTCTGAGTAACAATATACAAACAACCCACCTAACTGACAGAAAGACAGCTTGCCTGTTTATGGACATTAACAAAGCTTTTGATAGTGTCTGGCATAGAGGCTTACTATACAAACTATACAAACTACACACATCAACATATCTACTACACACCATAAAGAACTTACTAGAAAACAGACAACTACATGTATGAATTTACAAAACACTGTCATTTTCTTTTTCTCTTGAATAAGAACTCCCTCAAGGATCCCCGCTCTCACCGTTTCTGTACAATATATACTGTCATGACATATATAATTACAACTTACCAGACAAAAATCAAATCGAGAGATCGGCATACATATTTCAATACGCAGACGATACGGCACTTATTCTACATAACAAAACTACTGAGAGAGCAGCTCAAAGACTCCAAACACTAACAAACAACACAATGACATGGTTTTATAAATGGAGACTAACACCAAACGCGTCAAAAAACCAACTTCTGCTCACAAACCACAGACTCAACGCTGACTCCCCTACAATAACTGCAGACGGCCAAACTACACAACCAAAAAACGACGTAAAATACCTTGGAATCACAATTGACCACAAACTTAAATTCACTAAACACATATGAAACATCAGGCAGAAACAATAAAGAGAACAAAACACTTCCAATCACTAACCTACAAAGACAGAGGACTTAGCACAAATACGGCCACCAAAATATATAAAGCTATTTGTAGACGCCCCCTTACTAGACTATGGACATATACTCATGACCAACGGAACAGAAATCACAAAACGTTATATACAAACAACAGAACAAATTGCACTAAGACTAATAACACGAATAAGACACCCCCAAAGCCCACTACACAATCCCTCCGCCCAACTACTATACGAACGCACAAACATGACAAAGATTTCGGAAAGACTCATACATCTATAGACAAAATGGACAAACAACCCCTACAACTGGACCATACTGAATCCCCTTTGTCTTACAAGACCAACCAGACAATCCCGCTTCCGTTTCCCTACATCAACGCTACTCGAACACTTGCAACGCAACTTTAAGATTAAGATTAACATTAAGATTAACGCACGGTTAAGATTAAGATTAACATTAAGATTTAATTGTCAACCTTCTTTTTTTGTTTTTTTATATTAAGTTAAACTGTTTAGAATGGTTTCAATGTAAGCTAGCATAAAATAATAGATTGTATTATAAAAGGGCAGAAAGACCGTGGGTCGATAGCCTTTTTCTAGAAAATAAAGATTGTTTATATATATTGAATATAAAATATATATTGAATATAAAATAAAGCCCTTTAATGCGGTGTTTTTGACGACCGATATCAAGACTCTTGAAAAGCTCGACATGGTGATGACACGAGCAGCTTTTATTTTGAGAGAAGAAATTAGGGAAATTTAAGGCAATATGTTGCCAGATGATATAATCAGCCCGGTACTGTATCACTCACGTTAACTTTAACGTGCCTGTTATCCGTCAAATACGTTATGAGACTCGAACTGGTGTGTTGTATCAGTCAAACCGTTATATTATAACAGGTGCACGCTATCGACGAACGTTATATTTAGAAATAACGCTTCAGAATAACATCATCAATTGTCATGCCGTTTTCAAACTTAACGTGCGTCCCTTGAAGTAATTAATAAAACTGGTTAATAAAACTGGACTGGAAGTAATTAATAAAACAGTGTTTAATAAGAGCGTAGTTTTGTGTTTTAGCTGTAATCTGTTTTCAATTTAAAACAAAAATATGTCCTTTAGTGGAACAATTGGTTCATTCACCAACACTTTATGTTCTTCCACAAACTCTATTAAGCTTTCAAACTGTTTTGGAGTTGTTTTTTTGCCTTTTTTGTGGATGCTCTATTGAAAGCGTTTGAACCATAGGTAAAGAAAAGTAACGAAGGAAATTGAAAGTCAATGCAAATGATCTTAAAGAGAAGTATGGTGCGAGGTGGGACAAATGGTCAAAACGTGCATGTGTTACATATATGAAGCTTTAGAAGCTTCGATGGTTTAATTTACACTCATACAAATCTTACTGTCTCTAAATAATCGACTATTCGTATATGGGCATCTCACTTTTTGCATCCAATATTTTTTCCTTTTTAACGTTTGTCTGATAACTGAGTCGGGAACGCATACGTTAACTCGGAGATAGAGCACAACTCGGATGTGTTGCTGCGTTTTCGAAAATGTTATCCTGAACTGTTAAGTTGCCATAACGTGTGGACGTTAAAAACAGCATTGATGATACAGCACAGGGCTGATTGACATATGATTTGGTTGCGGGAGAATGTCTTGAAATTTCTAAGATTTTAAAGCTTTATACCGCGGTACAAACTATAGGCGTTAGCACAGCTCCAACCGTCAACGGTCATATTTTCAAATATATAAAAACTCAACTAATGGACATTTTCCACAAACCAAAAATTCAGTGGAGGTTATATTTTTTAAACACACTTTGCTAAGTTTATAAATTCATTTTGGGGTAATCGTCCGTATGTCTGATGGGGCAAAAGATCCGCTACGGACACTTGCCTCCTTTATGTGGATTTTTAATCTTTTGGTGATGATTCTGAGAACTGTCAGTTGTTATATTTACCTACCTATTATAATTATCTATTATATATTTTCTGAAACTTACAAAAGAAAAAAAGAAAATCTGAAGCCATTGACTGAGGTTAGTGCAGGAAATAGAAATAGTAGACCATTGGCGTTAGACTTGTGTTTCTATGGACTTACTCTAAAATCAATCGCTTCTGGCATATCAGTATGGACAAAAAAATGGCATCACACATACATTTAACCCTTAAACTGCTCCAGACGTATATCGTTTATAAAAAATAAGCCTTAAGTCTTAGTCTTAACTGCTCTAAACGTATATTTACGCAAGAAATTTTAATTACGTTTTTGCGCTTTTTTCAGATTATGTGTCCTCATTAAGGACTTACAATGCCTAAAAGAGTGTATTTAGAGACAGTTTGCAGCTTCACATTTTTTTATGCGTTCAATGCTCTAGACGTATTTATACGCGCGTCGAGAATTTAAACTTATGGGCCGTACTACCCATTCTAGTACCAGTTATTCTTTCGCCTTATCTGCAGGTGGTTGCGTAGAGTTTCTAACCAATAAATTTTTATAAACGATTCCACGTGTTATAATCTTAAAAATGGCGCAAGAGTTTTACACTGACAAAGAATTAGAGAAATTTTTTAACCAAAGTGACGACGAAGCTATTGCTAATGCTTCACTTAATGATCCAGAGGATAATGGCTGGGAGGTCGAGTCGGAATGTGGTACACCTGATCCTACATGCAGAGTGCTTGATTCCTCCAATAGTGAAACTTCTGACGAATAATTCATGGAAGCTAGTTCACCAAAGCGTGCAAGATGTGAAAATAAACAAAGTGTTAACGATGAAGAAACATTTAAGTGGAGTCAAGATTTGAATCCTAATATTCACAATTTCAACAACTTATTTACAATTATTGGACAACAAATATATTGACATTGACGCCGATGTTTCACAAAATTATGCCTCGCGACAAATATTTGCTAATTCTTCGTATGCTGTATTTTATTGATAATGAAAAAGGACCCGACGAAGACAAATTGTGGAAAATTCGTAAAATAGTGTGTCACCTAAATGAGACGTGAGAGTGAGAGTGTGTCACCTAAAAAGGACATTCATTGTTTATCGATAATTGGTACGTAAGTCCACATCTTTTTTCTTATCTATACAAATAGACAAATGCTTGTGGCACCGTAAAAAAAATCGAAGAGAAATGCCAAAGCTTAATCAAAAACTACGACAAGGAGATATAGAATTCCAATCTACCCAAAATATGTTAGCATTAAAATGGCAAGACAAACGCGAAGTTAGAATGTTGACTACTTTACATGATAGTGAAATACTAGGCACAGGTAAAATTGACAGAGAAAGTGGAGAAGAAAAAAAGCCATATTGCATACTCGATTATAATCGATACATGGGCGCCGTTGATAAAACTGACATGATGCTGAGTACAAGTGAATGCGTACGTAGAACCATCAAATGGTACAAAAAAAACGTTTTTTCATCTAATGAACTTAGCTGTGTTAAATGCGCATGCACTATTTCTTACCACTACTGGCAAAAAAGTGTCGTTGCCCGAATTTCAAAACCTGCTGATTCGAGACATTTTAGAAATGTACCAGCATTATGATAATTCTGATAGTGAGTGAAAGAAGAACTTCAAATTCTGAAAATCCAACACGTTTAAAAGATCGACATTTCCCTTCATTAATAGCATCTAACGCAAATAAAAAAAAACACTCAAAAACGTTGCGTAGTATGCACCAAAAATCAGAAGAGAAAAGATACGCGTTATATGTATGATGACTGGAATGTTCTGAAGTGGAGGGGAGCCAGTCGGCTATAAAGAGTCGTGGTTTTAGGGATCAGAAAAAGGAGTTAGCAGGATCCGTCCGCCGTGTAGACCTCGCTAATTCCCGGTCAGCTTCCCGTAGCGCGCCGCTAACAAACTTTGTATTGTGCTACCTTTGATGATTCCCGCGATTAAACCGCGACTCATAAAGTGACTTTTGACTTATTCGTTTACCGCCACGGTGTAATTTTTGTAAAAGCAAACTGCCGTACGCGCTTCAACTTCTTTCTCGTGCTCAACTTTACTTCGGGAAAGTACGGGAACAAGATTATTTGGAATTAGGGAAAATTAAGTGGACTTTGTATTGTGGGCCGATTGGTCAATTTATTCCTTTTTCTCCTTTCCCTTTGCCACTCAGGGACTTAGGTTCCTCCCCTGTAGCCAAGAAATTCGGTATTTCCCCCTTGCCACCTAGGAACTTCCCCCCTAGTGGGCCAGAAATTCGGTACTTCCCCTGACTATCCGCCCTCAAAGCCCTTAAAGATTTAATTAATGGTTTAATTCCCAGTGTGGAAGATAATTTATCTTTTTAATTGAAAAAACTTTGTCGTTTCGTAGAAAACGTCTGGCGTCCCTGGATTATTTCGTTTTATTTGCAGGAATCGTGAATCCGACCTGCAATTCAAAAGTTAATTTCGTTTTGTTTAGCCCGTTGGCTACTTTGTGCATTTTAATTGTTCTAGTTAGCCCATTGGCTACTTTTTCGAATTAAATATGTTTTGTTTAGCCCTTTGGCAACTTTTTTAAGACAAATAATTAGTATTTAATTATTTCTTCTTATTATCTATTATTTCTTTTATTTCACCAGCAGCAACCGAAGGAGCAGTCCAGGTAAAACAAAACCGGATGCCCAGAGGGACGAGAGGAACCGCGCAGACGATTTCACCCACCACTGCCTCAACATCGGCAACTTCAACTATAATCAGCCATCCCCTACCAATGGCTGATCTACAAATTAGCCGTGATATGGACACTGCCGACACATGTCAAATAGCCAACTCGCCAAAAGATCGACGAAAAGCCGCTAGAAGACAGATGGTCCCCCACGAGCCACAACCAGTACCTACACCACAATCTCTGCCAACAACATCAACAGAGAGGCAAAGGCCAATTGAAGTCTCGCCCCAGGAACCACATGCACCCGCTTTCACACTTGGTAGCCAACATATACCAGCTGAAAAAGTAACTATGGACCCCATAACGCAGAACGGCAGCCCCCCGGAAGCACACCCAACTACCACCAAACAACGCTTCTGGATTGACCGATTTACGCAGGTGCAAAATAGCCCGGAATTTGAGGAAATTTTCAGAGAGCTCATGAAGGAAGTCAAACCGGACGAGCTCCCTCGAGAAATCCCGCATCCAAGAAGGCACCAAGCAGGACAACAAATCCAATCAAACCGCCCCAGGCAAAACAATTATAACGCCCATGGATGCCTCAAGAATCCAGAAGCTATATCGCCAAAACCGCCAGTGTGCTTTCCGGGAGATTACCAACGCTGATTCACCGTTCTGCCAAATACCGAGCAACGACCTGCACGCGCACTTCAAGCAGGTACTGTCTGATCAATCTCACTGCAAGATGACGTCAGCTTGTCGCGCTTTGTCCGATAATGAGTGTTAACCATTGGGCACGTCGTAGCTAATCCCGTATTGTTTTATCAGCGCCAAATGACGAAGAGGAAGTTTATATGTTTATTGTCCTTGACACTAACATATATATTTAACTAAATTAAAACATTTGTTATTAACAATGCCGAAACGATACAGTGAATGCGAACAGTGTTTAATTATCAAGCTGATAAACTATTTTCAGCTTGAAAAAACAGCAGGAAAACCCCTTTTACACGTGGATTCAGTGTACAATGTAAATATAACCTTATTTTCTTTTAATTATTTATTCAAACTTGTATAACCATAATAAACTATTTTAAAGAGAGTACCTATGTGATGCTCTGGAAGTATCACCATCTACTGTATACAAGCTAACAAAGAATGGTGTCCAAAGGGATAATGAGTACAAGCAGTCCGTGAACACTAACAGAATGTTATCCCTAGGTCCACCACTACATCAAATACATGAACACATTATCAGAAGTCGAATTTACGCAATGTACGCTGCAGGTAAGAATACAATAAATAAAGAGTTCAGTCTCTTATCAACGGATTTCATCTTATGTTATTTAGGAGAGAATGTCACCCTGCGTTTATTGCAGTCAAAGCTACAATGCATTGATACCATTAAAATATCATTTGGTTCGTTAAGAGATGCATTGGTGAAAATGAAGTTCAGTTGGAAAAAATGTACAGTCTCAAACAGGAAATATTTAATGGAGATGCCATATGTTGCACACAAAAGGCTACAATTTCTAAGGGAGCTCGCTGATAACGAAGCATCATCTTTTTCTTTGAAGCCCGTTGTGCTGGATGAGACTTGGATATTTAGTAAAGGTGCATTTAGGAAAAGCTAGCAAGATGATAGCCTTAATACAGTGCGAAAAAAAAGTGGAGAAGGCATTAGATACATAATTCTACATGCAGGCAACACAGAGGGATTCATAGAAAATGCAAGCTTAATTTTCAAATCAGGTAGCAAAACAGGGGACTATCATGATTCTATGAACAGCGAAAATTTTGAGAAATGGTTTGAAGAACAATTATTGCCAAACCTTGAAGAACCCTCGCTAATCATAATGGATAATGCGCCTTACCATTCTGGATTGGTAGAAAAAATTTCCAATCCCAGTTGGTCAAAAAAAATGCTTATGGAATGGTTAAGTCAGAGGAATACTTCATTTCCACCTTTGGCAATGGAAGACTACGTTTGGACCTTAACAAAACCACATTTACCTCTCAAAAAGTATAGGTATACTGGAACTATCAGGGATCGGACCAATTACCAGGATATAATCTATGTAAATCTATTTATTTTGCAGAGTAGATCAATTAGCATTAAAACATGGTCGTCGTGTTTTGAGACTTCCTCCATATCACTGCCCGTATAACCCAATTGAAATGGTGTGGTCTGAAGCCAAGAGATAATATGACTCCAAAATAACGTCTTTCGAAACAGTTACAAGTGATACTGTACTTACCACCTGCCAAGAAGCATTAGAACAAGTCAATTTTTTCCATTTTATAATTTAATACATGGAAATAGCATTCTCTTTCTTTACATTACACCCGAAAAGTGGAAAAATTATTTCAAATATACAACAATATTATAAAGACAGCCTGGGAGCAAGAGAAGCAGATTGAGGCATCGGACATTTTGCCTATTGTGTTGAACATCCACGAAACAGATAGTGACAGTAGTGACGAAGAACTTTCTATGGACCATTAGTGCGTTAGTGATATATATGTGTGTGTGTGTGTGTGTGTGTGTGTGTGTGTGTGTGTAGAATTAGAACTTGGACAAAACTGATAGTGACATGATTCGTTTGGGTTACTTAGTCAATTAGTTTCAAATTTTTTAGGTCACTATGATGTCTTTTTATTTCACATTAGGAGGTGTTTGCTTCTTTTAGATTACTTAGTTAATTAGTTTGAAATTTTTTAGAAGGTCACTATGATTTTGGTTTATTTTTATTTCACATTAGGAGGTGTTTGATTCATTTTTAGATAACTGGTTTATATTTTTTTAGGCTTTTGTGACGGTGAGGAATGGGTTTTAGTGGCTAAACAGGTAAGCTGGAGTCTCACACAACCTAGAGCGCTACAATGGTAGCTTTCTGGACAGTGCGTAAGATGGCATTTCCTAAACCTCATCGACAAAAAAAATATATTTATGTGGTTTTAAATAAATTTCAATAAAAATATACCAAACGTTGGTTTTCATCTTTTGGTTTCTCAAGTGTTATTTAACAATTCAAAATCCATTTCAATCCATTTAAATCAATCAATTGTCATCATTCATTCATCCAATTTAAAAAAAATGTGTAAATACAATATTCTAAATATTTTAAATATTTACAAAGATGTAATTGCAAGTCAAAATAAAACTAATCATTTTCTGAAATTCCAATGTATGTTTTTCATGTTTGCCTATTAAGATGAACATTTTAAACCGTTTGCTTCTTTTAAAGTGTCGACTTTTAGACAAACTTGTTCCGGCATCCAAAAGTGGGTTCATAAAACAAAACTGACTCTGTTGATACTGTGGGTTTTTGATACATCACAAACAATAGAGTTCGTTTTTCCAGAAGATTACAACGAATTGATAACGTGTGTTTTTTGCCAGATGCGAACCACTGTGTGTCTTCTTCCTCTCTTCGGCGTTGACGGACTGCCCGGCGCCGATGTCGGCTCTCCAACCCTAGGCGTGGCTCTAGGTCGCTACAATTCAATATAAGACGAAGGGCCACTTTAAGCAATTATCGAAAATATTTTGAAGAAATAAAATAATATATAGCCTTTAATACAGTGTTGCTAGATTGATATGTTAATTTGGGAGTCCTTTTTCATAGTTCGCTGAGCTTTCACAATACATCAACTGTGCCGGGGAAACACGACTTAATTAAAGACGTAGCTCATTTGACGCCTGACGTCACGTTTTGTGACGTCATGTTGCAATGAGATTGATCAGAGTATATTTAGCATTGGCAAACAACAAACCGCAGCAATGACAATGCTGACAAAACAATTACCGCCGGTGCTCGACGTGAATGACCATGACCCATTCGAAGCAGATTTTACACCTGCTGAAGTGTGGAAACGACTCAGCCGTTGCAGCAACACCGCGCCCGGACCCGATGATGTGAGATACTTAACTTGGAGGAAATTTGATGTAGGCGCCCACATCATAACGGCAGTCCTGAACTGTATCAAACGCCTGCAATACAACACAAAGGCATGGACAACTTCGCTGACTATCCTAATCCACAAAAAGGGTAGTCGCAGCGAAGTAACAAACTGGCGGCCTATATCACTATCAAACACAATATCCAAGATCCACGCATCGGTGTTGGCTGAGAGACTAGGCGCATGGGCGACTAGAAACAACAGATTGGGCGAGAGCCAAAAGGGATTTCTACAGATGGATGGAAGCGCTAAACATAACTTTGTTCTGCAATCCATAATTGCCGACGCAAGGAGGAGCCGAAAACAGTGCTGCGTGGCCTGGCTGGACCTTGCGAACGCATTTGGTTCTATACCCCATCCAACTATATTCCAGGCACTGCAATGGGCCGGGCTTCATGAAAACTCGATAAACGTTATCCCACGTTTATACAAGGAGAATTCAACTTCGATCAGAAGCAACAGTGGCCCAACTCCTGCCATTGACATCAAGGCCGGAGTAAAGCAGGGATGCCCATTATCACCTATAATATTCAATCTGGCGATCGAACCAATCCTACACAACATCACAGCCCTTGGGGGCGGGTACAACCTGGCTGGGTGCGAGATTAACTCACTGGCATACGCTGACGACATGGCCATAGTCGCTAAAGGTCCACTAGATCTCCAGCGACTGCTAGACTCAACAACAGAAATGGCAGAATGGACAGGTTTATCTTTTAACATTAAAAAATGTGCGACCCTGCATATTGACGGTCGACGCCAACAAGCCATCACCACACCATTCCACATTCAAGGCGGTGAGCCAGCAATTTTGGGGGAGCACGATGTCTACGAACACCTTGGAGTTCCCACGGGCTACCACGTAGCGAACTCCGCAGAGAAAGTGCCCCAAGCAATGAGACAGGACTTAGAGAAACTCAACAACTCTCTACTGGCACCATGGCAAAAATGTGACGCCATCAACACCTTTGTGCTTCCATGCCTCTCCTTCCACCTGAAAAATGGAGTAGTGCCAAAGAGCGAACTCTCCAAATTCGACAGGGAGTTAAAAATTGCCGCAAACAAATGGCTGAACCTGCCCAAACGAGCCAGCGTGGAACCCCTCTACATAAGCTACAAAATGGGGGGGTCAACCTCATGCCGGTGAGTCAAATGGCCGATATTTGCCAAATGGTACACTGGGCAAGACTGCTAGACTCGGTTGCAGTGGCAAACCTGGCCAGATCACTGCTGCAACGGTCTGCCGATCAACGCCTCCGAAGACATGCCACCAACAGCGAGCTAGCCAACTACCTTAATGGGTCTATGGCCGGAGACTTCAAGAACGAATCAATCGACATCACCAACACGTTCACTCGGCTGAGGACTGCCACAACCCGCTTTAGGAGGAGGCACCCTTATGTCGAGTGGATCTCAGTTGACGGCAAGCTGGAGGTGAGCATTAACAAATCAACAGTTAACACCAAAGACGTGGAGGCTTCCTTGAAAAATGTCACCAGGGAGGCTTACCGGCAACAACTCCTGGCCAAGCCCGATCAGGGCAAAGTTTACCAGGTGACTTCAGCCGCAACCGCATCTAACCACTTTTTGCGGGGCGGAGACTTCACCAGGTTCGCCGAATGGCGCTTTGTCCACAGGGCAAGACTAGACTGCGTCCCACTCAATGGAGCCCGGAGGCATGGGAATGGTGACAAGAGGTGCCGGAGATGTGGACATGCCAATGAGACCCTGCCGCATGTCCTCAACCACTGCAAACCGCACTTCGTTGCCATGACCAAGCGACACAACGCTGTGCTGGAAAGATTGACCAAGGCATTTAAACCACCTAACAACACAGTGGTCAAGGTCAACAGCACGGTGCCCGGCTTCGCTGACGGACTGCGACCCGACCTGCTAATTATAAATAATGACATCAAAACGATGACCCTAGTGGACGTCGCGATCTCATTCGAGAATCGATACCAGGCTTTCGAGGCCACCAAGGCGGAGAAGTTGCGGAAATACAAACACATCGCCGACGCCTTCGCCGCCAGGGGATACGACGTCCACATAAATGCATTTATCATCGGCTCTCTCGGAGGCTGGGACCCAGCAAACGAGAGGACGCTGAGCCGCCTGGGACTGGGAAGACGCTACTGCCACCTGATGCGACGACTCATGTGCACGGACACCATCCGCTGGAGTCGGGACATCTACGTGGAGCACGTTACCGGCAACCGCCAGAACCAGGAGGCAAATTGAGGCGATCCATCTTCTAGTGTAAATTTGCATCTACCCAACACAGAACTTGGCACTGGCTGCCTTTTCTATCATATTCAAGTTACACCCTTTCTCTCCTGTGAAAACAGCATTCGCTAATAAAAATGTAATTATTTCTTTTTGGGTCATCTATGCCCTTCTCCCTTTTCATTAATCCCAAGTGTTCTCCTATGATGAAATAGTCGCCCTCCGTGGTACAAGGCTCTGAGGCAACACTGGGCTTCTGAAGATAACACTTTGGGCTGAGAGGTCTCCCCTTTTTACAACCCCCTTTGGTCACCTAGGTTCCAAGTGGTTCCGGAATAAGGAAGTGGCCGTTCGTCGAGGATTACTAGGACCCAGCTTCGGCCTAGGATCCCCCCTAGCCAATTTTTTTTCAGTATCCTAAGATCTTAACGCAAAATTGATAAGACTAAGGACAACCAGCAACATGTACTACTCAATGAAGCCGAGCCCCCCAAACACCCTGGTGGGGAACCCACTACAGGAGACGAGAAAAAAGACATTATGGAACACCTCCAGTTCCACCCCGGACAGGACACCGGGACCCCGGTCCGATTGAACCTTCGGACTTTCGGACAATAGCGAGCAACTTAAATTCACATCTTCCCGTCGGCACGTTAGTTCCTTTATGCGTTTTGTCATGTTTTGAAAGGTACCACACTGTAAAAAATTATTAATGACTTTTGTAACTGTATATAATATATATAAATATATATATATATATATATATATATATATATATATATATATATATATATATATATATATATATATATATATATATCTATATATATATAGTCTCTATATATCTATATATCTATATCTCTCTCCCTCCTCCCCCTCTCAATATATATATATATCTATAAATAAATATATATATATACAGTGTGTCCAGTATAAATGATGTACATGGGGATATTGGAAACCGTTAAAGATACAGAGTGGACCAAATGGGGAAAAAGTTGCGCAATCAAGTGCCTATAAATAATCTATCATCAACTTCTTCGAACTCGGAATAGCAACGGATATACAGGGAAAAAAAAGAAAAAAAGTGCGTTTTATAAAATCCTTTATATCGTGTTTATTATAAAAGATACAATAACGAAATTTTCAGGGTGGGGGTAAGAAATGAGCGTGAATTTGAAAATAAAGTAAAAAATAATCTAGGCCCACTATGTTCAATGAGGCCGAAGTCAACTTTTGTTTTTCTTATGGGCGCCATATTGAATTTCTGCATTTTTAGATTCCCCTTTAAATATGCTCTTCAACCATGTATAACATGTTTATGTTCGGTCAAGATAAATAATTAAAATTAACAAAATTAAGATTTTATGGTAGTAGGCATTGATATTTCTCCTCAATTTCCCCATAGTGACGTTTGTTGTGTGTTTTAATTACCCAGATAACTGTCAAAGTAGAATTTATTGTCAGTGTCAAGTGTTTGTAATTAATTGTGTGTTTCAAAATGAATCACTTTTCAAATTATGAATGAAGAAAAATGAATGAAAATGAAGCGAAAGCTGAAGAAATTTATTTAAATAAATATCCAGAAAGGCGATAACCTGGTAGAACTATGTTTAGGCGTCTGAAAGACAACCTTGTAGCTTACGAGAGTTTTGCTAAGGTAAAGAAAAACAAACTTCCAGACGAAAATAAAGAAAATTTGGTAATGCAAAGCGTGGTTGAGACACCTCGTACGTCTTTACAACAAATTGAAGCCCCAACAGGTGTTGCGCGGTCAACGGCGAATAGTATTTTAAAGCGTTATAAATATCACCCCTATCGTGAACGGTCCTGCCAGGGACTCAGAATGGCAATGCGATTAGAAGAATGGCATTTTGTCAGTGGTTTATTCAAAGAAATAACGAGATACCAAACTTTTCCTTAAAAGTCCTTTGGTCAGATGAGAGGCAATTTACTAAATGTGGACTATTTAATCGTAAAAATACCGTTTTTTGGTCAGATGAAAATCCACGGCTAGTTCGTCAAGTTAGGCACCAAGTTAGGATTGGATTTAACGTCTGGTTAGGTATTGTGGGTACCCACGTGATTGGACCATTTTTTTTAATGAGAACTTAAATTCCGAGAGATATATGAACCTCTTACAAACTAACGTAGCGGAAGCACTTATGGATGTTCCAGTAGCTACCCTGCAAAATTTGTATTTCCAACAAGACGGCGCGCCGCCACATAATGCACGTATTATCACAGAATTTTTAAATCACGAATTTCCCAATAAGTGGATAGCAACCTGGAACCAGTAAGATGGCCTGCGAGATCCCCTGACACAACACCGCTTGATTTTTTTGCATGGGGCAATGCTGTTAACAGAATTACCCCAGAAATGATCAGAAAATCCTGTGAAGCAGTAATGAGACGATGTACGTTGTGCGTGCGAGAAAACGGTGGCTTATTTGAACACCTTCTTTAATCCTAAAATGTTACTTGTTCTTTTGCGGTGTTCGATGTATGAACAATAATAATTTAAAGTAATAATTAATAGAAATATCAATGCCTACTACCACTAAATCGTAATTTTGTTAATTTCAATTATTTATCTTGATCGAACATAAACATGTTAAACATGGTTGAAGAGCATATTTAAAGGGGAATCTAAAAATGCAGAAATTCAATATGGCGCCCATAAGAAAAACAAAAGTTGACTTCGGCCTCATTGAACATAGTGGGCCTAGATTATTTTTTACTTTATTTTCAAATTCACGCTCATTTCTTACCTCCACCCTGAAAATTTCGTTATTGTATCTTTTATAATAAACACGATATAAAGGATTTTATAAAACGCACTTTTTTCTTTTTTTCCCTGTATATCCGTTACTATTCCGATTCTAAGAAGTTGAAGACAGATTATTTATAGGCACTTGATTGCGCAACTTTTCCCCATTTGGTCCACCCTGGTAACTCTAACGGTTTCCAATATCCCCATGTACATCATTTATACTGGACACACGTATGTATATATATATATATTATAGAGATTATAAATAGTATATATATATAGAATATATATATATATATATCATATATATATAGCATAGTATTAATATATATATGACTATCTAGCATCGCTCTATCTCTATCATATATAATCTTATCTACTATATCTATCTATCTCATCTCATATATATATATCTAATAATAATATATTACTTCTATATAATATAATATCGGTGAGCAATGAGTGGGGGTGGGGGTCTGAAGGGGACGAGACGTCTCCTATCAGTGCGCGGGAGGTACGTACGCGCGCAAGGACAAAGTTGGAAGGTCCGCCGGCTACGCCCATGCCACAAAAGTGAGCGGCCGGGGCCGTCTAAGGCGAGAGTACATTGCAGTGGACACGGGGACCGTGAAGAAGGCACGGAAGGACGTGGGACCGGTGGGCAAGCCGGTCAGAAGGAAGCTGGTAGATGCTGGGGAGGAGTCGACGAGTGACGACGAGTCAAGTGACTCGTGCGAAAGGAGCGAGGAGGAGTCGGCGAGCGACATGCCAGACGGGGAAGTGCTGGAAGACAGCTCAGGTGAGCTTTTCGCTAAAAAGTTGGGGGAGATTATGAAGAGTAGGTCCAGGATCATCCTGGACTGCTCGACTCGGTCGGTAAAGGGGCGCTTGGCGGTGAGAACCGAAGAGAGGGACCGCATCGCCAGGGCGGTGACTGAAATGAATGCCGTGGTCGCCCAAATGCTGAGGGGCTACGACATGTGTAGAAAGGGGGAGGATAAGGGGTCCAAAGGGGAAGATAGGGTCGAGATGTGCGAAAGGGCTTGCGTGAAAGTGTGCGGGGAGGTGGAAAAGCTCATGAGGGAGATGGCCGAGATGCTAAGGCAAATGGCAGGTCAGGGCAGCGTGGTGAAGGTTCCCCCCAAGCCTCCTGTTAAGGCTCCGGGGAGGGCTCCGGAGAAGGCTCCGGCGTACGCGACGGTGGTCGCGACGGTGGTCGCGACGGTGGTCGCGACGAAGGCAAAGTCTGCGGCCAGGGTCACAGTAGCGGGGACGGAGAGTGAGAAGGGGCAGACAACGGCTCCGGACACAGACCGAGAAGGGGGATTCGTAGAGGTGAGCCGCAGGCGCAAGTCGTACGCCAGGGCGGCTGCGGCGGGAGGCAGGCCAGCAGAGAGGGAGGGTTGGAAGACGCCTCCCCCAGTTGAGGCATGCGAGGTGAAGATTCTGCCTCAACTGCAGGAAGGGGCGGTAGCGGCCATAGATAGGGTCAGGGAACTGATCACCCAGGACAAAACGGGAGGGTTTGAAAGGGTCTTGCGATTGAGAGATGGGGGGGTGGTCGTGAAATGTACCAGCTCCCAGCAGAAAGGAGCCGTCAGGGCGGCCTTGGCTAACCGGGGGGTGCTGCACACGGACGGGGGGCCGATGAGGCGCCCGATCTTCATCTTAAGGGCAATTCCCAGGGGTCTGAGCGAGGGGGACATTATCTCGGGTGTAATTGAGGAAAATTTCGGGGTGAAAGGTAAGGTTGAGGGACTAGCAGGGGGGGGGTCTCGCCGATGAGGGTGCTCTTCAGGAGGAACGGTCGGGTCCAGCACCTGGAGAGTATTGGCATCGAGGCGGAACCCTCCGTGGTCAAATCGGGGAGAGTTAGTTTTGGAATGGAGCTCAAGTTCGTGGATGAATGTTTGGATGTGGTCATGTGCAGGCGTTGCTGCTTATACGGGCACACAGCCAGGGTCTGCAAGGAGCAGCCGGTGTGTGAAAGGTGTGGGGGAGCGCATGAGGTTAGGGACTGTGATGGTGTCCGGGACTTGGACTGTGCCAACTGCAAAAGAAGTGGGTTTCTGCGCAGAAGGCACAGGGCCAACGACGAGAAGTGTCCGGTGATGCTGCGCAAAATGGAGCAGCAGAAGGCGTTCACTAGATACGAATGAGTGGTCGACTTACCGTCCTGCAGTGGAATGCGGGAAGAGGTAAGGAGGCGTGTGTGCTGGCGGAAAGGTTTGCGGAAGAGAATGGATGTGATGTGGTGGTGGTCACTGAGCCGTATCCTTGGATGGCGGCGTGGGACAACTTCGTCATGTTTGGAGTCGGCAAGGCTAGGGTGCTGGTTCGTAGCACCGTGGCTGCTAGGTTGATTCCGGCGCTTTCCGGTGACAACACTGTTGGTGTCGTCGTGGAGGTGGGGGGCGGGGGTTGCGGGATCAGCTTCGTTGGGGTGTATGACGAGCCGGGAGGCACCAGGAACACGCGGTTGGATTCCATCAAGGACGGATTGAGGACTTTGGGGCGTTTTGTTCTTGCAGGGGATTTCAACGCCAAGCATGAGGTGTGGGGTGGCGATGAGGCTGACGTCAGGGGTACTGCTCTTCTCGAGTGGGCTGTGAGTGAGGGGCTCAGGATGGAGAACGTGATAGGGCGCCCCGACCTTTCAGTCCACAAGGGGAGTTAGTTGGATCGATCTGACGGTCAGTTCGGGCGTGGAAGTCGCGGGTTGGTGTGTCAGAGGCGAGGAGACGTTGAGTGACCATCGGTATGTGTGTTTTGAGGTTGTTAGGGCTAGGGTTAGGATGAGAACTCCCCGGATGGTTGAGGACTTCGAGAACACGGACAAGATCAGGCTCGAGAAGGCGTTGAGGGGGATCCCAGCCTTCGCTGAAGGACTGGAGGACCGCAACCTTCTCGAGGCTGAGATTGGAAGGTTCTTGAGGGATGTCCTGTCGGTGGGTAGCAGGTATGTCAGAAGGGTTAGGGTGGTAAAGGATGATAGGAATGAATGGTGGGATGCAGAGCTGCAGGCGCAGAAAAGGGTGGTAAACAGGGCCAGGGAGCGGTGGCAGCGCTCCAGGGCGTTGTTGAGGGAGGCAATTGTTAGTTCGCGTCTTCAGACCTACAGGGAGGAGAGGCGGGACTACAAAAGCCTCATTAAGAGGAAGAGGTGTGACTGGGTTGAGAGGGAAATCGATGGCATGTGTGAGGCGAATCCGTGGGACAAGGTTTGGAGGATCCTGAAAGGCAGGGGGTCTGGCAGGAGGCCTCAGGTAACAAACGAGGCTGGGGTGGTGTTGGAGGGTGAGGAAAGGGACGCCTTTCTCATCAGGAAGTACCACCCGGTGCTAACGGAAAGCGAGTGAGTCTTTGAGGAGTTTGGATGAAGTATGGGGTGGCCTGGAGGGGCAATGTGAGGCCTTGTCGGAGGAAGAGCTTCGGGAGGCCATAGAGAGTATGAGGAACAATAAGGCTGCGGGTGAGGATGGTATGTCGGTCGGGTTTTGGAAGTTTGTTTGCGAGGTCAGGGTGAAAGATGTCAGGAGAATGTACGCGGCATGCTTGGGGCTGGCCTACTTTCCCGGGATCTGGAAGTGTGCCAAACTTGTTTGGCTGCCAAAGGGTTCGGGGGGACTGAGGCCGATTAGCCTCATGCCTGTCGCTGGCAGGCTCTTAGACAGGGTGCTAAATAGGCGGCTACAGTGCGCCCTGGAGTCCAGTGCTGGCCTGGATCGCAGGCAGTACGGATTCAGGAAGGGTTTGGGTACTGTGGACGCGGTCGCACAGCTGGTTTCGGAGCTGGGGGTTGGGAAGAGTTCAGGGTGCCATCAATTGGTGGTGCTATTGGACATTGGACAGACTAAGAACGCCTTCAACACTGCCTGGGCCCCGGTGGTCGTTGGCGAGCTCGCAAGGGCAGGCATCGACGGGGGGATGGCAAGCATCTACGTTGAAAACATAATATCTGGTTAGTATTGGTAGTTATCAGTTTGTAAGAATCGTCTTTGTTATTATTGGGAATTTCATTTAAAAACATGCTGCTTATACTGTGCGCATCTTCTAGTCTAGAAATGTGCATCTTAATAATTCTAGGTTGCCGTATATTAATTAAGTGTAATTAAATGGTCATAGTCCTAAGTTATTATTAATCGCAATTCAAAAACAAACTTGCCTCGATTTCGTTATAACTAATTAAAATCTGAAAGCAAATTGAAACTGATTTTTTAAATTGATTTTCAAAAGCTTTTTTTTTTTATATATATATTTTGTTTTTTTGAAGTTTTTATATATTTTGATTTTTGACTTTTCGTGATTTTTGATTTTGAAAGACAATTTGGAGCTGTGGATCGATTATTTAATTTTATTTAATAATCACTCAGCGCATTGAGTAAGCGCGAGTGGGGATCCGAGGGGGACGAGGGCGCGCTCGGCCTCTCGGAGGGATCTGGAACCTTCGCGAGAAAGGACAAGGTGGGGAGGTCTCCGGCTACGCCCCTGCCGCGGGCTACGCCCATGACGGAGACAGTGCCGGGAGTGCTGGGACACAGTGGAGGCTCGGGGACCGTCAAAAAGGCGAGGAGGGACGTGGGACCGGCGGGCAAGCCGGTCAGGAGGAGGCTGGTCGAGCGAGGCGAGACCACATCAAGCGAGGACGAGTCAACCGACTCGGGTGACCAATGTGGAGAAGAGTCGGCAGCAGAGTTTTTGGATGTGGAGGAGGCAGAGGAAGGCTCAGGTGAGCGCTTTCTAAAAATGTTGGGGGAAACGATGAGGAGCAGGTCTCGCATCATCCTGGACTGCTCGACTCGATCGGTTAAGGGGCGTTTGGCGGTGCGGACGGAAGAGTGGGACCGAATTGCGAAGGCGGTAATGGAAATCAATTCCGTAGTGGCTAAACTCATATCGGTGCGGCATGGCCCGGACGTCTAAAACGAAGGTGAAAGTTGGTGCTGGGTGCGTTGTGCGGGTAGCATAAGTTTGTAGGCTAGGTTAGGTGCGTGCCAGAGGAACTGGGCCTGTGCCAGACTTCTGGCGGACAAGAACAATTTAGGTTAGGGTAGATTGGAAGCGCGTCAGATGAGCTGTGCATGTGGCGGACTTCTGGCGCGCAAGACTGCAAAAAAAATAGGTTAGGGTTTTGTTAGGGTAGCTATTAGATAAGTCGCACCGCTTCTCCCGGCCGTGTGGCAAATGTGGTCCGGGGGGCAAGGGACTGTTAGCCTCCCCAATTAGGGCGCGGGTGCATGGACGCGTGGGTGCGGCATGGCCCGGACGCCTAAAACGAAGACAAAAGTTGGTGCTGGGTGTGGAGAGATCCTGTGGAAGATCAGGAAAAAATCAAATCAAGTATTCGTCCCATAGAAGCAGGAGTCCCACAAGGCTCCCCGCTATCCCCAACCTTGTACAACCAGTACACAGCCGACGCCCCACAAGCCCCAGCCACAAAACTAGCACGATTTGCCGACGATACTTGCATTTATTACTCAAACCGCAACATTAAATACATAATAGGCTCTCTTCAACGGCACTTAAACATTTGTCAAGAATGGGCAGACACTTGGAAAATTAAAATCAATGCGGAAAAAACCACTGCCATGAAAATCTCACAAAACCTAACGCCCAAAAACACTCCAAAACTCACATACAATAACACAGAAACAAAACTTTCAAAACCTCTCAAATATCTTGGCATCACAATAGACTCAAAACTTAACTTCACAGAGCACATAAACAAAATTATCACTAAAGGTAACAAAACATACGGCTATCTCTACTCGCTTCTAAACAACAAAAGCAAACTCTCGCTCAAAAACAAAGTCCTAATATGCAAGCAAGTAATCAGATCTAAGTACAGTACAGTAACCCAATCTAAGTACAGTACTTATGATTGGGAATTGCTGGCGGTATATTCTGCAGTCAAATATTTTGGATACCTTCTAGAGGGTCGTCCTTTCTGTGTATTTATGGACCATAAGCCACTGACATTCGCATTTAATCAAACCTCAGACAATGCTTCTCCACGACAAATTCGGCACTTGGACCTTATAGGCCAATTTTCAACAAATTTTATCCATATCAGTGGCAAGTCCAACATTGTCGCCGATGCATTGTCTCGAGTTTGTGCAATCGAGTGTCCGGCAATGGTCAACATTGAACTGTTCGGTCAACAACAAGATTCAGACACCGAACTTCAGCAACTTTTGCAAAACCCAAATTCTCCTCATTAAAAATTCAAAAATATCGATTTTCAGATTCTCCCGTGGCAATATATTGTGACATCAGTCAAGAGCGTGTTCGCCCTTTTGTGCCAATCAACTTTCGACAGCACGTATTAAAGTTGTTACATAAATTTTCTCATTGGGCCAAGAGCGAGTATTAAGTTGGTTTCAGAACGTTTTGTCTGGCCGTCAATGAATAAGGACATTCGGTTTTGGGTTAAAACCTGCTTACTTTGTCAAAACGCTAAAATTCAAAGACATACAGTCGCACCTATTCAAAAATTACCCGCTACTGATGAACGCTTTCAGATCGTTAATCTCGATATTATCGGCCCTCTGCCTCCATCTCAAGGATGTTCATATTGCCTTACATGTATAGACAGATTTACTTGTTGGGCTGAGGCTTTTCCCATTCCAGACATTACTGCGGAAACTATAGCCTCAACTTTCTATCGTCAGTGGATTTGTCGCTTTAGAACACCCGTTCGAATAATAACTGACCAAGGGCGGCAATTTGAGAGATCACTTTTTCACGCACTTTTACTGTTTCTTGGGGTTTTTAAATCGCGCTCTTCCCCGCATCACCCCGAAGCTAATGGCAAAATTGAAAGGTGACACAGAACCGTGAAGACAGCCATTATGGCACATGAAAACAACGATTGGGTAAATATTTTGCCTACGGTATTATTAGGACTGCACACTGCGGTGCGCGAAGATGTTGGGGTGTCTACGGCCGAAATGGTCTACGGGACAACACTACGTCTTCCCGGCGAATTTCTTGAAGAATCTTCACACACCTTCTCCGACCCTGTATCATTTGTTTCAGATTTGAAACGTAAACTCGAAACATTAAGACCTGTGCCTGACTCGTGTCACACTCGCAAGAATATTTTTATTTCTCCTGATTTACTCAAATGTTCACACGTCTTCATAAGAATAGATGCAGTCCGCAGACCTTTACAAGCACCGTACAAGGGACCATACGAGGTTATCAAACGGTATGATAAGTACTTTACGATTTGTCTCAAAAACCGGCTCACAAATATTAATATTGATAGGTTGAAACCTGCCTTCTTCTTAAACCATGACCCTGTTGTTCACGATCACTCGTATACAAAATATTATTGTTAATACTTAAGCATTTTGGGTATTACTTATTCAATCAGTATAGTTGATAATTTCTAATTCTATTTTTTTTCCATTTTTGTTAAACTTCATTATCCTTTTGTTAACTCCGTAACTAGGAGGGGAGCAATATGGCGGATCCCATTCATAATAATGTCGGCTTCACTCCTAGATGGCGTGATAAGGTTAAGGGTAATTCAGAGGTTAAGTTCAATCCACATGTACAAATAGAAGAATAGACATGGCGTAACAGTCAACGCAAAAACATAGTTATTGGTGTTAATCCCTTAATTCCCCAACCGGATCAATGCCATCCGCTATAAAATCACTAAAAATCAAGTGTTAATATACAGTTTTTTATGGTAGTGGCAGAATTGGGCAGTACAAAGCCCAAACATTGGTCCTTTTCGCCGAATAAAAAAAAAGTTGTTTGTAAAAGGCATACAGCTAACAAGTGTTTCTAAAGAAAACTAAATGCTGCCTGTATAATTTAGGCAGCGACAGGAGCGAGTTATGTTCGGACCATCCGTCCAGCATCCACCCAATCAGTGTCGATAAGGAAGAGCCCTGGAAGGTGTTCGACAGCCGACAACACACACAAGCCGAGACAAAAACAGAGGCGAATCGAAATCAACAACGCAGCGAATACTGACAATTTACCAAACTTCTCTTTTAATCCTTCTTTATTGAATATTCCGGACAACATCAAATTAGCGGATAATGACTTCAGTAAGGCCCGACCGATAGATGCCTTGATAGGAGCAAATCTATTCTATTCACTGTTGTGTATAGGTCAAATCAAGCTGGGAACAAATCTACCAATATTATAAAAAACACAGTTAGGATGGATTATGTCAGGGCCTCTACAAATAAATTACCAATCAAATAAAGAAGTTTGCAATTTTACTGTTAATGACACCAATATCGAAGCTCAGTTAGAAATGTTTTGGCGATTAGAAGAATGTTCACCAGTAAATAAATAAAACTCCACAGAAGAACAAGAGTGTGAAGATCATCTTATCAAAACTTCATTTCGCGACTCCAGCGGAAAATTTACAGTTAGATTGCCCACGAAAGACAGTTTTCGCGCTTATTACTTTAGGATTAACATTTTAATTACCATTGCTATTTATATTAGCGATACCTGTTTATTCTGTCCATCTCAGACGAACCTATTCGCCTAGATGGCGCCCTTTTCAATTTCTTTCATCCCCGAGAACGCCTCGTCTTGAGGTCGTGCCATTCTGGCGCTCTCTTTCAAATCGTCAAGGGGTTCGGACTTACTTTGTAGTGGTAACGCTTGTAAAATACACAATTAAAGCAGCTTACCAGAGTTACAATCAACATACAGTCCACTTTCCAAAGCAATCCAGTACGCGTGTTTTAACAACCGACTACAAATTATTTTGGGTCTACAAAGGTCGCATAGCCCGCACAGACAGCATTAGAGAATTAGGCGAATCTAAAGCAAATGCAATCAAAAGATTTCAGGCTGTCGAAAGGCGTATTGCCAAAAATACTTTTTTTAAATCTCAATACTGTAACTTTATGAACGAATTTATTGAATTAGGGCACATGTCTTTAGTCAATGATGCAAATCCAGATTCATCTGCAGAACCTACTTATTATTTGCCACATCATTGTGTAGTAAAGGAGAATTGTTCCACAACAAAAGTTCGGGTGGTATTCGACGGATCAGCCGCTAGTTCTTCTGGAATATCTTTAAACAATAGCCTAAAGGTCGGTCCTACGATACAAGACGACCTATTTTCTATAATTATACGTGTTCGAACATATGATTATGTAATAACGGCGGACATCGAAAAAATGTACCGCATGGTGAATGTTCACAAAGTTGATCGAGATTTGCAAAGAATAGTTTGGCGTTCTGATACCGATGAAGAACTAAAAACGTATCAGTTGAACACCGTGACTTACGGAACAGCTTCAGCTCCTTTTTTGGCTATACGCGCCTTGCGTCAAGTAGCTTTTGAAAACTCCAAGATGTTTCCTGAAGCATGCCAGATCATTTTGCGCGACTTCTATGTTGATGATCTGATTTTTGGAACTGCAACAGTCTCTGCTGCTATTAAGTTCAAATCTGAAATTTCTAAAGTTCTGTCGAGTACGGGATTTAACTTACGAAAATGGATGTCGAACAATAAAGAAATATTAGAACGAAAATAGCGATTTATTGCCTCAATATTTTATTTCCAATGATAAAAATATTAAAACATTAGGTATTTGCTGGGATCCAAACTCAGACAAACTAAATTATGCAATTAATATTTCAGAAACCACTCGATTGAAACTAACAAAACGCTTCATTTTGGCAATAATATCTACTATATTTGACCCACTTGGATTAATAGGTCCGGTGACAGTGCGGGCTAAATTGTTATTGCAAGAAATATGGAAGCAAAAGCTAGGTTGGGATGAAGGTGTTCCCCCTAATATTTTTACTCCCTTCAGTCGATTTTACAAACAACTTCCCAAATTAAATGACATTCGCATACCAAGACATGTCTTACTAAAAAATGCAGTGGACATAACAATACACGCATTTTGCGATGCATCTCAATTAGCTTACGGAGCATGCATTTACTTTTTTTTTTCGCGAGATCACGATGAAAATTACGGGTCAAAACTTCTGTGCTAAATCGCGAGTAGCACCTTTGAAAAGTGTAACTTTACCCAGACTGGAATTGTGTGGCGCACTATTGGCCGCTCAACTTGCCGATAAAATTAAGAAGGCGTTAAACATATCCATATCAGGAATCTTTTTTTGGACGGATTCAACAATTGTTCTTTCGTCGTTGCAGATTGAAACATCGAATTTAAAAACGTTTGTAGCAAACCGCGTTTCAGAAATTTTGTCTACATCACAAATTAATAATTGGAATCATGTAAAATCTATCGATAATCCAGCCGACATAATTTCGAGATGAATGAGTCCAGAGAATTTAGAAAAATGCAATATTTGGTGGTCAGGTCCTTATTGGCTATCACAAGATGCTTCTCAATGGCCCTCTCAAGTTAAAGTACAGCACCTCACCAACATCCCCGAACTCAAGGCAAATACTTCTTTGAATTTCTCAGCAATAACACAATTTGATATTTTGGAACGATTTTCTTCATTAACGAAATTGCAACGTGTTATTGCATATAGTCTTCGTTTTATTAAAAACACTACAACTGATAAAACTAGCAAACTTAAAGGTTCTTTGTCTATAAATGAACTAAAAATCGCATTAAATATAATTGTTCGAATTGCACAAACTCAAGAATTTGCAGTAGATATCTACAATCTTCAAACGGACAACTTTGTTTAGTCAAATAGTAGATTATTATCTTTAGATCCATTTTTAGACAAGGGCGTCTTGAGAGTTGGAGGCCGTCTCAAAAATTCTACTATTATCCCCTTTAATCATAAACACCCTTTGATTCTCAGTAACAAAAATGCTCTTACTAAATTGATAATTACTTATGAACATAACCGATTATTGCATGCTGGTCCTGAAGCGGTGTTGGCAAGTTTACGAAATCAGTATTGGATATTGAATGGTCGAAATACCGCTCGAGGTATTGTAAGAAAATGCATGACCTGTTTTAAGGCTAATCCAAGATGATCAGTTCCCAAAATGGGCAATTTACCTTCAGCTAGAGTTAATATTAGTAAACCATTTTCAAAAACTGGAATCGACTTTGCTGGTCCATTTCTTGTTAACGATGCTAAGACGCGCTGCAGAAAATTAGTGAAATGCTATTTATGTGTATTTGTTTGCTTTACTACGAGGGCCGCACATCTCGAATTGATAAGTGATCTATCACTGAATGCTTTCCTAAATGGAATCAAACGATTTTGCTCTAGAAGGGGAATGCCATCTGAAGTTTACTCGGATAATGGTACCAATTTTAGAGCCGCAGCAAATGAATTTAAAAAATTAGCTAATCTATTTAACAACAATTGCAAGTCAGTCAGAGAGTCTCGCATCGTTGTTTGCCGAGTGTGGACGTGCTACGAAGCGAAATCGTGCGACATTTTCGATAAAATTGTGTTCGTTATCTGTATTGTGCGTTTTTTAAATAAAGTTTAAAACGTTCCTTATCGGGCAACTACCGGGTTTGCTCGATACGATTGATGATTGATGAATCCCGGAAGCTCTATAGAATCCGAGTCGGATCCGGGCTCCCAAGGGAGCTATTTCCTTAGGTCCAGGACCAAGAAAAGGGGTAGGGTGCCCAAGTCTGACCCAACATCGCCAGAGTCACCAACCCCGGCTCCAAAGAAATCAGCAATGGAGGAAACTGTAGAGGTGTCGCAGGCGACTTCAGCGGGCGCAGCGGATGACGGATTTGTCGTCCCGCGAAAGACTGTGGCGTGGAGTACGCTGATTGTTGGTCCAGAGGCCTCCACGACGCTGAAAAACCGATTCACGCCCATCCAGCCGCCAATAGTAGATGAGCCTCCAACACTTCACAACACCAGCGTAGGGACTGAACGGGAAGCGATTGCTGAGAGCCCTGCAGCAACTGCAAACAAGACCAAGAAGGCAGAAAAGCCGCCGCCAATTGTGATCGCTGGAAAACCCAGCAATCACACAATGCTGATTGGTAGTATAAAAGGAATCACCAGTCAGCCTTTCACGCTGAAGTACACGAAGGCTTCGTTAATCGTGTACTGCACCAGCATTATGGACTGGGCGGCGGTGAAACGATCCCTGGAGGAGGACAAGAGCCAGTTCCACACCTACGCCCCTTCGCCGGAAAAAACCCACGCGTTCGTCCTGAGGGGCCTGGAGGGGAATGTCGATCCGACTGCCATAAAGCAGGATCTGGCAGACCAAGGACTGGAAGTGAGAAGTGTCTTCAAAATGAAGACACTTTTCAGGCCGCTCTACCTGGTCGTCACTAGCGACAAGGCAACCCTCCGAAGGCTTAACGCCGAGGCCAGGGTGGTGTGCAGTGTCAGGGTTTCGTGGGAAACCCGCAAAACCGGAAGACCTTGACACAGTGTTGTCGATGCCAGGGCTGGGGCCATGTCTCCGGGAACTGCCACCGGGACTTTAAATGCTCCCGATGCGCTGGGGGGGCATGAAATCACCGCCTGCCCCGTTGGGGCTACATTAAAATGCGCTAACTGCGGTGGGCCTCATCGTAGCTTTGACGAGGCTTGCCCAGTCTACATTTACAAACAGGCGCAAGTCCCGGCGGAGAAGCAGCGTTTCGTCCCTGCTCCTCTCACAACGAGGCCAGCCTGGGGTCAAACCAGTCGAGCCCCTGGCCCGATCCACTCTTCACCCCTAAGCAGCAGGACCATGGCGCCAAGTCACGCCAACAGGACCATGCTGCCCCCGCCACCGCCTTCATTAGCGGAGTTCCCTCCGCTGAGGCAGCACAAAGCTGTCCCGACGAGCTCCGCCCACCCAGCCCATGGTATAAATGGGAACGCGGTGGCCATGCTGGGCAGTGTCCAGCGGGAATTCGCCGAGCTGTCGTCGCAAATCAACTTGGAGGAGGTGATCAAGGCGGTAAGATTTTACAGCGCTGGATTGAGGGGTTGCGTCTCGAAGACAGACAAATTCCTAGTCTCAGCGCAGTTCCTCAATGAATATATTAACAGCTTCGATTTTTAAGTATTGATATTGTCAGCTGTGTCCTATGAGGATTGGGGAATGGAACTCATGTGGACCCCGGAGTCGTCTCGGCGACTTCGAGCAGTTCCTCGGGTCTGAGTTCGTCGATGTGGCGTTAATCGTGGAAACATGGTTGCGCCCCGGAGACAGAATCACAATACGGGGGTACAGGCTCGAGCGTGCCGATAGGCCCGGTCTAAGGGGTGGAGTGGCCATAGCGATCAAAGCACCGATCCCATACAGGAGCTGCCATGCAGGCAGTCAGTAATAGAGAAAGTTGGCGTTGAGCTTTGTGATGGTGTTTTGATCTACTGTGGGTACTCCACTTCTACTCGCTTACAGGCCACTGTCGTTGATCCATTTTTTTTCAGACACGAATAGGGTGTTGCTTATGGGAGATTTCAACGCCCGCCATCCACTATTTAATAACGCTGGACGGAAAAACGCAGCTGGCAATTTCCTAGCCAGCTACGTTCGCGTCAATGGCCTACTAGTTATGCCCACTTCATCTCCAACGCATTATCCAAACAGTGGAATGAACCCATCTTTCCTTGATTTCGGAATAGCCAAAGGACTCGCCAATCTCACGGAGATGGTGGTTATAGACGCCCTCAGCAGTGACCATTTGCCCATTTACCTCGACATTAGGGATTTAAAGCGCACACAAACGAACGACTTTCGATATTCATACGAAAATTTCGATTTTCGCGAATATCGGAAACGACTACAAGACCTGACGTGTATTCCGGGTCAGATTGATACTGTCGAGGCTCTAGAGCATGCGGTAAAAGGTCTGACCAGGAATATACAACGGACACAGCAAGCAGTATAAGCGACTTCCCATATTTTATGAGGATTTTGTCCCTGACAGTACGTGACGACAAACATTGGGGGACAAACTACGGGGGTTGGGCTGGGTTTGATGGGGTAACGGGTGAAGGGTAAGGAACGTATGATGTGGGCTCGACTGTATCTTTCACTGTGTTGGGCAATGCCCGTGGGCATTGCAGGGGAAATATCAGGGAGCGGGATTGTCGGGTCGTTGAGAGTGCCTCTTTGGGTCGAGTCGAGCGTGTCTAGGGTGACGCTGGACCCCCCGGGCCGAGTGTGGTCCGGGGGGCAATGGACGGTTAGCCTCCCCAACTAAGGCGCGGGTGCATGGACGCGTGGGTGCGGCATGGCCCGGACGCCTAAAAAGAGGACACAAGCAGGTGTGGGGTGTGTTGTGCGGGTAGACTAAGATATAGGTTAGGTTAGGTTAGGTGTGCGCCAGAGGAGGTCTGTGACGGGCTTCTGGCGGGCAAGAACAATTTAGGTTAGGTTAGAGTTGGAGCGCGTCAGAGGAGCTGGGCATGTGCCGGACCTCTGGCGCGAAAGACTAAGAAAAATAGAAATAGGTTAGGGTTAGTTTGGGTTAGTTAGGGTAGGTAGGCAATAAGTAAGAATTTTTTTTTGTATTTATTCATTTAGCGGTAGGATAAGGCCATAAAGGCAATTAGTTTTGTAAAAAAATAGGAAAATAAAGGTCACGGGGGATGTTGCACTCACTCAGGGTGCCGAGGGCGAGAGGTCGCCTTACAGGGCCTGGTGTGTGGGGGTCTTTTTTGGTCGCTGGATTTTGCGGGCTCGCTTGCTTGGGCATGGGGTTTGGCTAGATAGAGGGATAAAAGGGCCCATTAGGCGAAAGCCAGGAGGGTCGCCGAAAGGCAAAACTTGTTTCACGTCCCTACCCCTTCAGTCTTTCTTTAGCATTCAAAGAGCACACATGTGTGTTCTTTTGTGTTAATTGTATTTAAGAATATTGAGTATTGAATTTGGAATAGGAAGGTGGTGTTTGGTGTCACTGGGAAAAGCTAAATTTTCCCAGTGCGGTGGTGTTTGTGATTTTTGTGTCAGTGGACGAGAAGGCCGTCAAAAGGGTGGTCAAGTTTGAAAAATACACGATCAAGGGAACAAAAAAGAACATCTGGCGCCTATAAAGTGGGTTTCGAAGAAGCCTTTTGCTGGCTTATCGCAGTTTTGCTGATAAGCCAACATTTGTGGAGTGTTAGCGGGAGGAACGGTAAACTGAGTTTACCGTTTTATGACTCTTCGCGAGGTGATCGTAAAAATAATTTTGTGGACTTAGCAAAATTTTCGGTGTTTGGGGCTTTTGGGGACTTTGGACTATAATTTGGATAATAATTTTGTGGACCTAGTAAAATTTCCCATTTTGGGACTTAGAATAATTTCGTTGGGTTTTGGGACTTTAGTAAATTGTGCGTGTTGCGGGTTAGGGAAGTGGAACAAATTGGGATTTTCGGGATAATTGGACAGTGTACGGGTTACGGAAGACTTTCGAAAGACGAAAGTCAACATTTTTTTTTTCTTTCCCAAGTTTTTTATATTTTTTGATTTTTTTCATTTTTGATTTTTGTGGTTTTTTGGACTTGGAAATTTTCACTCAGCGCAATGAGTAAGCGCGAGTGGGGATCCGAGGGGGACGAGGGCGCGCTCGGCCTCGAGACCGTCCCTAGGACCTTCGCGAGAAAGGGCAAGGTGGTGAGGTCTCCGGCTACGCCCATGCCGTTGGCTAAGCCCATGACGGAGAGTCATCAACTAGCCGTGGTACGATCCGCTTGTGCCAAAAATTGTTTCGCGTGCTTTCGGATTGTTGACCATAGTTACGTGCGATAGTTTCTTTTGCGTTACAAGTGTTCTCCGTTGTGGCGGAATCCACAAACATCTTAGAATCCGCCGACGAAGATGACAATGAGTCCGTAATCTCATTGTCGTCCTTAAGTTCGCTCGCCAGTAGCGCTGCATCAGCAGACGCTTGCCTCCAATTGGACGAGGAACAAAAGCTCCAGAAATTCAAGCAGGTTTTCCGCTTGCTAAGAGTTGATAAAGGTTGCGACCGCTGCAGGGCGGTTTCAGCGGAATTTACAGCTGCCTACAGAGCAGGCAAACCACCAAAGTGGTCGCTGGCGGTCAACCATCTGAAGGCCGAGCACCCAGCTGCACGGAAAAGGGCCCTGTTAACCACCCAGACCTCTACAGGGGCCGTACCCAAACGGAAGATGGATAAGGTGAGCCCCCCTAACACTAACCAAAAAATCAAAGCACCAGCCAGAAAAAGCCACGAACGAGATTGCCCCAGAACCACCAACGGACCAACCACAGCGAGCCACGAACTACCAGCAGGACAAAGAAAAGCGGGGAGCTGTTGCTATGGCTGAAAAAGAGTCAGCCGTGCGCCAAACAGTGGCCGATGACAAGTCGGGTCACAGCGGTGATGCCTTCATTCTGCCACGGAAAACGGTGCCGTGGAGCACACTGCTTACCACACCGGCAAAACCAGCAATAGCGACGGAAAACCGCTTTTCGCCAATCCAACCGGCAACTGACCCCTTCGAGATCGAGCCTCAACCCTCCACCAGCGGGACCCAACCCATGCATGAGGAACTGGCTGCCAAAGCGGCTGCTTCGCTCAACAAATCGGCGAAGAAGCCCGAAAAACCGCCACCAATTGTCATCGTGGGAAAGCCCAGCAGCCACAGCGCGCTGGTGAATGGCCTAAAATCGATAACAAATAAGCCATTCACTTTAAAATACACGAAAGCGTCGCTGATAGTGTACTGCAGCTGCATATTAGACTGGGCGGCGGTCAAACGGTCACTGGAGGCAGAAAGCAGCCAGTTCCATACCTACGCACCTGCAAACCAGCGAACACACGCGTTTGTGTTAAGGGGGCTCGAGGGCAACGTGGAGACTTCGCACATCAAGGAGGACCTCGAGGAAAAGGGGTTCTCCATAAAAAACGTCTTCCGAATGAAGACCCAGTTTCGGCCCCTGTACCTGATTGTCACCGATGATTCGGTGACCCTGCGGAAACTCGCCACCACCGCCAAAGTGATCCGCGATGTCAGGGTCTCCTGGGAAACCAGGAAGAACCAACGAACCCTGACGCAGTGCCGCCGATGCCAGGGCTGGGGACACGTATCGGGCAACTGCAACAAACACTTCAAGTGCTCCAAGTGTGCGGGCCCCCACGAAATAACATCGTGCCCGCCGGGATCGGCGCTAAAATGCGCCAATTGCACTGGTCCCCACCGGAGCTTTGACGAAGCATGCCCAGTGTACGTGTTCAAACTGGCCCAACGCCCGGTCGAAAAACCGCAAAGGCAGTTCGTGGCGGCGCCACTTCCGTCCAGACCAGCGTGGGGGCAGACCTTCCGACCCGCAGGCCCGATCCCCCACCCAGAAACCAGCAGGACTAGGCAGCCCATCCCGAGCCCGAACGAGTTTCCGCCGCTCCCTGGCAGAAATGAAATGACCAGCAGGGCCACACAGCCTAGGTCAAACCATCGCAGCTAATGGTCCCCAACCAAGACCCCCCACTAACCAAGGCATGAACGCTGGCGCAGTAGCCACTCTGGGCACCCTGCATCGGGAATTCGCCGATCTGGCATCGCAGGTGAACTTACAGGAGGTAATCAAAGCGGTTAGATTTTATAGCGCTGCGTTGAGGGGCTGCGAGACGAAAGCGGACAGGTTCCTCGTTTCCGCGCAGTTCTTCAACGAAGACATTAATAGCTTCGATTTTTAAGCCCTGATTTTGCCAACTGTGCCCTATGAGGATAGGAGAATGGAACTCATGCGGACTCCGGAGTCGTCTCGGTGAGTTTGTGCACTTCCTTCAGACCGAGGATATCGACGTGGCGTTGATTGTCGAAACATGGTTGCGCCCCGGGGATATACTTAGGATTCGGGGGTACAGGCTCGAACGTGCCGATAGGCCCGGTTTAAGGGGAGGAGTGGCCATAGCGGTCAAAACGTCAATTCCATACAGGAGACTGCCACACAGGCAGTCATCAATAGAGAACGTAGGCGTTGAACTTCCTGATGGAGTTTTGATCTACTGTGGCTATTTCTCCACCGTACGCTTACAGGCCGCTGATGTCGATCCATTCTTCATAAACACCAATAGGGTGTTGCTAATGGGAGATTTCAACGCCCGCCATCCACTATTCAATAACCCTGGACATAAAAACGCAGCCGGCAATTTTCTAGCCGACTACCGTTCGCGACAATGGCCTACTCGTTATGCCCACTTCATCCCCAACGCATTACCCGAACAGTGGAGGGAATCCATCCTACCTCGACTTCGGAATTGCCAAAGGACTCACCAATCTCACGGAGATGGTGGTTATAGACGCCCTCAGCAGTGACCATTTGCCCATTTACCTCGACATTAGGGATTTAAAGCGCACACAAACTAACGACTTTCGATATTCATACGAAAATTTCGATTTTCGCGAATATCGAAAACGACTACAAGACCTGACGTGTATTCCGGGCCAGATTGATACTGTCGAAGCTCTAGAGCATGCGGTAAAAGGTCTGACCAGGAATATACAACGGACACAGCAAGCTTTGGCCAAAAAAGTTCCGAACAGACCGCCGCGCGACAATCTTCCTGAGGAAATTCTGAACCTTATTAAGGCGAAAAATCGAATCAGGAAGCGTTGACAGCGATTCAGGCAACCTGCCGATCGCATAATGGCAGCAGAGCTTGCACGAGACATACAGCGCGAAATCTCCGCATACAGGAATTATACCAGGGCGGAGAAACTGCGAAATTTGACTCCCCGTGACAATTCCCTGTGGAAACTGTCGAGAAGTCTGCGAAAAGGCTATGAGCAAGTCCCCGCTCTTGAAAAAGAGGGGCGGAGTTATATTACCACCAGTGACAAGTGCGAGCTGCTCGCCGACTTTTTGGCAGAAGTACACAAGGTCCAACCAGCCCTTCAGGATAACGAAATTCAAAGACAGACCGCTGTTTTTGTAGAACGAAAGTATCCTATACCACCCTCGATTTTGCATTCCTATATAACAACCCCGTCGGAGATACAATCGTGTCTTCGGCGCCTCCCTAGCCGAAAAGCCCCCGGGCCAGACGGCATCCCTTATCTACTCCTCAAAAACTTACCGCGGAAATCTATTGTGCTAATAGTACGAATAGTCAACGCAGTCCTTAAATTGCAGCACTTCCCACAGGACTGGAAAAACGCTGTAATAATCCCCATTTTAAAGCCGGGCAAAAACCCGACCGAATCCGCCTCTTATAGGCCAATTTCCCTCTTGAACACCCTCGGCAAATTAACCGAGAAGGTCATCCATTCGAGATTACAGGCAGCAGCCGAGCTTCGAAGTTTAATCCCGGATGAGCAGTTTGGCTTCCGACCAAGACACAACACAACGCTGCAGACTGCTAGGATCGCAACGGATGCCTATGCAGCATTTAATAAGCTTCAAAGTACGGTTATGCTGCTTCTCGACATGCAAAGGGCCTTTGACACAGTCTGGCACACAGGCCTGCTGTACAAGTTGTTTGCCGTGCATTCACTGCCACTCTACCTAGTTTCCCTGATAGCGTCTTACCTAAAAAACCGTTCCATCCAGGTGAAAGTGGAGAATTCCACTTCTGCCAAAAGACGCATCGCGGCAGGAGTACCACAAGGAACAGTGATTTCGCCGCTGCTGTATACATTGTACACAGCAGACATTCCAAAACTTCCCACTACAAAAATAGCACTATACGCTGATGATACGGCTATCTACGCATCTTCTTTTTATGCTCAGGCTGCGAAATCTCGCATTGCACATCACCTGAGTTTATTGACGCCGTATTTTGACAAATGGAAACTTAAAGTGAATCCCAGGAAGACGGAACTTATTATCTTTTCGCGCAAATTCACTAACAACAAAATCTTATCACCACTCGTGGTCCAAAATACTCCTATCAAACCAACAAAAGAGGTGAAATACCTGGGATTCAAACTAGACGCCCGACTCCATTTCAATAAGCATGTTGACTATGCTGTACAAAAGACTGCCATGGCCCGAAGAAAGTTGTACTCTCTTCTGGCGCCAAATTCTTTCCTATCACCTCGAAATAAACTTCTGCTCTACACCTCCACTATAAGGCCCATACTGACCTACGGATCCCCTGTCTGGCACTCTGTCTGTGATTCCACGAGACGACGTGTTCAAAGGACCCAAAATAGGTTCCTGAGAGGCGTCCTATCGGCTGACAGATACACCACAATAACCGAAATGCACGAAGCTACAGGGATGGCCTATATAGCCGACTATATAGATACCATCGCTGAAAAATTTTATCATAGCGGAGTGCAAGGCTCAGTCCTCACGCGAAATATCACCCAAGTAAGAGCAAACGACCGCCCAACCCATGGTCCCCTGTATAAGCGACTTCCCATATTTTATGAGGATTTTGTCCCTGACAGTACGTGACGACAAACAAACATTGCCTGCCAGTTGCAGACAGTCGTTTCTAGCAGGCTGGAAACGCACAAATCCAACATAACGTGACTTGACGGGTTCGTCCTGCCTCGTCCTGGCTGGTCCTTGCACCGATCGGGGCGGGGGCGGAAGGATTTGGTCATCTAGTTGAAACTGCCGGCGGTTAACGCCACGGCTGACAGTATCAGGCTTAAAGGTCGAAGCAAAAGGGGTTTTTGGCTTCCCTTCAGGAAGACCTTTTTTCCTTAATGAATGCCCCTCGAATAAAACCAAAACCGCCACTTCAAGACTATCTCCTGACGTTGTCGTGCGTATGGCTAGCTCGGCCCTAACATGGCACTGCCCAGGTAATGGACGACTTAGCGCGCCTATTTAGATCATGGGCAGAGAGCAACCGGCCGAACATCTGGCTAGACACGGGAGTTATGTTTGTTAACTTTGTTTGTGAATTTTGTTAATGGGAATGTTCAATAAATTTTATCTATCTATCTGAGAGAGATGGTGGTTAAAGACGCCCTCAGCAGTGACCATTTGCCCATTTAGGGATTTAAACCCTAATTTCGACATTAGGGATTTAAAGCGCACACGCATCTCGCTAATGCGGCACATTGGCACGGCAGAAAGCTATAATCATAGCATACGCCTATGCAGCATTTAACGACGCTCAAAAATTGGTTACGCAGCTCCTCAAAATCAAAAGTACTTTCGATAGATTGGCATTTAGGCCTGCTGTCAAAGTTGGACGCCGTTCATTTCCTCCAATTGAACTTAGTATACCTAATTGCGTCTTACTTTAAGAATCGCACTATCCAGAAAAAGGTGGATTTCTCCACATCTACCAAAAGAAACATCACTACGAAAGTCCCACGCAAAGTGCGGGATTTTGCCTCTGCTGTACACCTTGTAACAGCACACGTACCAAAAAATCCGATGTGTCGAAGATACTGCCGCTAAACGTAATGTCCACGCTCAGACGGCAAAATTTTGTTATCCACAACGCCCCATTTTGATGACCCCGTATTTTGATAAACGGACACTTTAAATACATCTCTAGAAGAATAAACGTAGTCCTTCACGCATAGGCGTACAAACAACAAAATAGTTTCACACTAAATGTGAAAAACGCCCCAATTAAGCTAGCACCCAAGATAAAATATTTGGATTTCAAGCTAGACCTCTAATTCATAGAGGGCAGTGGGGTAGAACCCGCTGTTTCGACTCAAATGTTTTTTATTTGGAGAGAATAACATTAACAACATAAAATAAATAACGTGAAGTACAAATACAATTCGTTACATGGCGTTCTGCTTCCTAATTGGTTGCTTGCTTTTCCACAGGTATGAATTAACATGCTAGTTGTTAATTTGAGATATTTATAGTGATTAGATAAGAGGTTCGGTCGTTTGTCACTTCACTTAATTTTCATAAATGTATATTTTTGCAGTAGAGTAAGATTCTAGCTTTTACTTAGTAAAAGAATCGCTGGGAATCCAGGCTATTGCTGCTGACTCCAATCTTTAAAGCGATTCAAGAATGAATTGAAAATGGAGGCTACTCAGTTCACCTCTATTAATATTACCCCAATGGAAAGCTACTCAATTCACCTCCCAGGGGGTTCTCTGCAGCTTGAGTTGTTGATAAGGAAAACAATATGTTGTCTGAGGAAAACAGTTCCTACATTCGATCCAGATTCGCCCAGAGAGCTGATCAGAGAGATAATCAGTTCAAATTCTTCTTTAATACCCATTCTTCCTGATGCTTGATACTGACTTCTCGATATCTTGACAAGCTTGCATCTGGTTGGACTACCTTGTAATTTCAATGCTAGGGTACCAGGTTGCATTGTTCTTCAATTTATTGTCAAAAACAGTCGGATGCCAGTTAGTTATTAGTCTAGTTGATTTTGCTCGAAACCATCCAGTAAGGAATAACCATATCAGATGCTAGGATTAAAAATGTACAAAGAATTGCCATGTCAACGTATGCTTCTTTTGGTCAAAATGAACAATGAGTAGATTTGCCTGACCGGCCTTACCAATACGTAAAAGATCATAACTAAAAACAGTCTATTTTACGAAATGAAAACGCAGCTCATTCACCAATGGGTACGGCGATACAAAAATCGAACATTGCACACACAGATTAGGAGGAGGGAATAAATAAAACACTTTTAGCCAATGATCTATCTGCTGCTGGCTATAGACTAAGTGGCAAGTTTATTAGGTTTATCTAGAACCAAATAAAATACCCGGTATTTATTTCATAATTACATAATTTACACAATCAATCATTAACAGATGATAATTTCTTACTTTAATAGCCCCAAAGTCGTCACCTACTACGGCTGGTAAAATTTTCCAATCCTGCAAAAGATTATACATTTAGAGTAAATATCGAAAACATACAAGAATTAGATGATTTGCGCAGCTTTAACAGATTTAACAAGTAAATAATTAATTGCTTTAGGGACTCATCTCTTTCCACAATACGTTCATATGTTTTAATTCTGCTGTGACCTTTAAACGCTCATTAACTTAACATTGCGAAGTTTTTTTGCGGCTTTAGATGACAATTTTGTTTCTGAGATGGGTTGCGGATGTAGGAAAATTTCTTGGAAAGAACATGCTTATTCATGAGAAACAACTGTGTTGCATTACCGCGGACAAGCAATTGTTTTCTATTTCAGATCAGTTATATGGGCTATGTGCTATATACGGGGTGTAAATTTGAAAACCTCCCACCCTTAATATCTCTCTTACAGTTAAAAATATGAAAAATCGGAGACACGTCAATTTTATTTGTAAGGAGGACTCTTTAGATTAATATTTTAACCTTCTTATTTCAACCCCCTAGGAGGGGTAGATGTCACACTTAGAATCTTAAATGGGAACGGGGGTCAAGTGGCACATCGTTTTAAAGGGCGTACGATTCTCTTTTCAGTGGCATGACCCTCCCCTGTCTCTTCCTCGCTGCTCCCATGGGTGGCACCGTATCAAATTTTATTTCAAAATAATTATTTGTAAATAACATTTCGATGGTATTACTAGTACCTCGTTAATTTGCGATCATTCTTATGACTTATCGCTGAAATTCCACAAAAGCCTAATTACAAACATCATCACAAACACTCCCTTGAGAGCTGTTTTCTAACCTAACCATTTGTTATTTTTACGTGTTTTGTGAGCATGAAGGATTTCGAAGAATTTATTGAATATCTTGCTGATGAAATGAACGAACGTGAACAAAAGCATTATTTTAAAAATATGGAAAATCCTTTCCAGTTCCATGAAGACCACGAGCTTGTTAGGAGATCGCTTTAGGAAAGAAACGGTTAGATATGTACTAATTCCATTCGTTTTGAATAGGAGTGGAAGTGGCATTAATAGAAATATACCCATTCCGCCTCATCTTTAACTTCTTGTGGCATTAAAATTCTGTGATATTTTACTAAACGAAGCACAAGCTTGTCTATGTGATAAGCACATGGACAGAACGGACAAATAAAACCTACAACGGCCTCTTCCTAATTCGCTGTTTCTGTCATACATGCATTTGTACCAACAAGACGATCATAAGAAACCTAGGATCCGTCGAGGTGAAACTATAAAATGGCTCAACAATCTCAAGTGTCAACAGTCACTCAAGTCAAACTTCTATAAGTGTCTCTCAAGTACCGCTTGGTACCAGGACTATAAATATGGGCACAAGACTAAAATTATTGCTAAGATCCATCACAATTAAAATAAAATTCCAGGGGTTCCAGTCAATTATATTTTTTATTATTCGATCAACCCAACAAACACGTTTCGGTGTCTTCCTCCACCATCATCAGTTTGTCTAAAATAAACATACATTTAAAACACTGTCAATAAATTTAAAAAAATTAAAAAAAAACAAGAATCTTTTGTCACAGCCTATCATATACACACTAAAATACAACTTGGTTGTCCTATGAGGTTCAAACTGTTTTAGTATATTTTAATATGTTGTAAAATACAACCGTATTTTAGTGTGTATATGATATGACGTGACAAAAGATTCTTGTTTTTTAATTTTTTAAATTTATTGACAGTGTTTTAAATTTATTTCAAAATTTCCTGGGTTTCAGTCAATTTTATTGTTTATTATTTAAAATGTTACAGTACACATTTAAAATGTTACAGAAGCGATAAGTAGTATACAGGATTGACTGTTTGAACTGTGACAAAGCATACATAGGACAAACAGGACAATATTTGAAAAAAAAGAATATATGAGCATAAATATAACCTAAGAAAGGTTAACGAAAATGCAACAGCATTGGCACAGCATGCACAACAAAAATTGCATAGCTTTGATTTCGATAACACAAAAATTCTAATCAATGAAAACAACTATAATAAGAGAAGAATCCATGAAATGATACAGATCAAAAAACACCAGAATGCAATAAATTTTAGATCAGACACAAACAATCTTAGCTCAGTGTATCACACATTAATTAGATGATCGCATGCATGAACTGAATGGACCTGGTAAGTAAAAAGTAAACAGCAGATATTGAAGAATTACAGAGCAATTCCAAGAATGCAAAGAAAAGGCGAAGTATAAGCAGGTTTTTCATGCCCTCGCTCGATATCGAATAAAATAGGGAATTCAATGTCCAACCAAATGTAAATGTAAGTTAAATTTATATCTCTAAACAATAGATTCTAGTCTTTTCCCGAACATGTTTATCCCGACTCATCACCTGAGAACCAAGGTCCCAAATTGTACTTTTTAATATGTGTGTGATTTGAATTTTAATATGTTAATTTTGTGAAAGTTTTTTTTTTTAATTAAATTGATAATAAATGTAAAAATGTATATTTTAGACAAACTGATGATGGTGGAGAAAGACACCGAAACGTATTTGTAACATTTTAAATAATAAACAATAAAAATGACTGAAACCCAGGAAATTTTGAAATAAATTGAAGTACAGTCAGGAAAATATACACAACAATGAGTGTTTTAAATGTATGTTTATTTTAGACAAACTGATGAGGGTGGAGAAACACAGCAACGTATTTGTTGTATTGATCGAATAATAAATAATTGTGTATATTTTCCTGACTGTATTTCAACTTAATCCAAAAGAAATTTCAGGGTTCCAGTCAATTTTATTGTTTATTATTCAAAATGTTACAAATACGTTTCGGTGACTTTCTCCACCATCATCAGTTTGTCTAAAATATACATTCACAGTCGTCATTAATTTAAAACTAAATCTCTGCTAAAATATACATACTAAAATACAAATTACAAACATATTAAAATCATAGGATCACCGGTGATGAGTCAGGACAATCATGTTCGGGAAAAGACTAGAATTTATTGTTTAGAGATTTAAATTTTACTTACATGTATGGCTGTTTCTACCTTCACATTTGGCCAACCATTGAAAAAGCTTTACTTTGTTCAATATCGAGCGAGAGAATAAAAAACTATTTATAATATTTGGCATTTTTCTTTGCATTCTGAGGATATCACTTGATCTGCACTTGTCAATATACCAGGTATTAATATTTTATGTAGCTGGGTTAATTAGTGTATGTAGGTGTTCATTTAATTAGTGTATGATATACAGAGCTAAGATTCTCTGTGTCTGATCTAAAATTCATTGCATTCTGATGTTTTTTGAATTGTATCATTTCATGGATTCTTCTCTTATTATAATTGTCTTCATTGATTAATATTTATGTGTTCTCAAAATCAAAACTATGTAACATTTGTTGTGCTAATGCTGTTCCATTTTCGTTAACCTTTCTTAAGCTATATTTATGTTCGTATATTCTTTTCTTTAAATATTGTCCCGTTTGACCTATGTATGCGTTGTCACAGTTCAAACAGTCAATCTTGTATATTACATTAGGTGTGTTTAACTTATCATTTTTAAGTTTAAATTTTGTGAAACATTCCTTTACTAAACTGTTTTTAGTTTTTTTCTGCTATAGTAATATTATGCGGTTTTAAAATATTTTTTTTATTTTTGCGTTAATTTCTGGAATATACGGTAATGATATATACTTGATCTCACCTTCTTTTTTATTATTGTTATTATTTATGTCGTTCCATTTATTGGAATTGTAGATTTTATTTATTCTTCGTTTTATGATTGGGTTCGAAGAATGATTTGGGAAAGTTGCTTATTATTAGTATCTTTTTATTTTTTGAAGATTTTTTGCTCTATACTCATAATGTGCCAATTTAATAGCTCTATCAGTAAGAGCTGTTAAAACACTTTTTTTATATTGTAGAGGTGCATATGATGGGTAATTCAAGTATCTACCAGACCATACAACATGCCTTTGTGTACCAGTTTGTTTTCCGAACATGATTGTAATTTCTAACATTTTGAATAATAAACAATTTATTAAATTATTTTTATTTATTAAATATATAAAATTATGCATAATGTGCCTGCCAAACCAAAAAATTCAATACACACTAGATAAGTTTAATGCATTCCATGAAACCATTAAATTCACTATTGAGGAAGACAAAAACGGGTCATTAAACTTTTTGGATGTGACGGTTGTGTATGACAATAATGGGGAAATAAAAACAAACTGGTACACAAAGGATGGTCAAGCAAGGAAAGTCTGGTAGATACTTGAATTACCAATCATATGCACCCATTCAATATAAAAAAAGTGTGGTAACAGCTCTTACGGATAGAGCGATAAAATTATCACATTGTGGATACAGACAAAAAAATATTGAAAAAATAAAAAAGGTGCTAATAATGAACAACTATCCCAAAGAATTCTTCGAACCAATTATAAAACAAAGAATTAACAAAATATACAATACAAATAAATGGAACAACATAAATAATATAAAAAAGAAAAAAGAGGGTGAAATCAAGTCTGTATCATTACCGCACATACCAGAAATCAACACAAAAATAAAAAATGTTTTAAGACCGCATAATATTACTATAGCGGAGAAAACTAAAAACAACTTAGCAAAAGAGTGTTTTACAAAATTTAAGCCTAGAAGCGATAAGTTGGACACACCTAACGTAATATACAAGATTGACTGTTTAGACTGTGACAACACATACATAGGACAAACAGGGCAATATTTAAAGAAAAGAATATACGAACATAAGTATAGCTTAAGAAAGGTTAACGAAAATGCAACAGCATTAACACAACATGCACAACAAAAGTTGCATGATTTTGATTTCGATAACACACAAATATTGATCAATGAGGAAAACTATAATAAGAGAAGAATCCATGAAATAATACAAATTAAGAAACATCAGAATGCAATAAACTTCAGATCAGATACCGACAATCTTAGCTCTGTGTATCATACGCTAATTAAATGATCGCATGCATGAATTGAATGGACCTGGTAAATAAAATTAAACAGCAGATATTGAAGAATTACAGAGCAATTCCAAGAATGCAAAGAAAAGGCGAACTATAAATAGGTTTTTCGGGCACTCGCTCGATATCGAATAAAATAGGTAATTCAATATCCAACCAAATGTAAAGGAAGAAACATCTAAACATGTAAGTCAAATCTAGATCTCTAAACAATAGATTCTAGTCTTTTCCCGAACATGTTTATCCCGACTCATCACCTGAGAACCAAGGTCCCAAATTGTACTTTTTAATATGTGTGTGATTTGAATTTTAATATGTTAATTTTGTGAAAATTTTTTTAATTGAATCGATAATAAATGTAAAATGGATATTTTAGACAAACTGATGATGGTGGATAAAGACACCGAAACGTATTTGTAACATTTTAAATAATAAACAATAAAATTGACTGAAACCCAGGAATACATTGGAATAATAAACAATAAAATTGACTGGAACCCGGAAATTTCTTTCGGACATAATAAATAATATAATTGACTGGAACCCAGGAATTTTATTTTAATTTGGATTAGAATACGGTCGGAAAGTTGTACACACTGGATCCATCACAATTACATTGCTGAAAAATTTGTTAATTTTTCCATCTTTAGCTCGTCAATAGTCAGATGATCAATAGCAAGTTGATTATATCACTTAATCAATATTTCGTTAATAATTGTTGGAAGTTGGAAAATGCGCAGCTATGCAAAACAAATAAAAACAGTGTGTCTAAAAGCGTTTTGGGTTAATTTTGGGTGATTATGGTTCGCAATTAATTTTTTCCATAAAATTATCGCATTTCCTTCGAGTTTGCGGTTTTTAACCAATTTATCTTGTTTGTAGTAAAGTCACTAGTTAAAGTTTCTCGTGTGGTGTTTCTTGGAAAAATACGGTTTTCCACCACTCTTTGCTCATTGCAGTTTTATAATTTTCCAATAAGAAAACATTACACTCCGTTTTAATTTACACTTTAACCACCTCCTACAATGCCAATGCTGCACTAGTAAAAATATAAATTGTATAATATTATGTTAGTTTGTCAAATTATCTGTTTTCAGCTTCTGGTGAAGACAACTGCTTGACATTAAAAAAAAACAGACAATTCACCAATGTAACCAACACTAACAAAGCTAACGCAGACTTAAACAATGAACTAAAATTAATCAAAATTAACCCAAACACCTACAAAATATATATTTTATAAATAATAAGAAACAAAGGAATAAATTAAAAAATAAAAAAAAAAAGGAATAAATTAAATACAGTCAGGAAAAAAATCAATATAGATGGATGCTTGGGAAAAAAAGCAAAATCGGTAGCACGTTTCGCTGACATCTCCAAAAGCGCAGAAACCTGTCCCCACATGGATAAATAAATATGCAAAAACATATACCAGATGGCGTGACATGGGTGGCTTTGGAGAGGGAAGCAAAAATGGGTTACAGTATTGACAAGAACGGCTGATAACATCTCGCCGAACACACCTAGACCGAATTAGGATATATATGAGTACACGCATGGAACCAGATGTCGAGACCAGAGGCCTGCTAGAAGGCTGACAGACATCAAAGAACGTAGGAAAGCGTTATAGGGCAGGGTCTATCTAAGCCCTACTGACGAGTCCAATAGATAGACCCGGGATGAAAACGCAGGACTCCATCACATAACACCATAATTGTGAAAAATTGACTGAAACCCAGGAATACATTGGAATAAATTTATAAATAACTACAAACCAAATATAGATTTGGAAAAAACATTCAATTATCCAACATTAACCAAACTGCCTATCACTAAAACAATTAACCGAAACCAATGTGTATTAAAAAATTCAAGTACAAAAACAATATTGATTTGGCGATTTGTTAAATTGTTTGAACTGTATCCCGGTATCTTCGGTGTGACAGCAGTTGCGCATTTCCCAAAGAAGCACCACTAGAAGTTGTTAGTAAAGAAATTATCTACAGTCTGATTATCTACAAGCTTGAAGCTTCTTTCACAAAATTTACATCAACGTTGAATTTGCGGATATGCTATTGGTAACATTGCAAAAGCCGTAAGAACTTACGCCAGCAAAGAGCTAGAGATATTGGACGATTGGCTCCAGGAAGATAGTGGGCGACAAGAGGTATTCGGGATCCAGACATAGATTAACAAGCATTGGCGATAATGCAGCGGAGCCTCCCAGGAGTACTTGGAGCATTGCACAACAACTGACACTTTCCCTTAAACAAGATAATTACTCAGAGAGGGCTACCTTCCTACCACGCAGGGGACCCGGAGCGGAACCGATATGAACCCAAAACCGGAACGGAACCGCTTTTTTATTTTTGGACTGGAACCGAAACAGAACCCATATTTTAAATTAACACGCTGTTAGGTGCTGAACCGGAACCGCAATATGTCATTTCGGTTATTATACGCAAAATAAAAAAAATTGACTTTCGTCAAGAAAAACGTCTTATGGCCGTGTGCACCATTTTCCATTAAAATAAAGAATAACTATGGAAAGCTCAAATTTAAGGCCTGCTTAAGAAGCCTTTATTTGTGCCGTCAACCTTTGAACAAACACAGAGAATACAGACACAAACTAGAGAACAAATTCCAAATTTAATAAATTATTATAGAGAATACATTCCCAAAAACAAATTCCTGCCAAATATGCAGGTTAAGTACGGATTTAGGGATTTTTTGTTTGCACGTTACTGAAACCATTCAAATAATCGTGAAAACAAATACAGAAAATACATATTTACAAGTAGTACCGAGAGGAATAACGAAATTAGAAAAACGACCTTATTTTATTCAGACAAAACTAGCTCGATAACTTTTTATAAATCATTTCTAAACTGAAGAAGAGTTTTAATTTACTCGAAGAAATTTAAGAAGGCCGGTTTAGCCATTCGCAATTTTTTGAAAAAAAAAACAAGTTATCCAAACTCAGATAAGGCTTCTGATGTATAAATTATTCTTGCAGCCTCGAACAAATCTAGATCATCGTTTAGAATAATATCATGAAGATCTATTTGAAGACAGTTGAACCGTTGGGTGGGAAAACAGTAAAAAGTATGAAAAATTTTAGAACATTAAATATACCTAGCATATAGAAGTAAAGAAAATAGTCAAATTTAGATTATGATCATTTTAAGGTCTTCATAAGATTCTCAAGCCATTGCCGAAAGCGGCGTAAATTAAGGATTCCTTAACTTATGAATTAATGGAAGTGTAATATTATTTATTTAAATACATACGGTGTAAACGACCATTACAATAGTAAAAGTATTGGAGTTACCTATCTATATTCAGGGGCGGAATAAAGCTTTACGAGGCTCGGGACTGAAATGAATATGGGGCCCACTTAGCCTCGTGGTTAATCCGCCCATGATATATTACGTAGATCGATGTGTCCGCAAAAAAAGTAAAAACACTATTAATATGTGTAAAAGTAAAAGTTCAAAGATATAAAATGATTCATTTTTAGTCTGTCCGATTTAATGACAATGGATGCCGCTTACCTTTGGTTTCTCACAAACACAACACCCCAGATCTTTTACCCTGTCACTGTGGACAGGAATACTCTCAGGAACTTGACGACTTTGTCGTCCATTATTGCAAAACTGGTTTAAAGATAACAGTTATCACAATTGCAACAATTTCAACGAACAAAGTCACACGAATAGGAGCCGGCATTGACGAGACATTAAATCGCTCTGACATGCAATGTTGCCGTTTACGCTTTGACCCACACTACCCGAGAAGTAATTTAAAATCGAGAGAGAGAGCAATATGAAATCGGGAGAGAGAGGAGGATTCATAGTAATATGAATAGATGTTGTTTATATGTTTATGTGAAAATTATCACATCATATAACCACATTTTAACTTTAATAATTTTTTAAGTGTAACTTTCCGAACTTTGCAGAAACCGACTGAATTAAAATATTTAAAGGGTACTGCAAGCAGGGACCCGGCGGAACCGATATGGACCCAAAACCGGAACCGAAACTGATTCCATATTTTATATTAATACAGTGCTGAACCGGAACCGAAATATTTTTTTTAATTTATTTTAAAAAAAAATTCGTTTTTTTCGGTTCTTTTTTTTTGGTTCTGCTTGTAACGTTTGAACGAAATTACTCTAAGTTTTACAAGCAAATGAAAATAATCATTTACCCTCCTGCAAATGTATATAAAATTAAGTTTCTATGTTCTGGTGAGCCGCAGTGTCACTATTAAAGTGCCGTCCCAGCTAACACACCTCGGTCCCTGAGACGTCCCACGGAAGTCATTACGGGATATAAGCCTGGTCCCTCGGACGTCCTGCTACGTCCCGATACTTTCGTGGGACGTCCATGGGAAATACTTTTGGGACTGTTCGGGCTATGTATGGGATGATCTTGTAAAGGTCGTTTGGGACATCACTGGGATTATAGACGGGTTGTTTAAAGAACATCTGTGAAACGTTCTTAGGTTAATAGTCAACCATCAAATTATTGGAAAATTTAGGGTGGAAGCAATTTAAAAGAAACAAAATACTGAACCAATAGCCTATACTTCAAAACAAACAAAAAACATTTACGTATTACAAACTAAATTTATTTTTGCTATGAATCGAAATTTGCTCTTCTCTCCGAAACCGGTAAAGTGTAAATTGCTATTTTTTTCTCTTTTGAGTCTTTCTGACGCGAGCCCGACTTTTTTCCTGGTTGCTATAAATAGCGGATTTTACAGAACAAATTGCACTAAGACTAATAACACGAATAAGACACCCCCAAAACCCACTACACAACCCCCCCACCCAACTACTATACGAACGCACAAACATGACAAAGATTTCGGAAAGACTCATACATCTACAGACAAAATGGACAAACAACCCTTACAACTGGACAATACTGAATCCCCTTTGTCTCACAAGACCAACCAGGTAGATAGATAGATAAAAATTTATTGAACATTCCCATTAATTCATTCCAATGTATTCCTGGGTTTTCAGTCAATTTTATTGTCACTAATTATGGTGTTATGTGATGAGCCCTGCGTTTCGTCCCGGGTCTACCTATTGGACTCGTCAGTAAGGCTTAGGTAGACCCTGCCTTATACGCCAGACATCGGTTATACGTGTTTTGGACGTAAATGAACCGAGCCGGTGTAGATCTTCTGCGGTGAGATGTTGGCAACTCGTGTTGCCGATGCTGCCACTCGTTCCATTCTGCTTTTTTTCCCCAGTCCAATAGGTAGACCCGGGACGAAACGCAGGGCTCATCACATAACACCATAATTAGTGACAATAAAATTGACTGAAAACCCAGGAATACATTGGAATGAATTAAAGTACAGTCAGGAAAAAGAATATACAAAAAGTTATAGATGCTTGGGAAAAAAGCAGAATGGAACGAGTGGCAGCATCGGCAACACGGGTTGCCAACATCTCACCGCAGAAGATCTACACCGGCTCGGTTCAGTAGTAGTAAACATCTTTATTTCTAAAAAAAAAGGCTATCGACCTATCGGTCTTTCTGCCCTTGTTTAATACATGCAGTCTTAATCTAGATAAAAAACCAATATGAAAATTCTCCTATTCTAGGTTAACAATAGTAGTAGTAAACATCTTTATTTCTAAAAAAGGCCATCGACCTATCGGTATTTCTGCCCTTGTTTAATACATGCAGTCCCAATCCAGATAAAAAACAAATATGAAAATTCTCCCATTCTAGGTTAACAATGTTATTGAATAAATAAGATTTCAGTGGCAAGAAGAAATTATTTTATTGTCCACTAGTCCGTTGCGTTTGTAAGTGTTCGAGTAGCGTTAGTGCAGGGAAACGGAAGCGGGATTGTCTGGTTGGTCTTGTAAGACAAAGGGGATTCAGTATGGTCCAGTTGTAGGGGTTGTTTGTCCATTTTGTCTGTAGCTGTATGAGTCTCTCAGAGATCTTTGTCATGTTTGTGCGTTCGTATAGTAGTTGGGTGGGGGGGTTGTGTAGTGGGTTTTGGGGGTGTCTTATTCGTGTTATTAGTCTTAGTGCAATTTGCTCTGTTGTTTGTGTATAACGTTTTGTCCTTTCTGTTCCGTTGGTCATGAGTACATGTCCAAAGTCTAGCAAGGGTCTACAAATAGCTTTATATATTTTGGTGGCGGTGTTTGTGCTAATTCCTCTGTCTTTGTAGGTTAGTGATCGGAAGTGTTTCGCTCTCTTCATTGTTTCTGCCCTGATGTTTCGCATGTGTTTAGTGAATCTAAGTTTGTGGTCGATTGTGATTCCAAGGTATTTTACGTCGTTTTTTGGTTGTGTCGTTTGGCCGTCTGCTGTTATTGTAGGGGAATCAGCGTTGAGTCTGTGGTTTGTGAGCAGAAGTTGGTTTTTTGACGAGTTTGGTGTTAGTCTCCATTTATAAAACCATGTCATTGTGTTGTTTGTTAGTGTTTGGAGTCTTTGCGTTGCTCTCTCAGTAGTTTTGTCATGTACAATAAGTGCCGTGTCGTCTGCGTATTGTAATATGTATGCCGATCTGTCGATTTGATTTTTGTCTGGTAAGTTGTAATTGTATATGTCATGGCAGTATATATTGTAGAGAAACGGTGAGAGCGGGGATCCTTGAGGGAACCCTTGTTCAGGGGAAAAAGAAAATGACAGTGTTTTGTCAATTCGTACTTGTAGTTGTCTGTTTTCTAGTAAGTTCTTTATGGTGTGTAGTAGATATGTTGGTGTGTGTAGTTTGTATAGTTTGTATAGTAAGCCTCTATGCCAGACACTGTCAAAAGCCTTGTTAATGTCCATAAACAGGCAAGCTGTCTTTCTGTCAGTTAGGTGGGTAGTTTGTATATTGTTGGCCAAAATAAAGAGCGGATGAACAGTCGAGTGTGCTGTTTGAAACCAAATTGGTAGGTAGGTATATATTTTCCAATCACTTTTTCAAGCCGCTGCTTTATTATGTATTCAAAAATTTTGCTTAGTACTGGAAGTAGTGTAATTGGTCTGTAGTTGCTCGGTTGTGTATTGTCCAGTCCATTTTTGGGTATAGGGATTATTAAGCCGTTTTTCCATGTTTCTGGGATTCTGCCATTTGTGATGCAGTTGTTCAATTCAGTTAGGATCAGTTTGTGTGTTTCTTGAGTTAGGCTTTTCAAGACTTTTGCCTTAATTTTATCTTTCCCCGGTGCAGTGTTCTTGATGTGCGCTAGGGCTTCATCGTACTCTGTGTCTGTGATCAGTGTGCAGGCATAGTTTGGTGAGTTGTTAAAATAGTTCAAGTACCAGTCGTTGATCAAGTTCCAGTTGTCATTGTCGAAGTTAGGGTTTGTCGATGTGCTGAAGGCCCTTTGACAGTGTCTGGCGAATGCGTCCGCTTTCTCTTTGTCTGTGTAGCGTTCTATTCCGTTTTCGTCAATTGTGACAGTAGTGCCAGTCTTCCTGTATTGCGCCAGTTTCTTAATTTTTCGCCAGTATGTTTTGCCTTTGTCCTTCTGTATTTCTTTACATGCTTCTAGCCATTTGTCTTGTCGGTATTGTCCAATCATAGTTTTAATGTTTCTGTTAAGTTGGTTCATTGTCTTTTTTAGGTCGTTATTTTGAGTGTTTGTATATAGTCTATACAGTTCTTTCTTATGTTTTATTAGTCTCAGTATGTATTTGGGTAGTGTATGTCGGTAGAAAGCATTTTTTATTTCCGGGCTAAATTTTCCTATGGCTAGTGAAAGTTGTTGTTGTATGGTTTCTATTGAAATGTGCTGTGCTTGTGATTGAATGTAGTCATGTATATGTTGTTTCACTTTGTCTATGTCAGTCTTTGTTAGGTTTAAGTTTTTCTCTATAGGAGGTGTATTGGAGGTAGGTTGCGTATGTTGTAAGTCTATGTTAAACGTAATAGCCAGGTGGTCGGATCCCAGCTCGTTGGTTAAGTTTATGTTGTTGATGGTGTTTGTCAAGTTTTTTGTGTGCAGTAGAACGTCTGGTGTTGAGTCTGGGTTTGCGGGCATCAGAAAAGTTGGTGGGGTGTGCTGTTTTATAAAGTCGGAGTTTTGCAAAAATCTTTTAAGTTGTTTCGTTTTGTTCGTGTTCAAGTTAAAGTCGCCTATAATTATTGCATATTTGTAGATGTTCGCCTTAGTCAGTATGTTTTGTTCTAGGTTGGAGTGTGGGTGTATGTATGTCAGAAATATGTGTATCAGGTCGTTTAAGTAGGGTATGGTAAAATGTAGACAGTCGTTCAAAGGGTTGTTGAGGGCTCGGTTCATTTACGTCCAAAACACGTATAACCGATGTCTGGCGTATAAGGCAGGGTCTACCTAAGCCTTACTGACGAGTCCAATAGGTAGACCCGGGACGAAACGCAGGGCTCATCACATAACACCATAATTAGTGACAGTAAAATTGACTGAAAACCCAGGAATACATTGGAATGAATTAAAGTACAGTCAGGAAAAAGAATATACAAAAATTCCCATTAATAAAATTCACAAACAAAGTTAACAAACATAACTCCCATGTCTAGCCAGATGTTCGGCCGGTTGCTCTTTGCCCATGATCTAAATAGGCGCGCTAAGTCGTCCATTACCTGGGCAGTGCCCTAACATGGACATTCCCGAGCTAGCCATACGCACGACAACGTCAGGAGATAGTCTTGAAGTGGCGGTTTTGGTTTTATTCGAGGGGCATTCATTAAGGAAAAAATGTCTTCCTGAAGGGAAGCCAAAAACCCCTTTTGCTTCGACCTTTAAGTTTGATACTGTCAGCCGTGGCGATAACCGCCGGCAGTTTCAACTAGATGACCAAATCCATCCGCCCCCGCCCCGATCGGTGCAAGGACCAGCCAACACCAGCCAGAACGAGGCAGGACGAACCCGTCAAGTCACGTTATGTTGGATTTGTGCGTTTCCAGCATGCTAGAAACGACTGTCTGCAACTGGCAGGCAATGTTTGTTTGTCGTCACGTACTGTCAGGGACAAAATCCTCATAAAATATGGGAAGTCGCTTATACAGGGGACCATGGGTTGGGCGATCGTTTGCTCTTACTTGGGTGATATTTCGCGTGAGGACTGAGCCTTGCACTCCGCTATGATAAAATTTTTCAGCGATGGTATCTATATAGTCGGCTATATAGGCCATCCCTGTAGCTTCGTGCATTTCGGTTATTCTGGTGTATCTGTCAGCCGATAGGACGCCTCTTAGGAACCTATTTTGGGTCCTTTGAACACGTCGTCTCGTGGAATCACAGACAGAGTGCCAGACAGGGGAGCCGTAGGTCAGTATGGGCCTTATAGTGGAGGTGTACAGCAGAAGTTTATTTCGAGGCGATAGGAAAGAATTTGGCGCCAGAAGAGAGTACAACTTTCTTCGGGCCATGGCAGTCTTTTGTACAGCATAGTCAACATACTTATTGAAATGGAGTCGGGCGTCTAGTTTGAATCCCAGGTATTTCACCTCTTTTGTTGGTTTGATAGGAGTATTTTGGACCACGAGTGGTGATAAGATTTTGTTGTTAGTGAATTTGCGCGAAAAGATAATAAGTTCCGTCTTCCTGGGATTCACTTTAAGTTTCCATTTGTCAAAATACGGCGTCAATAAACTCAGGTGATGTGCAATGCGAGATTTCGCAGCCTGAGCGTAAAAAGACGATGCGTAGATAGCCGTATCATCAGCGTATAGTGCTATTTTTGTAGTGGGAAGTTTTGGAATGTCTGCTGTGTACAATGTATACAGCAGCGGCGAAATCACTGTTCCTTGTGGTACTCCTGCCGCGTCTTTTGGCAGAAGTGGAATTCTCCACTTTCACCTGGATGGAACGGTTTTTTAGGTAAGACGCTATCAGGGAAACTAGGTAGAGTGGCAGTGAATGCACGGCAAACAACTTGTACAGCAGGCCTGTGTGCCAGACTGTGTCAAAGGCCCTTTGCATGTCGAGAAGCAGCATAACCGTAATTTGAAGCTTATTAAATGCTGCATAGGCATCCGTTGCGATCCTAGCAGTCTGCAGCGTTGTGTTGTGTCTTGGTCGAAAGCCAAACTGCTCATCCGGGATTAAACTTCGAAGCTCGGCTGCTGCCTGTAATCTCGAATGGATGACCTTCTCGGTTAATTTGCCGAGGGTGTTCAAGAGGGAATTTGGCCTATAAGAGGCGGGTTCGGTCGGGTTATTGCCCGGCTTTAGGATGGGGATTATTACAGCGTTTTTCCAGTCCTGTGGGAAGTGCAGCAATTTAAAGACTGCGTTGACTATTTGTACTATTAGCACAATAGTTTTCCGCGGTAAGTTTTTGAGGAGTAAATAAGGGATGCCGTCTGGCCCGGGGGCTTTTCGGCTAGGGAGGCGCCGAAGACACGATTGTATCTCCGACGGGGTTGTTATATAGGAATGCAAAATCGAGGGTGGTATAGGATACTTCCGTTCTACAAAAACAGAGGTCTGTCTTTCTATTTCGTTATCCTGAAGGGCTGGTTGGACCTTGTGTACTTCTGCCAAAAAGTCGGCGAGCAGCTCGCACTTGTCACTGGTGGTAATATAACTCCGCCCCTCTTTTTCAAGAGCGGGGACTTGCTCATAGCCTTTTCGCAGACTTCTCGACAGTTTCCACAGGGAATTGTCACGGGGAGTCAGATTTCGCTGTTTCTCCGCCCAGGTATAATTCCTGTATGCGGAGATTTCGCGCTGTATGTCTCGTGCAAGCTCTGCTGCCATTATGCGATCGGCAGATCGCCTGAATCGCTGCCAACGCTTCCTGATTCGATTTTTCGCCTTAATAAGGTCCAAAATTTCCTCAGGAAGATTGTCGCGCCGCGGACTGTTCGGAACTTTTTTGCCAAAGCTTGCTGTGTCCGTTGTATATTCCTGGTCAGATCTTTTACCGCATGCTCTAGAGCTTCGACAGTATCAATCTGGCCCGGAATACACGTCAGGTCTTGTAGTCGTTTTCGGTATTCGCGAAAATCGAAATTTTCGTATGAATATCGAAAGTCGTTACTTTGTGTGCGCTTTGAATCCCTAATGTCGAGGTAAATGGGCAAATGGTCACTGCTGACGGCGTCTATAACCACCATCTCCGTGAGATTGGCGAGTCCTTTGACTATTCCGAAATTAAGGAAAGATGGGTTCATTCCACTGTTTGGATAATGCGTTGGAGATGAAGTGGGCATAACTAGTAAGCCATTGTCGCGAACGTAGCTGGCTAGGAAATTGCCAGCTGCGTTGTTCCGTCCAGGGTTATTAAATAGTGGATGGCGGGCGTTGAAATCTCCCATAAGCAACACCCTATTGGTGTTTGAAAAAAATGGATCAACGTCAGTGGCCTGTAAGCGAGTAGAAGTAGAGTGCCCACAGAAGATCAAAACACCATCATGAAGCTCAACGCCAACGTTCTCTATTACTGACTGCCTGCATGGCAGTCTCCTGTATGGGATCGTTGCTTTGATCGCTATGGCCACTCCACCCCTTAGACCGGGCCAATCGGCACGCTCGAGCCTGTACCCCCGGATTGTGATTCTGTCTCCGGGGCGCAACCATGTTTCCACGATTAACGCCACATCGACGTCCTCAGACCCGAGGAACTGCTCGAACTCACCGAGACGACTCCGGAGTCCACATGAGTTCCATTCCCCAATCCTCATAGGACACAGTTGACAATATCAATACTTAAAATCGAAGCTGTTAATATCTTCATTGAAGAACTGCGATGAGACTAGGAATTTGTCTGTCTTCGAGACGCAACCCCTCAATCCAGCGCTGTAAAATCTTACCGCCTTGATCACCTCCTCCAAGTTGATTTGCGACGACAGCTCGACGAATTCCCGCTGGACACTGCCCAGCATGGCCACCGCGTTCCCATTTATACCATGGGCTGGGTGGGCGGAGCTCGTCGGGACAGCTTCGTGCTGCCTCAGCGGAGGAAACTCCGCTAATGAAGGCGGTGGCGGGGGCAGCATGGTCCTGTTGGCGTGACTTGGCGCCATGGTCCTGCTGCTTAGGGGTGAAGGGTGGATCGGGCCAGGGGCTCGACTGGTTCGACCCCAGGCTGGCCTCGTTGGAAGAGGAGCAGGAACGAAACGCTGCTTCTCCGCCGGGACTTGCGCCTATTTGTAAATGTAGACTGGGTAAGCCTCGTCAAAGCTACGATGAGGCCCACCGCAGTTAGCGCATTTTAATGTAGCCCCAACGGGGCAGGCGGTGATTTCATGCCCCCCAGCGCATCGGGAGCATTTAAAGGCCCGGTGGCAGTTCCCGGAGACATGGCCCCAGCCCTGGCATCGACGACACTGTGTCAGGGTCTTCCGGTTTTTGCGGGTTTCCCATGAAACCCTGACACTGCACACCACCCTGGCCTCGGCGTTAAGCCTTCGGAGGGTTGCCTTGTCGCTAGTGACGACCAGGTAGAGCGGCCTGAAGAGTGTCTTCATTTTGAAGACACTTCTCACCTCCAGTCCTTTGTCTGTCAGATCCTCCTTGATGGCAGTCGGATCGACATTCCCCTCCAGGCCCCTCAGGACGAACGCGTGTGTTTTTTGCGACGAAGGGGCGTAGGTGTGGAACTGGCTCTTGTCCTCCTCCAGGGATCGTTTACCGCCGCCCAGTCCATAATGCTGCTGCAGTACACGATTAACGAAGCCTTCGTGTACTTCAGCGTGAACGGCTGACTGGTGATGGTTTTTAGACCACCAATCAGCATTGTGTGATCGCTGGGTTTTCCAGCGATTACAATTGGCGGCGGCTTTTCTGCCCTCTTGAGCTTGTTTGCAACTGCTGTAGGGCTCTCAGCAATTGCTTCCCGTTCACTCCCTACGCTGGTGTTGGGAAGTGTTGGAGGCTCATCCACGATTGGCGGCTGGATGGGCGTAAAGCGGTTTTTTAGCGTCGTGGCCTCTGGAGCAACAATCAGCGTGCTCCACGCCACAGTCCTTCGCGGGACGACAAACCCGTCATCCGCTGCTCCCGCTGAAGTCGCCTGCGACACCCCTACAGCCTCCTCCATCGCTGATTTTTTTGGAGCCGGGGTTGGTGACGCTGGCGATGTTGGGTCAGACTTGGGCACCCTACCCCTCTTCTTGGTACTGGGCCTAAGAAAGTAGCTCCCTTGGGAGCCCTGGTCCGACTCGGATTCCAGAGAACTTCCGGGATTTATTACACTTATCGCGCAAACCCGGTAGTTGCCCGATAAGGAATGTTCTAGATGTTATTCCAAAAAACGCACAATACAATAACGAACATAATTTCAACTCGAAAATATCGCAAAATTCAGCTTCGCAGCACGTCCACACTCTGCAAGCAACGATGCGAGACTTTGACCAACCAGACAATCCCGCTTCAAACACGAACACTTACAAACGCAACTGACTAGTGGACAATAAAATATTTTTTTCTTGTCATTAGAATTTTATTTAATAATATTGTTAACCTAGAATAAGAGAATTTTCATATTTGTTTTTTATTTAGATTAAGACTACATGTATTAAACAAGGGCAGTAAGATCGATAGGTCGATAGCCTTTTTTAGAAATAAAGATGTTTACTACTGCTACTAGCGGATTTTTTAGCAAGCCATCTGTAATAAAGAAAGATTTTCGTATATTTCTTTTTCCTGACTGTACTTTTAATTCATTCCAATATATTCCTGGGTTTTTCAGTCAATTTTATTGTCACTAATTATGGTGTTATGTGATGAGCCCTGCGTTTCGTCCCGGGTCTACCTATTGGACTCGTCAGTAAGGCTTTAGGTAGACCCTGCCTTATACGCCAGACATCGGTTCTACGTGTTCGGACGTAAATGAACCGAGCCGGTATAGATCTTCTGCGGTGAGATATTGGGCGTCAACGTGCTGTCTCCAATGACGAGTCCAATAGGTAGACCCGGGACGAAACGCAGGGCTCATCACATAACACCATAATTAGTGACAATAAAATTGACTGAAAAACCCAGGAATATATTGGAATGAAATAAAGAAAGATATATTTTATCATTTATAAATCCATCTAAAAGTGTATTTGACCAATATGTCCATTGCAAATAACAAGTTCTTCAAAACTTTTTTTTTCCTTTTTTGCCTTTGAAGCTATATAACACGGCGACTTCAGTTGCTATAGTTTGGCGGAGTGCTCTGCCCACCGGGTCATTTTTGTGGCTCCCACCAATTAATTGTATGAAGTTAACCTGCAACAATACTAATAAAAAATCTCGTGCGAATAAATATATGATTTGCAGTTGGTTTCATAATTTCATTGAAATATAATAAAAATATATATAATAATAAAGAATTTAAGCAATATATTACACTGGACATCATTGTCAAAAACTCGTCAATATATTATATTGCATATACATACACATATGATAGGTACTTACAAATTTCCTCTAATCGTGTTATTATTTTTGTGACAAAACCGAAAAGCAATTCGTGATTTATTTTACAAACGGGTGCAATATGAACCCCTTCTTTAAAATTTGAGCAAATACTGGTAATCATAAATGTATAAGCAGTTGTGGCTAACGAACTGTTATTTACTGCTGCTCCTGCAATATTACCAGTTTTATAATTTAAAGATGGATCAATGTGAATTTCATCCATGAGCAGACTAACATGTTTATCTTCATTATTCAAATATTTAAAAATAGCTTCTGCGTATGTTAAGGAAGCTTGCTTTTCATCGAGATGGGGATCAGTTAAAAAGTTGTTACAAACTACTTTCAATGTTTCAGGATGGGGTAAAATTATAGGTCCATGATTTCTTAAATATTTGTATGCATGCGGGCTGATTGTATATAAAATTGGACATAAAACTAATGTGTTACTCAAATATCTATATCGTTCTTTAGAAACTGTCATCAGCTCCATTTGTTCAGAAATGAATTCGATTTCTTGTGCAAAATTCGATGGTATACCATTCTCCAGGGGCAAACTTTTAAGAATATTACAGATAAATATGATCATTTGTTTAAATTTGGACCTAACTGTGTTATTTGTGTCTCGACTGTCGACATTATCACATTCATAGTTCGAATTGTCATGTTCTGTGTCCCAAGGAAAACTTATCAAAAAAAGCACATTTCTGATTTCGTCCAAATTACTTGCTAAAAAAGGAGTTTTAGAAGTATCCATTTGTACAGTTACTACATTCCCATATAAATATGTATTAACTTGTAAATCATTACTAATTACAACAGCCCAGGAGATTACTGGAGCCCCATTAGCTGGTTACTCAACTTTAAATATTGTTGCACTGTTTTGATCATTAATGCGAATCCACCCTTCTAAATTTACTTAATAGTGCTTAATAAATCTTTACATGCATCAAATGTTGTAAAATTTACTAGCTTTCTGTGCTCTAAATATTCTCGTTTACTTGCTTCAATAGCTTGCTGAAACCTAACATCTTTACTTTTTCGAGAAATGGTTTTCTTTGACAAGTATTTGGAACAATTTGGAAATATACTTGGTACACTGGTATCTTTTAGCCGGGGCAAACTTATCTTAATAACAACGGTCTCACCGGTTCTTGAGTCCTGTTGAGAAAACTCCTGTATAAAATCGTTAGTACTAAAATGTACTTCACACACTCTTCTATTTACACTTGGCACAAAGTTCTTTCGGGGAATTGCGTTAAGCCATTTATGGTTCAAGGTTTTGTCTTTGGGAAACCTAAAGACCCACGCTTTATCATTGTTTGTATAGTTCCCGTGGCACCCAGGGACAGAACACTTATTCGGCATCGTAAACTAATCACTTAAATCACTAAATTCACTCACAAATGATAATAAATTAGAATAATGCACAGAAAAAATCAACAAATCTCGGCACTATTTGGGTGGTTTTAACATAACCCAAAATTCACACCGTGATTGTCGACGGCCCTCAGAAGGTGAGGTCAGAGGCATTTCTAAAACCAGCGCTGAGTCCTTATTGTAGGAGTTGTTCGTTTTTCTCGAAATTATTGAGATGTTGTTATGAATTTTACTTCCAACTATATTTATTTTATCTCGGGCGTGAGTTAGAGCAAGAGCTAGTACTTTGCGGCTAGTGAACAATTTTTGGAACGCTCAATGGACAATACAAAATTACGCACACTCAAATTCAACTGCACAACTAATGTATTTAAGCAAGTAACAATTTTACTGAGAGTAATAAAGGTAAAAAAATACATCAATTTACTTAGAGTGTATCACTCGGATATTTTTGGTAGCACCCTTAATCTATGGATACCTTAACTTCAATCAAGCCTGGATGGTGAAGGGGAAGGACCCTGAGGGGGACCTGCTGGAGTGATCACTTCAGTCAGTGGCCTCGCAGGTCTTCCAATGGGGATCGGTCGTGATCATAAATAAAAATAAAAAAATCCACAGTAAAGGGGTACCAAAATAAATAAGGAAATCACTCAGGTCCGACTGTGAATCGCAATTAAAGAAAAAAAACAAAATGAACTGAATGCAGTCGAACTTGAATGTTTCAGCACAAGCAATTAACTATAAAACGTTAATAGTTCCTATCATAAAAAAACTGTCATAAAAAAACTGATAAAAAACAAAGTCTTCACCAAAAGTTGGGCGCCAGCATGCTTCCAAGTAGCATACAACTTCCACCAAAATGGAAAACACCAGAACCAGCCTCCACGTCAATTCCACGTGGTCATAACGGCCATCATGGATTCGTCCATCCGGCTCTTGGGTCCCCAAAACTTCAAATCGCCGACTCTTGCAAACCTCTTGCAAACCATCAATCAAGGCCTCTTGCAAACCATCAATACCATCATCAATAAACTTCTCGATTCCAAAACCCTTCAAAAACCGACCATGCGGTAACGCTGAACACAGTGAAAATCTCAAAGCCCGACCGTGCGGAACAAACTCAAAAATCGACCTGCCGATCTGACCGGCACGGCCTAATTAATTCTTCAACCACCAAAAATCTACCGCTACACCAGTAGAAGTTTTTCCTCCCCCCAACCTTCCGTTGGAGCAGGAATCAAAAATCACCAATTTCATTGGCCCTAACGGACACGTGATCCCGCAATCTACCAAACAATTTTTTCACCTGCGATAAGAATCGAAACTGCGATAAAAATCGCCAAATTTGCTAGATTCGGATTTTACAGCCAAAATTTAACTCTATGATGAAAAAACCAAAACCGATATGCTTGGCAAATAACTTGCACACGCATGCCGAGGTCGAAAACAAATTAACAGGTTTACGGCAAAATATTTGCACGTAATAATGTGGCTTATTACTATTTCGCCCGACGTCTTCAATTAATGTATTGAAAACACCTGTTTGAAGGCAGACACGAAGTTTATCACTAGAAACAGCACTTATAATAATAAAGGGCTATGGAAACTGATTAATCACAACACGTCTACTAACACAGTAAACACAATCAATTCGTACTAAATTCTTAACCAATAAAACGTTCAAATACGTGCAAATATGAACCAAATAGATAAAAACATCCATTTGAAAGCATGTAAGCATGAGAGAGTGAGAGAGAGATTGGTGTGTTCTGGAGACGTGGGACGAATTGTTGATTTAAGCTGAGCAAGGCGAAAGAGATGAGGGATATGCCAATGCTGCCCACAAGTGTACCAGTGAGTCGGTAGTCCAGTGGCAGAAAGAGAAAGGCGATCCATGTAGTGGCCTTGTGCTCGTGCGTGTTGCTAGTCGGGGGTCAAAAATTATGGCGCAAAAGTGATGAGCCATGCGTTTCCTCCCGGGCATACCTAGTGGACTCGTCAGTAAGACTTAGGTAGACCCTGCCTTAGACGCTGGAATGTGGGTTGTTCATTGTTAGATGTGTTTAGCCGAGAAAGCGGTAGCTCTTGTGCGCTGAGATGTTGGTAACCTGAGTTGATGATGCTGCCACCCGTGAGTCGGTGGGCGAAGCTCACCACAATGTGTTAACGATATGGAAATGGGAAAGTGAGGTTGTGGTTGCGAGATGCTTGTTTGGGGCCTGTCTTACGGTGATCAAACTTCGATTTTCAAATTAAATTACACCACTTTGAGGATATCATTTAATTCCTCTCAAGGCCGGAATAGTTATGAAATCCTATTTCGCCGATATCATCATCAGCCTTTTTCATCCACTGCTGGACATAGGGCCCTCTCGCGCATATTTGTGGAACGCGTCATCCACAACTATAAGAGACCTAAAGTTTATCGCCGGTTCCGAACGGCACTAGATGAGAGGGTTTAGCAGGATTACTCGTGGTAGTTGCCAGCTATTATCCACGAGGTGGCCACAGCATAGCTCCGTGAAAATATATTCTGGTCATCAAAGAACAAGCGTCATGTTTCAGTTGTATCTTAGTCAATTGAAATTATATTTGTTTTTAAAAACTCCTTTTCCAAAGAAATGATTTTAACTCCATTGTCATATTTGAAGAGTTTGGGATAACATTGCTATTTGTTAGAGCAAGCAAGTTTATTGAAAGTCATCGTTTGCGGTCAACGTGCTGTGTCTAAATGTTGCCGAAACGAAATCAATCAATTCCATACTAAATAACTAAATGTTTTATCACATGAAGATGTTTAGGTTCTTGGGGTTTGGCTTTGACTGCAGACTGTCTGGGAGGTGGAATTTGACCAATACTGAAGTATAAGAAGCTCTCAAGTATGGTGTTCTCTTGCACACATTAGTCTCAAATATCATTTTGCTAGCAAAGAAATCCGCATACGTTGGCATGTTCCTTTCGTACATTAATTACAGCAGTCTTTTTGGAAGTAAATAGACCAACTCTGTTAAGGCTTTTCGCGGTCAGAAGCTTCCGGGGTAAGGTGGGGTCGGCTCTAAAGATACTTGTCATGGACATTCAATTGCTCTTGCATTTTTTTTTCGGTGAGGTTTGGGAAATACTCTCTTACGCACACCCAGAGCAGATGTTCTGGCGCTCTGGGCTGTGTGGGACTCCAGCTTAGCTGTCTACCCACTAAAACCCTTCCTCACCTCCGAAGTGGTGTTTGACCTAGCACCGCGGTCATTTCTGTCCTATTGTGCTTTCGTATTTTACTCCCTATTATCCCTGTGTATTCAATGAATTCCAGAAGAAACTTGAGGGGGGTACGCATGACCTGGTCTGGTAGAACTTCATCTCCTCCCAGGAGTTTTCGTCTACCTGTTGCATATGACGTGCAGTGACACATAATATGTAGCTTAGTTTCGTTCTCTAATCCGCACCCCCTGTTTGAGAGAGATCGGTTGATCCCTCAGTCCCATCCTGAAGAGGTGTTTTTTGCAGGGGGCGTGACCTGTTAAAAAGGCCACTATCCTCCTTATTTTTTGCCTGCTGAGATCTAGCAGTTCGTTTTTACTCACTGGTTGTGGAGATTCCACTCCCGCCCTAACTTGGGCATGAGATATATGCTCTTGCATTACTTGCAGTTACAAAATTGTTCATGAAAGGCGCGATTAAAGTACCATATAAAGCCCATGCATAGGCAATCTACTTTTAAGCAAAAGAGGTCCCGAACCTCTCATTTTTTTTGGAAATCGGACATATCAGACAAAAGTCGAAGGAAATTCCATTAGAACAAGCATTTTTGCCGTTGATTGACTGACGGTCACAGTGGTTTCATATTAGACCACAAAAAGAAAAACCCACTGCCACTTTAAAGACACGCGAGGTGAGATATTAGCAGCTTGCAACTACGTTAGAAATAACAGGGTTTGGCGATGGTGACTTTGATTATCTTACTGAACATGACAGGAATTAATTATAAGGTCTTACTTTTCCTGCAAAGTAAAGACAAAAACGATCTCCATAATCACCAATTACAAGATAATATATCAAGAAGCATACAACTAAGAAATAATTAAGTAGATGCGAATAATGTGATAAAAAAACTGGCCGAAACGATTTTCATGTCAAAGATGTCGCAAGTTCATATGTCTGCAACATGTTACGTGTGCCTGTGCAGATTGCTACAGTGGCCGTGTTCAAAATATTCACGGCAGTATCGAAAACTTAATGTACGAATACTAATAATTTTAGAACCCATAGCAATTTCCGCAATTTGAAAATATTATGCGAATTTTGAGACATTCTTCACTGGTATCTTCTAAACGGATAAGCTGCAAGCCCTATTTCCATTTTTGATGTAGTTTTAAAGTGGCTTCTTATCTATGAATTCGTTAATAATGACGCATTTGGCTAAATACCTTATGCATTTCAAACGGGTATTTAATATTGTGCACCCCAGTCTTACAAATCCAGTTCTAAATTTTTGAGCCAACTTAAAACTACAACCAAAACTAGATATGAAGAACTTGTTAAGTTTTTTAATGTTTGCATTATGCAGTGGACTGATTAGAGGACAGGTACGTTTTACTAAAATTTAGTTACTTTTCTTCTAATTTAGAACCACTTAAAGCGTACCAGCTGGATTATTTTTGCTTAATTTCCAACACATTTTTAATTTTCCATTTCATAGTGACTTCACCCGAACGCCAAGTGTATATGTTAATAATTTCAAAATTTCCTGGGTTTCAGTCAATTTTATTGTTTATTATTTAAAATGTTACAAATACGTTTCGGTGTCTTTCTCCACCATCATCAGTTTGTATAAAATATACATTTTACATTTATTATCAATTTAATTAAAAAAAACTTTCACAAAATTAACATATTAAAATTCAAATCACACACATTTTAAAAAGTACAATTTGGGACCTTGGTTCTCAGGTGATGAGTCGGGATAAACATGTTCGGGAAAAGACTAGAATCTATTGTTTAGAGATCTAAATTTGACTTACGTATATAGTTGCTACCAACTTCACATTTGACTGGTCACTGAATTTTCCATATTTTATTCGATATCAAGCGAGCGAAACAAAAAAACTGTTTATCTTTCGTCTTTTCTTTGCATTCTAGGAATTGCTTGGCAATTTTTCAATATCAGATGTTTAAATTTCATGTCAATATGTTAATAATTGAGAAGAATATTTTTTGTGCGGATATAAAAATTGTGTCACATGAGCGTCCTTTTAATGGCATTTAATGCTGTAAGTGAATGCACGATGTGGAGCAATAATCTCCAATTTGCCATTTAAATAACAATTTTACAAACAAGTTACAACTGTTTATTCCACAACTGCTTTATAGTTTTCAGAAAGTAACGCTAGTTTCTTTGCTTCCTAATCCTCTTTTATTTTTGCCCTATATTTCTTCCGAAAACAGATTTTTTAGCGTGCGAAAAAAACATTCACTTATGTTGGCTCCGCGCTTCACGCGCGTTTACCGAAACGCTCATTGATCAATGAGATCCAAATATAATAATTCTGTGATGGCCGAAGAATAGTGGATTTATTGTTTGGATTATGGATATCGAGCGGATTAATTTGTTTTGCAACCGAGTTGTATGTGTCGCTGTTCAAGTACATATCCCTAATCTAGCAATGATTACAGATACTAAATATATCAAGTATCCTGTCGGGGTAATGAAAGTGTAAAAATGAATGTTGATCGATGTGAATATCAGTGGGTTTGTCGTTATTACGAGCGTAAGGTATATTCCTAGTCCCAAAACTAATGCCTCAAAAGTTTGTACATTAATTGGCTATGGTTGTGTTTCGAAGCAAAAAACTATTATTTTTCGTGAATTTGATCAACGAACGCTGGATATGGTATCAGTATTTTGCAGCGATACGAACCCCGAAACTTTGAGAATTGCTTCAATATGGTCTCTTCAGATATTGCAGAATCCAGCATTACTTTTAAGAAATAAATCTATTACTACTTCTTCTTCTTCAAATGCTGTGTCCTCCCAGAACATTGGCGTCAGTCGCATAATCTTCACTTTCTCCGCAACCGACCTAAAGCGTTTGGTGGTGTTTACTCCATACCATTGACGAAGATTCTTGAGCCAATATGTTCTTTGGCGACCAGGGCCACGCTTTCTCTCTATTTTTCCCTGAATAACAATGCGGGGCAATTCATACTTCGGATTTCTCATTACGTGCGCAAAGTACTCCAGCTTTCGTCTTTTTATGGTATTAAGAACATTCCTTTCTTTGTTCATATGCTTTAAAACCGCTTCATTCGTAACCCTGCCCATCCACGATATCCTCAGCATTCTTCGGTAGGTCCATATTTCGAAAGCCTCAATCTTCTTGCACATTGTTTCAGTGAGGGTCCATGCTTCCACCCTATAGAACAATATGCTAAAGTCATAGCAGCGCAATAGGAGTATTCTTAAGGGAATTCTTAGAGCTTTGTTGATAAGCACTTTTTGCATGATCTGCTTTTGATTTCCTGAGTTAAGTCCCATTTTTCTCTCCACTATTTCTCCATTTCCTAATCCATTAAAAATTATACCCTCTATCAAAAGAGATAGACTTTCGAGGCCATTCCTTGAAACAAGTGGGTTTTTCGGGTTTTTAGGCCGTCGTTCGGTAGAATTTCTTCTTGACGTTTCGCAAGCACGTGTGGCTTGCATCTTCAGAAGTGGTTTGCTTGAACGCTTACACTGTTCTGATGCGATTCCTCGGGCGCAGTCCGTATTTATGCTAATATATATTTATAATTATTATATATATATATTAATAATATTGATAATTATACCCTCTGTTCTGTATTCGACGGCTTCTCTGAAACGGTGTTTGCAATTAGTAAAATAAAAATGTCTCAAACCTGAGAAACTTTGTGGGCACGAAGCATTAGAACATAAAAAGTTTCAACACATGATCCGTTAAATATTTATAAAATTTTCTACGATAACTGTGTATCATCCAACAATGAACAACGGTATGTTGTTCATTGTTGGATGATACATGTTGGTTCATTCCAACAATGAACAATGAATGTGGTAACATCCAACAATGAACAACCCACATTCCGGCGTCTAAGACATTGTCTACCTAAGCCTTACTGACGAGTCCAATAGGTAGGCACGGGACGAAGCGCATAATGGTGCTTCATTGCCCATAATTGGTGACCCCGACGTGATTTAAAGAAGTGAAAGCATAGCAAGCACGTCGCCCTGTAGAAAACAATAGCAAAGAGCGAAAGTGAGATGTCGCAAATAGCAACCACCTCTTAGGAAAGCAGACCCAAAATTGTGGTTTATACTATTGGAGGTGCAATATGTAACAGCCGGAATAACAATCGACAACATGACATATAACCATGTGGTGAGCGCATTCGATACAGACATTTTGGCACAAGTAGCAGACTTCATCAAAAACTTACCACATGGGGACAAGTACGAGGGAATTGAAACAAGACTCATAGCGTGCTATTCCAATTCCAGTGAGCGAAAATTAAAAAAGTTACCAGGTGTCTTTGGGAGACAAGAAGCCGTCTCAATTATTGAACGAGATGGGCCAGCTAGGGGGCACAGCAGTCTCACAAGAGATTTTGAAGACTTTGTGGACCCAGCATTCACCTACCCAAATCCAATCATTGCTCGCAGCAAGTAACGATTCTCTGGAAAACCTCGCCCTTATGGCAGACAAAATTACGGAGATCGAACAGTCCCGCACTTTCTCGACGTGGTCCGATGAAAACATCGTGGAAGCACTTGAAAGAATTTCCCGGCGGGTGAAAGAACTGAGTTGAAGCAGAAGGCCCCAAGAACGCAGACGCCATGGCCGCTCAAGGCCTCCGGGACCTCCAAATACATCGCATTGCTGGTACCACCAAAAGTTCAAGCAGAAGGCCTATAAATACGTGCCCCCGCAATACCATCACGGAAACGTCAACCCGAGTCATTAGTGGTGGTGAATGACACGTAAAATCTAAGCCTACAACAAGTGAAGCAACAAACGGAATTGGTAAGTCGGCGTCCCACTATTATTGACTCGATAACAAAAATCAGATTTCTAATCGACTCGGGATCCGATGTCTCTTTTGATTCCAAAGCGCATTAGAGACCAGTCTCAATTATCTAATTTCTCACTATACGCGGCTAACAACATCGAAATTCGAACTTATGGAACGAAAAACTTGTCCATAAGTCTCGGATTACGGAGAACTTTCACGTGGTCATTTTTAACTGCTGGCACTGGTCATGCCATAATTGGAGCAGACTTATAAGCAATTTTAAACTGCTCATAGATCTGTAACCAAATAAAGTTATAGATTCTGAAACCCGCACCACTGTAAACGGAAAACTTATTTCTGGCACAACCTTAATACTCCGTTCATTCTAAAGTTCTCCGCGGCACCTCAACAGCTGAAACATCAAACCAACCATATCATTATTACAAAAGGCCAGTCCATATCCTCAAACCCCATCTTTCAAAACCCCATAGGCTTGCTCCTGGCAAGCTGAAGAGAGGCACAAAGAAGTCCAATATCTTTTATATATCATTATACCATTATAATAGCCCCAGCAACTTGGTGCCCAAAACATCCGGTGTTTGGAGACCGGTCGGTGATTACCGAAGATTGAACTCTGTCACACTAGAAGATAAATAGCCAGTACCAACTCTTCACGATTTCACAAATTTTCTAGAAGGTAGAAAGTAGAACTTCAGTCTTCAATAGACTTAGTCCGAGCATATCACCAAATTCCAGAAGAACCGCCATCAATTCCAAAAACAGCCCTAATTAATCCTTTTGGTGTTTTCGCGTTCACTCGAATGCAGTTCGTCTTACGAAACGCAGCCCAATCTTTCCGAAAGATTATTCATGAGGTTCTCCAAGATATAAATTATTGTTTTCCTTACATAGACGACATAGTAATCACATAGCTACTACGTACAACGTCTGCTAGCTAGCATACAGAACACATGAATAAGATTTTCGAAAGGCTGCAGCAATATAGCCTCACCATCAATCCCAGCAAGTGCGTGTTCGGCGAGCCGATTGTAAAATTCTTAAGTTACCACGTCTCGTCCAAGGGCATAAAACTACTTCCTGAAAAAGTTCAAGCCATTACCAACCACCCAGTGAGCATTTTATTCCTAAAAAGGAAATGTTACAAAGCCGACGTCGTTGTGAAGTCACGATTCCCTTATTTTGTGTCAAATTTTACACAAAATATTGAATGACGTCATGGCGAGTGCCTAATTATACGCTAGAAAGGAATTATGTGTACTTTCACACATTGTAGGCCTTAAATTGGCACCCAAGGCATTGTTGCCCGAATCCAAGTAATCGGCCACGAGGTTTAGGATTTGTGTTAAAAGTGATTCCTTAGCATCAACTATGTTAGCCTATGACACAAATGGGAAACGGTGTGTGCAACAAGTTAGGCACTGTTTTCTTTCGACCACAATATTTATTTGCGTATTTCGAAAAGAATGAATTACTCTCAGTATGTTTCAGAGATGCCGCAATGGAATCTGTGTGTAACAAGGGTCGTTTTGCCTAAATTAGTTGAAATTTACACAGCTAATAGTATTTTTCTACTTCCCATCGCAACAGATGCATTGGCCAGACAATGTGTACTTTTGGTTTGCACTTATTGTCCAGTTTTGGGGGACCACGACAAACATTAATCGCTTTTCCTCGATTGTTGAAACCAAAGTCGCAAAATTTGAGCGAGAAGAAACAGAATAATATGTTTAAGCAATCTGAATCAATGAAGTATAGGGCGTTAGTTTATACTTGTCACAGATAACATCAACTACTTTGAAAAACATATAATTACACATACACCACACTTACGTTACAACTAACAATATTAATTTAATGGCAGTTCGTCAGGTGGTCGATCGAGATAATACATCTGAAACCAATTTAGAAAAAGTAATTGAGTAACCAGTTCAACAAGAAAAGGGGTATGATTGTTAATTATAGAAACTTGTAAATACATCAGGTTCAGCTACAAGCATCAAACGTGCCTCAACAAGATATGACTCAATCCAGAGTCCCCACTTGGAGCCAACAGTTATCAACCCATAATTCTTATGGAAACTTTAATTGATGATCTATTTCACTATCTCTGAACCCCGCAAGACTACAACCGAAGTTGCATCCTGCCACCGCTAATCCTGAGTTGTTAAGAGGTATTAAGGGAACAGCGCGCGAAATACCTCCTCAGGAAAAGCATCCAACCACCGCTACTCCTGAGTTGTTAAGAGGTATTAAGGGAACAGCGCGCGAAATACCTCCTCAGGAGAGCCTTACCAGTCATCGGCGTTTATCATGATAAATAGTCTCTTAATTGGCCATACTAAGTGCTGCTGGAATCAGCACACAGCCAGCACCCGCCTACTAGCGTTCTCTCTCTCAACGGGTTCAGAGCCCAGGTACTGCGGGAACAACGCGCAAACAGTACCCGTCCCTAACAATATTACTCAAACTGACTAAATAGATTACAACTTAACGAGCTGCACTCGTTTCCTTTTTATGGTTTTATACGAAGCGTTAACAGTATCTAACTTTAAATGAACATTGAAGAGAAACAGTTAAATATTAAGAAAGGTAAATAATTATAGAAGAAAGACAGAATGAATATTGAACTATAGTTGAAGAGGTTACTATCGTTAATGTTTTACCAAATAGAAATATGCTGAATAGGCTACTCTGTGAGAAACACTCACTTCTCAACATTATCGTTAATGTTTTACCAAATAGAAATATGTTGAATAGGCTACTCTGTGAGAAACACTCACTTCTCAACATTATCGTTAATGTTTTACCAAATAGAAATATGTTGAATAGGCTACTCTGTGAGAAACACTCACTTCTCAACATTATCGTTAATGTTTTATCAAATAGAAATATGTTGAATAGGCTGCTCTGTGAGAAACACTCACTACTTAACATTATCGTTAATCGTTCACCAAATAGAAATATGCTGAAGAGGCTACTCTGTGAGAAACACTCACTTCTCAACATTATCGTTAATGTTTTACCAAATAGAAATATGCTGAATAGGCTACTCTGTGAGAAACACTCACCTGGTAAATAACTATCACGGACTGGCACTATCAATGTTGGTGAAAGTGGCACTGATTTTAAGTAGGGACTAATGGCATTACGAATAATGTTTCCCTTATTTATATCAATGTTCCCACCCTCAGATTAGGTGGAGTTTCGATCAAGTTAGTTCCCGGATTCGAGTATTGGGAGGAGTTAAGATTGGAATTCGACCATCGATTCTAAACACCTGGGAAAGTTGTCTCGGAAGTGATGAAGAAAGCCGTCTTTGTGATTTACCGACAAAGACTGCGGGTGGTAGCTAATAAGGCGCTCTTCAATAGTTTGCGCATTGTCTTATCTTTTAGCAGCAATTCGCGAGGTTTGTATTGTTAACGTATGAAACAATGAATGAATGAGACGAACTGTCTAAAGACGACACCTGCTGTCCACCAGGGCATCCTCTTGGAATTTATTTGGCCCTGTGTCTACTTACGTCTTACAGAAGTTTAAATATAAACAACAATCACAAAGCAATAAATCCATTAAACGTTTGTTTTCCAAGATGAAGACAGAGGTTTGTTATGATTAACATAACCTCAAATCAACTTGCTCATGTTAACTGAAACCCGGTGTTCAATATTAACGCAGTGTATGAATTGCATGGTGCAAATAACAATTTGTGCTTCACAGTTTCCTTGTTGCGTTATAATACACATAAGGCATGATTATAGGGAATCTTGCGTGCAGCGGCCATTTTTTCAGTGTTTATCATTTACAGTACTTCTTACTCGAAACATGAAATCTGGATTTAGGAAAAATTAATTGAAAATTTTCTTATTTCTCACTAAATTAATATCAACTACGACCCACTAAAACATTATGCCATGTTTAAATTAATATTTGGCATATTTGTTTTTTTTATATTTTTTTTTCTTTAAAAAATATTATTCACGCACAACATATTTTTGAGGCCCCTTAGGATATTATGAGTACGAAAAGAGAAACTGCACGGAAAAGCATTCGCCGCAATGGAAATCGAGTTTGGTCAAGATGCAAAACAACTATTAATTATTATACTTGCGTAATTTTAAAGAACATATATTCTCTAACCATCAAAATACAATAACGACCGAGATTCGTGCGATGCATTAATAAAGTAGGATTTATGTCGAATATATATGCGGAAGTGAGTAGGAAATATGTCTGACTTGAACCATTATATAAAGACACAACTGAGATCACAATTCCTAATTTTATCCTAAATTGTGCCGTGGCACGGTGCTTCACTTCCGTCCCACGCGGGTTATGGAGAGGTTCTCGTTTCGGAACAGTAACCGCAAATAGGCACAAGTTTTGCAAACAATTGCGGAAGTATTCCCTATTTGAGTTAAAAATTTGCTCACTGGGTAAGCATTTAACTCGCTGACCAATCACACTTGCGTGCATAGGAATCGGCCCACAGTAAACTTTTGACTTTAACTATATATTTTTTTAAACTATTCATCAGATCAAAAAATGAAATATGCTGTTTGAAAGACAATGTAATATGCTTAAATGTGAGTATAAATTATTGTGAGTATCCTATGTTTAACACTGAAATTAATGCATTAAGCAAATTAAGCTTTTTTAGTAGTAGTAGTAAACATCTTTATTTCTAAAAAAGGCTATCGACCTATCGGTCTTTCTGCCCTTGTTTAATGCATGCAGTCTTAATCTAAATGAAAAACAAATATGAAAATTCTCTTATTCTAGGTTAACAATACTATTAAGTAAATAAGATTTCAGTGGCAAGAAGAAATTATTTTATTGTCCACTAGTCCGTTGCGTTTGTAAGTGTTCGAGTAGCGTTAATGTAGAGAAACTGAAGCGGGATTGTCTGGTTGGTCTTGTCAGACAAAAGGGATTCAGTATGGTCCAGTTGTAGGGGTTGTTTGTCCATTTTGTCTGTAGCTGTATGAGTCTTTCCGAGATCTTAGTCATGTTTGTGCGTTCGTATAGTAGTTGGGTGGGGGGGTTGTGTAGTGGGTTTTGGGGGTGTCTTATTCGCGTTATTAGTCTTAGTGCAATTTGTTCTGTTGTTTGTGTATAACGTTTTGTCCTTTCTGTTCCGTTGGTCATGAGTATATGTCCAAAGTCTAGCAAGGGTCTACAAATAGCTTTATATATTTTGGTGGCGGTGTTTGTGCTAATTCCTCTGTCTTTGTAGGTTAGTGATCGGAAGTGTTTTGTTCTCTTTATTGTTTCTGCCCTGATGTTTCGTATGTGTTTAGTGAATTTAAGTTTGTGGTCGATTGTGATTCCAAGGTATTTTACGTCGTTTTTTGGTTGTGTCGTTTGGCCGTCTGCAGTTATTGTAGGGGAGTCAGCGTTGAGTCTGTGGTTTGTGAGCAGAAGTTGGTTTTTTGACGCGTTTGGTGTTAGTCTCCATTTATAAAACCATGTCATTGTGTTGTTTGTTAGTGTTTGGAGTCTTTGCGTTGCTCTCTCAGTAGTTTTGTCATGTACAATAAGTGCCGTGTCGTCTGCGTATTGTAATATGTATGCCGATCTGTCGATTTGATTTTTGTCTGGTAAGTTGTAATTGTATATCTCATGGCAGTATATATTGTAGAGAAACGGTAAGCTTTTTTATTATTAACATAAATGGGGTTATTGACAATTTAAAACTTAACACTTACTTTTTTAATAATGGGTATGACCTCCTCTTTCTCTAATAACTTCTCTCATACGTTTAGGCATAGATCTAATAAAGTTTGCTATTGTTTCTTGAGGGATGTTAAACCACTCTTCTTCTACTACAACAATAAGCTCCTGGAATCGAGTTTGGGGTATCAAGTCTAGCTCGAATGCAATAAATTTCAGATCAGATACAGACAATCTTAGCTCTGTGTATCATACACTAATTAGATGATCGCATGCATGAACTGATTGGACCAGGTAAATGAAATGTAAACATCTGATATTGAGGAATTGCCAAGCAATTCCTAGAATGCAAAGAAAAGACGAAAGATAAACAGTTTTTTTTTGTTTCGCTCGCTTGATATCGAATAAAATATGGAAAATTCAGTGACCAGTCAAATGTGAAGTTAGAAGCAACTATATACGTAAGTTAAATTTAGATCTCTAAACAATAGATTCTAGTCTTTTCCCAGACATGTTTGTCCTGACTCATCACCTGAAAACCAATGTTCTGGATGTACTTTTTAATATGTGTGTGATTTGTATTTTAATATGTGAATTTTGGTGAAAGTTTTCTATTTAAATTGATGATAACTGTAAAAATATATTTTAGACAAACTGATGATGGTGGATAAAGACACCGAAACGTATTTAACTATTAACTTTGTTGTAACTCTGTTTTTCGGAGGGGAGTATTGTGGTGACAACAACCCCGCGCTAGATTGTAGCGTGAGTTGACAACTATTGTCTCAATTTTTGAAACATGGCAATTTTAAACTAGTAATAAAGTTTACATATTGTTTTAGGGAACAGCTCCGCTCATAACGATTTCTGATGGAAAAGTGAAAGGGTCAGCTAATTCTACATATAGCAAAAATGTTACCTATTTTGCATACAGAGGAATTCCATTTGCTAAAAAGCCGATCGACGATCTCAGATTTGCAGTAAGTATGTTATTCTCTGTTAATGGTGCAGCTCAGAGGGCGGCATTTCACCAAGTATATGTAAACTAAAATATTATCTGCAATAAAGAAGAAATAAAAATCCCTACTAGATTACAATAGTGCATGGTGAAACTTATAGATGGTTGAACCATTCATAAATGGGAAAATATATATTTCGTGCAATAGCATTGGCAATCAAACAAAATATTCTTGTACATTTCGATCAATAACGGTTTGCTTTAGCTACCTAAAAAATAAAAACACGTTTTCTTTAAGTAACCTTCAATGGACATTATTAAAACCCGCACCTAATAAAATTGATTGATTAACTTAATTTGCTTTCAAAATTTACAGCCACCAGTAAAGAATGACCCATGGACTGGAACCCTAGACGCAACTAAAGATAAAAATGAATGTACTCAGATTAGTTTATTCTACAGTTCGTCTACAAATGTAACAGGTTCAGAAGACTGCCTTTACATTAACGTTTATTCTACAAATGTAAGTAAAATGAAGAAATGGAATATTGATTTAGATAAATTTCTAAAATCCATTGCATGTGCCATTTTTGGTAAGTTTCCGCTTGGTATTTGGATCTCAAAGCGCGTATGATATTGAGTATCATCGATTGCCTGTCTATGCTATTTAACTTTCATCAATATGTTTAGAGTGTTTACTAATCCAGAATATACAGATATCATTTTGTTTAATGGGGATACAATAATAATAGTTTTATGGCGGGAAATTCCGAAGCTTATTATCAAAAGATTGAATTTAGATCAGTTGAGAGACAACACCAGAACAGGTCCTGCGAAAGAGAGAGATAAAACAAATTTGTGGGATTAAGAGAGGCTCCACAACTTGATGCTTAGACGTGTTGTCTGCTAACAGAGATACCAGAGTGACGCACACTGGCGAAGGTACGGCGGTGCTCCATGTAGAAGACTACATAAATACCACCTCTGCCAAAATTTGATCTCATTGGAACACAAGGCTCAGATTTAGCCAGAAAACTTACACCATTGAGAAGTAATGAATAAAAACATTCCTTCTCATATTTGATGAGGAGTTGTTCACTAACAATACTTGAGCAAAAAAGTGGGCAAACGCGCCTTTCTGGCAGGGCACACAATAAGGAGCTCAACGAAAAGCCTCTAGACTAGGCATGGGTAACACTGAGTTGAGTTGCGCTTTTGTGTGTTGTTGCCGCTCTGTGAGTTGATACATAATTCATCTCGTCTGACTGCGCCGCACCTTTTATTACGCCATTACGCTTGTAGCTTCATCCACAAACTCACAGGTGGCAGCACCAACCCTGGTTGCAACAATTAACCTCATTCAAGTTGGTAGACTTCGGATTGCAAGTTCGTGAGGGCCTGGTAGTGCACCATATTCTTCCTGGCATTGTCGGCAGAGATTATATTTCGTGTTATGTAATTTTAATGCCGCCCGTGCGATTGTGGAATTTCGAAGCCACAGAGAGAGTGCCACGTTATATTTTATTTTCAAACCCTCATTACATGTTATAAATATGTTATAGTAGGCGGTACTTTGGCCAAATGCCTAGGCAGTACTTTGGGCAATCTGCAAATGGACTACGGTATTTGAGGCAATCTGCATAATGCCGCACGCGATAATCAATCTGAGTGTCACATGTTAAATCTTCCCATTCACTAGACAATTGCTCTGATGTATTTGCCCGTAAAGTTCAAGACGGTCCCAGCCGTATCAAGCAGGTCTAAATGGAGTTGCGTGGTTATGATTCACCTTCAGAGATTCAAATGCCATTGAGTTGTCGTTTGAAAATTTTCATATATGGAAAATATCTATTCGGAAAAAAAAACAGGATCTAGCCAGAACTTTTCCGGAAACAATTCAACGGGCAAAATATTTCCATTGTTATTGCTTTTTATTAATTAAAATAAATTATATGCACTAGCCTAATATTATGTATACGATTTTGGAAAATAAATATTAGCCTTAATCTATTTTTAGTCTGATTGTAGAGACTAGACGTCAAAGAACAATATTTGGAAAATCTGTGATGATTGGATTAGTAAACCTGAAACCCAATTTCATCAGTAATCTTACTTGTTCTACATTAAACTAACATAACCGCAAACTTTTTATATATTTAAATGACGTATTTCAGTCAAAAATTAATCAAACTTTACAACGATCTAGGTGACTGGAAACTTACCCGTAATGGTATGGATATATGGTGGTACATTTATGGGCGGTACAGCTGCCTACCATCCGTACGCCCCAGATTATTTTTTGGAGAAAGGAGTAGTATATGTATCCTTCAATTACAGATTAGGTATTTTTGGATTTTTAAGGTAAGTCGTGCCTTATCAGGCAATCGAATTAATTTTTAAAACTTTGGAAAAAATATTCCGATATTTCAATGAAACATACCACAGACTACAAACATTTGCGGCATCATATTTCAGACAGAACGTTAGACCCAAAGAGCAAAATTTTCTATAAACTTTTATTTCCCGATAAATATTCTAGCTACTAACCAAGATGTTCTCTAAATTATAATGCACACAATTGAGAACAAAGTAAGCGCAAGACACACTTACAGTCGGTGTGTGGCACATATACACCGTTTAAGCACGAGATAGTAGAATTTAAAAACAACCATGCAGATAATATGATTAATATACCGTTGGGTTATTTACCATATATAATGTTGTCTCCGGTTAAACGCTTCGATTTTGCTTAAGTATACTTGTTTAAGTATTATGCTACGATAGAATAAGAATACGAAGAAGTGAATTACCCGATTCAATGAAGTGTTAATTTTTTTCAAATAAAATACCTAATAATAAAATATAAAATAAAAATAAAATACCTAATACCTAATAATAATTCCTAAATGTAGATTTAGGCTTTTAGAGTCTTCAATCCAAGTAAATGTGACACATATGAAGGTTTGTCTTGGTTAAGGCTTAATTCTTCCTTGCTGCTACTAATAAATGCATTTTTTGACAAATTAACAATAATTGACGTCATTTATACTTAGTCGTTTGTCGGTTTCGAGCATCGTGAGTTCATGTATTGTTTTCTGTGATGGCTTTCCATTCCTGTCTATCCTCTGCCATCTTGAATGTTTAGGTGAGGTTTTTGACGGTTAGACCGGTTATAAGATCCATGTATCTTGTTATCGACCTTCCTCATGATCTTTTGCCAGGGACTGACCAAACTGAGTCTCTCAAGACCATTTCTTCTAACCACATGACCAAAGAATTTAGCTATTTTCTCCGCTACCACAATGCTCAATATCTTCTTAATTCTGAGTTGGTCCAGAATGGATTGGTTGGTTCTTTTCTCAGTCCAGGGCACTCTCAGCATTCTGCGCCAACAAAACATTTCGAAGGCTCCGTTCATCCGCTATTTTTAAAGTCCAGCATTCTTATCCATATGGAAAGACTGAAAATACCAGGCTCCTGACCAATCTCATGTTGGTATTACGAGATATGCCATGGTTTTTTCATATTTTGGTTAGTTTGGTCATGGATTCTTTCGCTATTGTGCTTCTCCTCTTTATCTGCTCGCTGGATCCGCCCTTGCTCAAGATTGTGGTACCAAGATATATGAAAGCGTCAACTGTCTCGATGTTGTTTATCCTTTCTACTTCAAATCTGTTATTATTTCGGCGATCAATTATAATTATTTTGGATTTCTTTCTGTTGATTCGCAGGCCTACTTCGTTGCTTTCTTCTTCGACTTTCGTATAAGATTGATCAATTCTACTTCCGATGCAGTGATTAGAGTAGTATCATCGGCGGAGCGCAAGTTGCATATTTTGATGCAGTCGATGGTAATTCCTCCCTGCCAGTCACCGAGCGCTTTCCTCATGATCCACTAGGCATATATGTTAAAGAGTAGTGAGTAGTAGTACAACCCTGCTTGCCTCCGTTACTCACTCTGAATGGATGATGCTGTCTATACTGTTGCTGTTGCTGTTCGCATAAATTTTGTATTGGCGATATTAAGTGGTGAGATGCGCCCATTTCAGTTAAGATCGTCCATAGATTTTGCCACCTTATGCAATCAAATGCTTTAGAGTAATGTATGAAGCATAAGTGGGTAGGCACGTTGAATTCCCTCGATTATTTGATTATCTGTGGGATGCATAGTATCTATTCTCTAGTTCCGCGCCCGGAGACAAATACGGCTTGTTCTGGTGCTATTTGTGGTAGAAGGTAAGGCTTGACCTTGCTGGCGTGTGAAATAAGACCTATTGCGTATATTTTCCGGACTGTATTTCAACTTAATTCAAAAGAAATTCCGGGGCTCCAGTCAATTTTATTGTTTATTAATCAAAATGTTACAAATACGTTTGAATACCAGAACTGAGAGAGAATACGTTGAATAATAAACAATAAAATTGACTGGAACCCAGGAATTTCTTTTGAAATGAGAGCTATTGTTCTATAGTTGTCGCATATATCTTTTGGTCCTTTCTCGTGTATTGGCACATATACTGACTTCGTCCAGTCATCAGGCTAAGTATCGGTGTCCCATATCATTTGACAGATCCTATGAGGTAGTTCAACTCCTGTATCCTCAAGTGCAGTCAGCATATCAGCAACAACGCCGTCTTCTCCACGCGACTTGTTGGTTTTCAACTTGCTAACTGCTGTCCTCACTTCTTCCCTCAGAATGGGAGATTCTCTCTCATTGTCTGTTATAGTTTGCGTTTGACTTCCTGAGTTTCCAGTTTCTTCCATTAATTTCTCGCAATAGTTTTTCCATCGCTCACTTACCTGTGCTCTGTCTATGATTAGTGTACCATCTTCAGATGTTATTGCCCAGGACTCTGAGTTGAACGTAGGTGTAATTTGGTTGACTTTGTTAAACAAGTCCTTTGACTCATTCTTGTGTGCGTGATGCTCGACTTCTGCGCATATGCTGTTTAGGTACTTGTTTTCGTCGTGGCGTTTGAACTCTTGATTGAATCTGTCATATTGTTCTCTATTCTCTTCCTTGTGTAGGCCCATGGCCTTGAGCTGTTTCCGCGATTCAATTTTCTTCCAACTTTCGTCTGCGATTCATGCTTTCCTCTTTTGTTTTGCTGTGACTTCAGTTTGTGATGCCACTTCTAGCAGTACCGCTTTTGTTTTGTTGACAACTCCAACAATGAGTTGGAGTCATTGTCCAATTGTGTTGGTGGATTTAATTTGGAGGTTTATATCTTTGCTCTTGTTTTGAAATGTTCATTATGTTTACGGACCCACAAGTTTCTGAAGGTTTCGGAAGGCTCTACTGCGCGAAACCGGTGATTACTATGGCTATCTTTTCCTTACTGAGGTCCTCCACCTCTCATTAAATTTATCCAGTGTGATATTGAATTTTATGGTTTGGCAGGCACATTATGCAATCATCTACGTATCTTTAAAAAAATCCACATTTAAAATTCAATTCAGGAATTATTTTTTCTTCGAGGCATCACGAGGTTTCAAATTGTTGCTGCTATGGGAGACCCCATAGCTACTCCATATATTTGTGAATAGAAATTGCCCTCGTATTGAAAGTAAGTGGATTTAAGGCACAGCTCTTTCGCCCCAAGAAATTCATTTTCGGGTAATGATGTGTATTCTTTTATTTCATCCCATTTATTTCTTATGCACTGTATGATAACATCCCGGTAGATTACTCAATACTTGCTGGTAAAAATACCCAAAACTTGACGCAAAATCGCATAATAATGTTTAATAAAGTAATTTAATTGTGATGTTTAATAAAGGACATAAATTTTAATATTTAAACCAGTTCTGAGCATATCTTGATTTTTGACACCTATTTCTAGTACTGAAGATTTGACAGCACCGGGAAACTGGGGACTAAAAGATCAAGTTTTGGCGTTAAAATGGGTAAAACAAAATATTAAAAGTTTTGGAGGAGATCCAAATCAAGTTACCATTTTTGGACAGAGCGCTGGAGGGGCTTCTGTATCGTACTTAACCCTGAGCAATTTGACGACAGGTAAGATTAAAATAAAGCAAACCAGAAAAAAAGTTGTTCATACTTATTTTATCTTGCTTATTGCTAATTTTCATTATAGTTAATTATTTAAAATTTAGAGAGTCTCTTAAGAGTTGCAGTAGCGATTTCAAGATACAAAATAAGTGTTGATTAATTGATTTGAGAAATAAAACCGCTCAATCGACTTACCTTGGTATGTTTCTGTACCTGTAGAACACACATTGGTCTCAAAAATACACTTCTTATCACCAATGTTTTGCAAATTTACCACCAATGAAAAGATACTTCTATGCGTTTGATGACTATCCACACATATCGATTTCTCTGCATATTCCTTGCATGAGAAAAACCTGAGTAAAAACCAAAACTTCAAACAAAATCCGAATAAAAGAGATGGTACCGGAGCGATCATCTCGGAACAAAGAACGCATTGGTCTCAAACAATGTGTTAGGGACCTGGACCGGAACCGATATGGAGCCAAAACCGGAACGGAACCGTTTTTTTTACCCAGGGACCCAAACCGGAACCGCAACTGAACCCATATTTAAAATTTACACTCTGTTAGGTGCTGAACCGGAACCGCAGTATTTTATTTCGGTTTTTTCGGTTCTGCTTGTAAAGCTTGAGAGAAATTACTCTACATTTTAGAAGCAAATGAAAATAGTAGTAGTAGTAGTAAACATCTTTATTACTAAGAAAAGGCTATTGACCTATCGGTCTTTCTGCCCAATGAAAATAATAATTTACCCTGCTGCAAATGAATATAAAATTATTTCTGTGTTCTGGTGAGCCGCGGTGTCACTATTAATGTGCCGACAAAGGGTCGGCACTTCTTTTAGTTAGTTCCTGGAATCGTTTTAATAGTCGGCGCCGCGACGCCGTCAAAGGGAGAAAATGTAAGCCCTATTCTTTGCGGCTACTTGTCCCAAATGACAAGATCTTGTATAAATCACAAAATAACAATTTTTTGGTATAAGGTAGTTTTAGCCGACAATCAAGTAGAAAGAGCAAAAGCACCTTTAAAGTTGTTATGGACTAGACTGATGTTCTTAAGACTTTGTTGTGTATATTTTCCTGACTTACTTCAATTTATTTCAACAAATTTTCCTGGGTTTCAGTCAATTTTATTGTTTATTACTTAAAATGTTACAAATACGTTTCGGTGTCTTTATCCACCATCATCAGTTTGTCTAACATATATATTTACAGTTATCATCAATTTAAATAGAAAACTTTCACCAAAATTCACATATTAAAATACAAATCACACACATATTAAAAAGTACATCAAGAACATTGGTTTTCAGGTGATGAGTCAGGACAAACATGTCTGGGAAAAGACTAGAATCTATTGTTTAGAGATCTAAATTTAACTTACGTATATAGTTGCTTCTACCTTCACAGTTGACTGGTCACTGAATTTTCCATATTTTACTCGATATCAAGTGAGCGAAACAAAAAAAAACTGTTTATCTTTCGTCTTTTCTTTGCATTCTAGGAATGCTTGGCAATTCTTCAATATCAGATGTTTACATTTCATTTACCTGGTCCAGTCAGTTCATACATGCGATCATCTAATTAGCGTATGATACACAGAGCTAAGATTGTCTGTATCTGATCTGAAATTTATTGCATTCTGATGTTTCTTAATTTGTATCATTTCAATTGGTAAGTTGCCAATCAATTGGTAAGTTGGGGCAATTATGTTGCTAACTGGTCTCAATGGGTGGCCTGCTTTGTGAAGTTTTGGCAGGCCATATATAAATGGTGCTCGGCATTTATAAATTCGTAAAAACACCATTTATATATGCCTGCCAAAACTTCACAAAGCAGGCCACCCATTGAGACCGATAGTTAGCAACATAAATGCCCCAACTTACCAATTGTCTAAATACCTGTCAGCTGTGTTGAGTAATATATTGGGAAATTCACAATATCACATTAGGGACTCATGGAGTTTTTGCGAATTTATAAAAAAACAGAAGATACCTGAGAACCATCGCCTAATATCGCTTGATGTGGTATCGTTATACACAAACATCCCGGTAGATTACTCAATACAGTGCATAAGAAATAAATGGTCTGAAATAAAGGAACATACATCATTACCCGAAAATGAATTTATTGGGGCGGTAGAGCTGTGCCTTAAGTCCACTTACTTCCAGTACGAGGACAATTTCTATTCACAAATATACGGAGTAGCTATGGGGTCTCCCATAGCTGCAACAATTGCAAACCTTGTAATGGAAAATCTGGAAGAAAAACTAATACCTGATTTAAATTTTAAGTGTGTATTTTTTAAAAGATACGTGGATGACTGCATAATGTGCCTGCCAAATCAAAAAGTTCAATACACACTGGATAAGTTTAATGCGTTCCATGAGACCATTAAATTCACCATTGAGGAAGACAAAAACAGATCATTAAACTTTTTGGATATGACGGTTATATATGACGATAATGGGGAAATAAAAACAAACTGGTACACAAAGGATGTGTGGTCTGGTAGATACTTGAATTACCAATCATATGCACCTATACAATATAAAAGAAGTGTTGTAACAGCTCTTATTGATAGAGCAATTAAATTGGCACATTATAGATACAGAACAAAAAATCTTGAAAAAATAAAAAAGATACTAGTAATGAACAACTATCCCAAAGCTTTCTTCGAACCAATTATAAAACAAAGAATTAATAAAATCTACAATTCAAATAAATGGAACAACATAAATAATATAAAAAAGAGAAAAGAAGGTGAAGTCAAGTATGTATCATTACCATACATACCAGAAATCAACACAAAAATAAAAAATGTTTTAAAACCACATAATAATACTATAGCGGAAAAAACTAAAAACAACTTGGCAAAAGAATGTTTTACAAAATTTAAACCTAGAAGCGATAAGTTGGACACACCAAACGTAATATACAAGATTGACTGTTTGAACTGTGACAACACATACATAGGTCAAACAGGGCAATATTTAAGGAAAAGAATATACGAACATAAGTATAGCTTAAGAAAGGTTAACGAAAATGCAACACCATTAGCACAACATGCACAATAAAAGTTGCATGATTTTGATTTCGATAACACACAAATATTGATCAATGAGGACAACTATAATAAGAGAAGAATCCATGAAATGATACAAATTATGAAACATCAGAATGCAATAAATTTCAGATCAGATACAGACAATCTTAGCTCTGTGTATCATACACTAATTAGATGATCGCATGCATGAACTGATTGGACCAGGTAAATGAAATGTAAACATCTGATATTGAGGAATTGCCAAGCAATTCCTAGAATGCAAAGAAAAGACGAAAGATAAACAGTTTTTTTGTTTCGCTCGCTTGTATCGAGTAAAATATGGAAAATTCAGTGACCAGTCAAATGTGAAGGTAGAAGCAACTATATACGTAAGTTAAATTTAGATCTCTAAACAATAGATTCTAGTCTTTTCCCAGACATGTTTGTCCTGACTCATCACCTGAAAACCAATGTTCTTGATGTACTTTTTAATATGTGTGTGATTTGTATTTTAATATGTGAATTTTGGTGAAAGTTTTCTATTTAAATTGATGATAACTGTAAATATATATTTTAGACAAACTGATGATGGTGGATAAAGACACCGAAACGTATTTGTAACATTTTAAGTAATAAACAATAAAATTGACTGAAACCCAGGAAAATTTGTTGAAGTTCTTAAGACTGAAATTCTTCTAATTCTAAATCTGACCCTGACCAACACGATATGGAAACGGAATCATCTAGTTCTTCATCAAGCGATGAAATGGAAGCCTTTTTAAGACATGAAGATTCAGAGCAAAAACATTTAAAAGGAATTAATCAGCACGAATTTTCTTCACAAGGTTCATTTGTAGACCTTAACAAAATTTAAAATATGTTAAATTCCTATAAAGTTGAACAAAGCCGCATACGCTTACGGAAAAAACGTCTTTTAATTTCATTTAAAGAGTCTTTATTTCATGTTGTTCCATTTAATGTTACCTAAAGTTCAATCCTTGTGTGGGGGTTGCTAGTCCTCCTACCCCCTACCATACAGCCAGCTGAAGTACCGTGTGAAGCAGTGGATCGTTTGCTCATCTTATATCTTGTATAATACAACAAGCAAGGAAAAAGGTCGTGAGATTCCTAATTAGAGTAGCCTTTATCTGTGTCCTCGTTTCGTCGGAACCGAAATTTGAAATTTTGCCTTGGACCGAACCTTGGAACAGGTATTTCGTTTCGGTCCGGGTCCTTGCAATGTGTCTTATGCACCAGTTTAAACCAAATTTTAAAACAGTAATCAATTTGGATTCTTCTTGTATCACCTTTGCATTCTCATAGGTTTATTTAAGGGAGCAATTCTTCAAAGTGGTTCCAGTCTGAGTCCATTTGCTCATACAACAAATGCGAGGCTAACGGCATTTACAGTAGGTTTAGTCCTGGGCATTCAAACCTTAAGCTCCAAGACGCTCGTTGAGAAGTTAAGAAAAATCGACTATAAAACTTTGAAAATAGCAGAAAACAGCATATCAAACATAGTACGTAATTAGCATTTTATAAGTCAGTTTACGTAAATGCTGCTTTGGATTTTAGGATGTACTTGCACATAATTTTTTCGGTGGTATACCGATGGGAGTTGTCACGGAGCCTGCTCATCCTGGCGCATTTATTTCAAAAAAGAATTGGGAGCTGCTTTCAACAGGACAATTCCACAGAGTGCCATTAATTGTAGGCTTTACCTCAAATGAAACCGCAAATATTGCTTCTTCTGTTGGTATGTATCTTTATCAAATCATTTAAATTTTGACGAAAGAACTGTTTTTTACACATGTGGAGGGTGACAATTTGAAAATTTGCTATGGCTATATTCGCAGAACAAAATAGACATAAATAACTTCTCGGAACTATTTAGTATAATTATAAGTTTGGGCTTCCAGATTTGTGCACATCCCAAACTACTGGCGCTAACCCTATCGCCCCCGCCACCTCAAATCTGTTTTGAAAGTTCTTCAGAAATGTTCCACGATTGCACTTTAACGTGCATACAGACCGACTTGCTTGAATAAGTTTTACCCGTAATTGCTCAATTGAGCCAGGATCTGTTTTACAAACAAGACAGACGACCCTGACTTTGCTTCTAGGGATCTTGGTGCCCACTCAATACGGCTTCGTCTCCAATCCATTAATTTTTACAATAATCCCACTATAGACGTACTTCGAAATTGGCTCCGATGCTCACTTAACAACTAAAAAGGTTATTTCTAAGTTACGTCCAACGCCCTAGTTATGTTGACCGGCCTTCACCATTCCGATGGATTTTCCCGTACTCATGACACACCTCTGAAAGAAAATTTTCAGCCAACTGTTCTAACTAAACGAATATTCTATGCTAAACGCGAGGTGAACTCAAGAGTAACTCATCTGCGTGATTGGGTATCCAAAATCCAAATTTTGCATTTTCTTCTTGCAGCGCAGATAAGGCTTCTTTTGCTTAAGTACGATTTTAATGTAAGACTACTTGCTCCTGAAGGGCTAACCAAAAATTTTATCAAGCAAGTAACAGCAGGCGCTAAAGTAAAAAGACACTTTTTGACACCATAGATATCGCAAGTGATCCCAAAAAGCTCATTCAGGTAAATAAAAAGCAAACAATTCCTGACCTAATCATTTTATGAAACAATTGTGTATTTTAGTTTCTCAATGTTAACCAATTCGTCAGGGTCCATACGAGAAACGGTTGTCCAAAGTTCCAAATTCTCTAAAGTGTATTATTACGAATTTGCATTCCAAGGGCACATTGGGGATCCAAATAATGCACATCAAGGTAAATGCTATAAACTTAAAACTAAATTTTCATTAAAGAGTTGTTGATATGTTTAAAATTCATGGAAAAGCATTTTTCACTTTTTCATTTAAAATGAAATGATGTCACTTTCTAAATTAACAAGGTTATGGTACAAACTCGTCACTTTTAAATATAAAACTCAAAAATATACTACAGTATTCGGTGAGTGGAAGTAACTAACTAAACAAAAACAATTGCAGAAAAGGAAACACCGACTCTAGTTAGTAATTGGGTAATTGTTCAGAACGCGACCTGTTTTTTGTTGCCTACGCATGGCCGAAAAATTCAGACTTCTCAGCCGCCTTGCCAAACTGCTACCAAAGTATTAAATCTCAATCAAACCAGAAAAGTAATTAATTCAAAGTTGAAAACTTACCAGAAGTACATCCATAGAGGTAATGGTAGCGCAGTGTCAGTGAAGGAAAGCAATATCTCAAAACAGGGAAGTTTCGCAAAAATTCAAAAATTATTTATTTCGAAATGTACGGCGCAAATAAGATATGAAAGAAAAGTAAATGTATTTTCTATTAGAAACTAGTAGAACTTCAAACGAAACTTGAAACTTTGGAATGCGATTGTTTCAGTTTGGTTGTCTCTGGGAAACTGAACGCGTGATTAAGGTAGTGGTGGTAATAGTACTGGCAAGTGCGCGAAAAATTTCGACTGGTACGCTGTCGCAAAGAGCGAACCATCATGGCGACCTTTGTTTTGATTTGGAAATTGGTGAATTCCAGAGAGTGAAAAGTGGTGGAATACGGCATTTTATCGAAAAATCTATAGGAAAATATTTTTTGTTATTAGATTTTCTACAAGGTGGACATAGTGTTACTCGCCAAAGCGGCAGTTAAAACAGATCGTGTTCTGAACAATTACCTAATAACGTCAAGAAAAAATCAAACGCAAGCCAACAGAGTGGCAGCACCAACCACTTCTTTTTTATACATCTTCAATCTAACCTCAATCCAATATTAATCTAACTCTTCCGTACTAAAAATACAGGGTGGTCCCACCGGGAACCGCCGCGATCGATATCTGTCAAACTATAATTAGGAGAAATTTTAAGATTGGACAGTATGCGTAGGTCTTTGGGGGCAAGCGATCTAAAATATTTTCAACAAGGCTGCGCTTCCGGTTATACCGGAAGTAGGTATCAACTTACTTATTGTAAATGGAACACCCTATATATTATTACATTTTTGAGTTCTACTCCAAATTATAAACATATTTCATGTACATTATTATATACCTAAGACTAACCGTTTTTGATATATTTCAAATTTTATGTAAAAAATGACAGTTGCAGCCACTCGAATACTCATTCATTTTTCCTATAAGGAAATATATACAACTTAATTTGAGTCGCATTGCCTGTTGAAAAGGACTTACTTTAATGGAATTCCGACAAAATTTTCATAACTATTAATACAGTGTTAAAAAATTAGTTTGAAAATGACGTTGAGAAAACCGCTCAAAATCAATTTTTTAAATGGAAACCCCCATTTTAGATAATTTATCTTATTAAGTGTTAAAATTAAGGGTAAGTTTGTGTAAAGTTGTCCATTTCAAAAGTGTTTATTTCTCGAAATTTTGCCAATTTAATGTTTTCATATGGCTATTTTCTTGCATCTTATTTTAAATACTGTCACTCTTAGTTGCCATAACGAAAGTGGCCATTTTTTAATGCAACCAACTGTCAAAGGAATGCTTATAGCTGTCAGTTACCTTTTGAAAATAATTAATAGTCAAGACGCTTAAATTATACAAACGAAGATTTTTTAAACTTATTTATTATTTATGGAGAATGTGATAAAGTCATATCAAGAACATGTGACACATTTGCCATTCGGTATCCACAAAAACAGAAACCTTCACGCTGTGCTGTTGAACAAATTATAGAAAATTTCAAGAATTTTGGATACGTCTAAATAACAGTGCATGTTCAATTTATAAAGGCAACCAGAAAAATAAGAGAACCCTAGATTAAAAAAAAACTGTTTTTAGTTCTTGATATAATTATAATTGATATAGTAATAATTAATAATATTTAACCTTTTCTTGAAATAACTTTATCACATTCTCCATAAATAATAAATAATTTTAAAAAATCTTCGTTTGTATAATTTAAGCGTCTTGACTATTAATTATTTTCAAAAGGTAACTGACAGCTGTAAGCATTCCTTTGACATTGGGTTGCATTAAAAATGGCCACTTTCGTCAGGGCAACTAAGAGTAACAGTATTTAAAATAAGATGCGGCAAAATAGCCATATGAAAACATTAACTTGACAATATTTCGAAAACTAAACTCTTTTGGAATAGACAACTTTACACAAACTTACCCTTAATTTTAACACTAAATAAGATAAAATTATCAAAAATGGGGGTTTCCATTTAAAAAAATAGATTTTGGGCGGTTTTCTCAACGTCATTTTGAAATTTATTTTTTTAACACTTTCTATTCATAGTTATCAAAATTTTGTCGAAATTCCATTAAAGTAAGTCCTTTTTAACAGGAAATCGGCTCAAATTAAGTAGCACATATTCCCTTATAGGAAAAATGAATAATTATTCGAGTGGCTGCAACTGTCATTTTTTACATAAAATTTCAAATATATCAAAACGGTTAGACTTAGGTATATGATAGTGTACATGAAATATATTTAGAATTTCGAGTAGAATTCAAAAATGTAATAATATATAGGACGTCCCATTTAAAATATACAAGTTGATACCTACTTTCGGTATAACCGGAAGTGTGACCATCTTGAAAATATCTTAGATCGCTTGCCCCCAATGAATTACGTATATTGTTCAATTTTCAAATTTCTCCTGTTTATAGTTTGCCAGATATCGATCGCGGCGGTTCCCGGTGGGACACCCGGTATATAGATCTCTAATTTAGATAATGCAATAAATGAGTATGGTTTGTTATCTGTTTCAAGACACCACCTTAGGTTGTTTATATATTTATTATCTACATGGAAAATGTAATTTAATAATAGGATTAATAAAGCAGTTACTATAATCCTCTGAAACTGGTCAACGAGTTTTATTAATGCGAACTTTCATTTGAACCATATGACCGCGTATCAACCGCAAGATATTATATTGACTTACATTAATATTAAAGGTGTTGCTCATGCAGAAGATTTGAACTATGAATTTATTATGTCTGATGTAACTCCAACCGCAGCCGATATGAAAACAATTCAGAAGATGGTCACCTTATGGACCAACTTTGCTAAAACAGGGTAAGCTTTAATGTAGGTAATATTATACTATGCCCAGTTTTATTCATAGTAGTTTCATAGCAATAGAAATCGTCTTTGGAACCGGAACTATTGAACATTACTTTAAATTTTTTCATCAAGTCACCAGAGTAAGTTTGTAGAAAACTACAAATGTAACGTCGGAAAAGCTTATGCTTAAGCATTGAAAATACCTATGTTATATCACTACTATAAAACTGCTCAAATTTCTTATTTGATTTGTATTTGCTACATGCCAAGCACCATGGTCAACGTCCAAATTAAGGCGATATCATTAATTAGCTTAAACGCAGTTCGCACTTTACAATGTTGACAGTACATTCTTAAATAAATTTTACCACGACATTTGGAATACACTTTATTTCTTAATTACAGTATCTTCATGTAGCAAAGTAGTTACCCACCCATCAAGCGAAAAACATCTCGCAAATCTTCAAACGGATTCCATCTTTCTCAATGCATTTATTTATTCTAATTTCGGTAGGAAAAGCCGCTGAAAAAAAATCACAAAAAAGGTAATGGCGTCAGAAAATAACCTCTAGTTGACTTGTTTCAAATCGAACTGTTCAACAAAAATTACTTTTGGAATCGGATACGTGGTTCAGGAGATATTAAAATGCAATTATTGAAAACTGCATTGGCATCCCCGCCTTTTATTATGAAAGATACAAAAAAAAGAGCTAACGATGCGGTATTACCCAACTCTCAAATGTCGTTTTCAATGTTGTAGCTCATCTTCCCATTTTCCGAGATACCATGGCTTTTTTGTTTTTTGCTAAAAGTTTACGCCCCCTATCGGTCGCGTTACGAACTTCAGTACACTTTCCAGCCATTTCTGTGTCAACTTTACTTATAAGGAATTTTTGAACAAACCGCTGGCCTTACCGTTGTCGAGATACAGCTGCTCTTTATCCTTATCGGGACAACCTGTATATGCACCCTACGTGATCTGAATTGGCGTTAATTCGAAATAAGAAGGAAAAGTTTAATAATGTGAGCTCAGCGTTTATTTCTTCTTGGGGTAAAAACTACAGTTTGGCGACTTAAAGTGGTCCAGTTCTGATTCCATTTTTACATCGAACTTACGTGCTGCGAGAAATGTTGAAGATTCCATCAGTGTTGCCCCGTTATTTACAGCACCAAAGGCAGAATTTGAATGTCTCACAAAACAGACATGCTTTGTTAGTTTTTCGAGTACAATTGTGAGGCATCTGTAAAGTGTCTAAACCAAAAAGTTTTAGTTGTAGGAAATCCTTTGGGATAAAAATGGCTGGCCGGTATTACCTCATGCGATACGTCCGCCATTTACCATGCATATCATCGCCCACCACGATATTTGAAAAACTTTGGAAAATCGAATTAGGCACTATTGCGATTATACACAATTGAATAGTTTAATCTTAAAACGTATCGCTATAAAATCGACAAATTTAATTTAAGGCTCTACTGACGAGTGCCCCCACGAGATGTCGGGATGAGTCTCAGACCTTAAGAAATTTATTGACCACTGTAGTCAGAAGGGCCCGTATTACCCCAAGAACCGTCATTCCCCCTTCTATCCTATATAAATAGAATAAAAACATTTATTATTTCTGATTGTAGGAATCCTACGCCTTCAAAACGAATCCGAGGTTTTAGAGGGCCTAATTTGGGAACCAAATGGCCCAAGTTCCAATGCTAGCGCAACCATAAAATATCTCAATATTGAGGCAAATTTTAGTATGAAGACGAATCCATTCCAGAAGATTGGATCTTTTATGAAGATTTGTACAAAACTTTTGGTGATCCTCCATACATAACCTATTGATCAGTAGAGATATTCCCACGTCACGATTTGATCTGTCCGAAATAATTTACAGGGTTTTCCAAAATTTACTCCCAATTTAGGATGAGTTATAGAACCCTACATAAGGCTAGCCACAACCTAGAACTACAAGATCAGTATACCTATGAACTATGCTGAGTTAGCTTAAGTAGAGATAAGAGAATAATATTAATAGTGGTACAAATCCACATATATTGTCTTCATTCAATTAATCGTCGTGTATGAACGACGTTGCATAATAAGTCGGTAATCTAAGAAATTCGTTTCCTTAAAAAGTCTTTACGCTGGCAAAACATAAAATTGGTCGCCCGATGATCAAAAATTAATCAAAAATCGAATATGCAAACTATCAATTTTCGTTTCCGGTGAGCTTTGGGAAATGCGCTTCTCTTATGCCCACTCAGAGCTGATGTTCTGGCGCTCTGGGCTGTGTGGGACTCCAGGATAGCTGTTTTACCAGTTTAACAGGAGTGTCTCCATAGCGGCCGTCGGCGTTGCTGACATTGCTCCAGTTATTCCCAGACACGCCAGCCTCTGAACTTTGTTCTGAGATTGTCGATATGATTCATTGTTGTGTATATTTTCCTGACTGTACTTCAATTTATTTGAAAATTTCGAAAAAACTCGTTTTGTATATTCTTTTCCTGACCGTACTTTAATTCATTCCAATGTATTCCTGGGTTTCAGTCAATTTCATTGTCACCAATTATGGCGTTATGTGATGATCCGCGTTTCGTCCCGGGCCTACCTATTGGACTCGTCAGTAAGGCTTAGAATATACAAACGAAGAGAAATGCTTGGGAACAAAAGCAGAATGGAACGGGTAGCAGCATCAGCAACACGGGTTGCCAACATCTCACCGCACAAGAGCTACGCCGGCTCGGTTCATTTACGTCCGAACGCGTATAACCGGTGTCCGGCGTATAAGGCAGGGTCTACCTAAGCCTTACTGACGAGTCCAATAGGTAGGCCCGGGACGAAACGCATGGATCATCACATAACGCCATAATTGGTGACAATGAAATTGACTGAAACCCAGGAATACATTGGAATGCATCTAATTAATGTGTGATACACTGAGCTAAGATTGTCTGTGTCTGATCTAAAATTCATTGCATTCTGGTGTTTTTGATCTGTATCATTTCATGGATTCTTCTCTTATTATAGTTGTTTTCATTGATTAGTATTTTTGTTATCGAAATCAAAACTATGTAATTTTTGTTGTGCATGTTGTGCTAATGCTGTTGCATTTTCGTTAACCTTTCTTAAGCTATATTTATGCTCGTATATTAGGTTGGAGCTGTGCAACTCCTATAGTTTTTGTAACCGCGGTATAAGCATTAAAATCTTAGAAATTTCAAGACAGTGCTCCCTGCAAACCACGCATATGTCAATCAGCCCGTGCTGTAATCCTCATCTTTTTTTAACGTCCCCACACGTATGGCACTTAACAGTTCAGGATAACCATTTTTCGAAAACGCAGCAACACATCCGATTTGTGCTCTATCTCCGAGTGAACGTATCTTTCCCGACTCAGGTATCAGAAACGTTAAAAGGAAAAATATCGTATGCAAAATGAGATGCCCCTATACGACTAGTCGATGTATTTGAGACATAAGATTTGTATGAGTGTAAATTAAAAAAACCATCGAAGCTTCAAAAACTGCATATTCTGTAAACACATACACATTGGACCCATTTGGTCCACCTCGCACCAGACTTCTCTTTACAGATCATTTGCATTGACTTTCATTTCCCTTCGTTACTTTGCTTTACCTATTGGTTCAAACGCTTTCATGAGCATCCACAAAAAAGAGCAAAAAAAACAACGCCAAACATTTGAAACGTAATAGGAGTTGTGGAAGAACTAAGGGTTGGTGATGAACCAATTGTTCCACTAAAGACATATTTTTTTGTTTTAATTGAAACCATGACAGCTAAACAACAAACTACGCTCTTATTAAACACTGTTTTATTAATTACGCCAGTTTAGAGCTTCAAGGACGCACGAAGTTTGAAAACGCGGGACAAAAAAACCAAATTTTTTTGATAGTGTATTCTGAGCGTTATTTTCTAAATATAACGTTACGGCGATAGTCGTGCACGCTGTTATAATATAACGGTTTGAACTGATACAACACACCAGTTCCGAGTCCTCCTAACGTTATGTGACGGAAACAGGCACGTTAAAGTCAACGTGATGATACAGAACCGGCTGATGATATCATCTGGCAACATATTGCGTAAAATTTCCCTAATGTCTTCTCTCAAAAAAGCTGCTCGTGTCATCATCCCCCCCCATGTCTAGCTTTCAAAGTCTGATATCGGTCGTCAAAAACACCCGCATTAAAGGGCTTTTATTTTATATTCAAATATTTAATATTCAATATATAGAACAAAAGCTTATTTTCTAGAAAAAAAGGCCTTATCGAACCCACGGTCTTTCTGCCCTTGTTATTATAATACAATCTATATTTTATGCTAGCTTACATTGAAACCATTCTAAACCGTTTAACTTAAATCTAACCAAAACAAAAAGAAGGTGGAACAATTAAATCTAATGTATCTTAAATCGTAACCGTGCGGTAATCTTAATGTTAACTAAATTTAAAGTTGCGTTGCAAGTGTCGAGTACGTTGATGGAGGAACGAAGCGGATTGTCTGGGTTGGTCTTGTCAGACAAAGGGGATTCAGTATTGTCCAGTTGTAGGGGTGTTTATCCAGTTTGTCTATAGATGTAGAGGCCTTTTCCGAAATCTTTGTCATGTTTGTGCGTTCGTAATGTAGTTGGGTGGAGGATTGTGTAGTGGTGCTTTGGGGGGGGTCTTTATTCGTGTTATTATCTTAGTGCATTGTTCTGTTGTGTGTAGATAACGTTTTGTGATTTCTGTTCCTTGGTCATAGTTATGTCTCATAGTCTAGTAAAGGGGCCGTCTACAATAATCTTTATATATTGGGTGGCCGTATTTGTGCTAAGTCCTCTGTCCTTTGAGGTTAGTCGATTGGAAGTGTTGTGTTCTCTTTATTGTTTCTGCCTGATGTTTTCATATGTGTTTAGTGCATTTAGTTGTGTCCAATTGTGATCCAAGGTATTTAACGTCGTTT